>JACEEZ010026067.1:5000-25322 GCA_016584305.1 Chionoecetes opilio
ACCTCTGCTGGTGCCGATTCATTCTTGTACATTGTTGGACGCAGTTCATCCTTTACATTCACATGCCAACCATGGCCAACTAGGTTCATGTTCTCAGGTTTTGCGATGTGACTCTGACACCACACTGCTACTTGGTATTGGGCCCGCATACATGTTGTTCGAAGGCATCATCTGTTGGTGGCAGTAAGGATGCGGGCTTATCAGTTGTGGTGGCGAGTACGAAACGAAGCTCATTCAGTGAACTGAGATTTTTAGTATTTTTACCATGCATGAGAAGGACAAATCGTCTTGCGGTATCTCGGAAGGTAGGCACACCCTGGAATACTTCCAGGCCCTGTAAGGCATCTGAATTTTTGGTGAGAGCTGAATATGCCGTTCGCTTTCCAAGTCTGTATAGAGCACTTGTCGTGTCACATCCTGACAGAGCATGCACGGCTGGTAATGACTTGCATGCTGCTTTGCCTAGTTTGGTACTGATATGGTGAACAGGTATCGTTCCTTTGAGACGAATTTCCCTGAGTGCCCAGCATGCATATATACTTCATCGGCCAGTGCTCCCCTGCTCCAGTAATACACCAACAAGACGAGGACATCCGTGTCGTCACACCGAATGATTATCCTTGGATGGTCTCTCGATAACATGATTGCATGCAATACCACACGAGTGTCCGCCTCCTCTTGTGTGCTGTACAGCCCCTCAAGACTGCACACACCCACTTCATTCAGAACTTTGACCACTTCTCCATCTTCAAATCCACCTGCCAGTACTACCGATTTATCTGCAGGCAGGAGATCTTGTCCATTGTCGCAGATGTACTGACAGATGAATGAAGCTAAACTAGCCTTGTTGGTACTGGTTTTGAGGAAGTTCCTGTAGTTCGGGACGTCCCTGTTCCCTTGTATCTGGTAGTTGAATCTGGAATCCATCATTCCTCGTCTGTGTCGTTCAGTCGACTTATTTGACTGTTCTCTGTCGTACCGGTCAAAGACCAACGTCACAACGTCAATGGAAGGATCCATGACACTGTTCTTCAGAAGACGCACAATTCGGTCTAGAACCACCTTTCCAAGATCATTGAAAGTCTTGAAATGATTCTCGTTCAGGGCCTGACACATTGCCATGCCATCAATGAGGTATGCAGCAGACTGCGATTGTAGATTATTATTATTATTAGTGTTGCACTGTGTGTTCTGTGTTCTGTATGGTTGATGCTGGGTCCTTGTACACCTGGCTAATCGCCTTCCAAAAGTTTTCCTAGAGCTGATCACCTTCCAGACCACGTCTCTCTCTCGCTAATGGCTTCACCTAGGTCTAGCCTCCCACTTCCATGTCGACATCACCAGTTTCCCTATGATCATTGCCGACACTCCCATTAAGAGATTAGACGTCCCAGCCTTTATATATATACAGGAAGTCTCGAGTCAACAGAAGACATCCAAGCGCGGCAGGAGCAGCTCACGGTCGCTCCGATTCACCTTATAACCACGTGTTACCTTTTACCTGTACCAGTGTCTTAATAAACAACTATCAAAGCAGAGATACCTGTTTCTGCTCACCCTACAGGTGACATACTAGCCACCTTACATTTGGTGACAGCGGTCTCTGGTACAAGGTTAAACGTAAACTGTTCTTTTCCCGCCACCGGGACACGTGGTGACCTAAGACACGCCGCCACATCGCTTCCACCCACGCCGCCCAGACCTCCACGCCGCAGAATTCAACGTCGCCTCCACCAACGCTTCGTCCACCTACTCCACATTGTCCACAACTCCACAGTACAAGATCGCGCCGTTTCGTCCACTTTCCTCCACGTGGGACAACGCTGCCGCCTCCTCCACCACATCCACGCGGCATTCCACCCTCGCCGCCCCATCCACTTTCATCCACCTCCGCGGCAGACCGAAGCTGAGTTCTACATCGCTTCCACTTGCATCCACACGACAAGCAGCGAGGTAACGTCCACCTCGCCGCCACTTACCATCTCATCCACCTACTCCACCGCCTGCTACACCGCCTCCTGCTTCCTCGCGCTGCTGGTGCAGCTTCCGCATCCACCACCTCCATCCACCTCCACCTGTGGCCCTTCGCGCGCTTCCACCTGTTCCACCTCTCCAAACATTCGTTAAGTACACCATAACATTATTATATTTTTTCCCATGTGCTTTCAATACCCTATAGCTTGTGTCTACATTCATTTTCTGGTTTCAATTTTTTGGTCATCTCTTTTGTGTTTCCACCTTATTATTTTATTCATTTATGACTGTGCTGATATTTACTCGACTTCCTAGGGATCCTGTGGCCTGTTATACCCACAACGCTGTGTGACTGTGTTACAGCGTCCGCCTAACAGTGTCCGTTGTCCGTGTCTGATACTCCTGCCCTTTGGACTTTATGGGCTTCCGCTGAGTTACGGTATTTGTATTTTGTGAGCGTAAGGGCTCTTTTATTTAGTCCCTTTAATTTTTTATTTTGTTACATAAATGATAAACTGACGCTCCACACTTACACACATAGTTTTGTTCCATCAGTGATACACTAACACTCTCCAACTTACACTGTGTTACTTCATTTTTATTCACGTTCTTTTGCGTGTTTTCCATTTCTACGTACTCTATCTAGGATATTATATTATTATTATTATTATCATTATATGCCATAACTGTTGTGTACTCTGATATTTTCATTCCTTTCTTCTTTCACAAATTCACCTGTCATCATGCCACCACCAGCGCCAACTTCAGTCACTCTGGTACACGAGGTCCCTTCCTTTCCTAAATTTACAGGCAACAATATTCCGGTACACATACTACTCAAAGACGTTGACGATGAGATCGCGCGTCATAACATCACTGACGATGCAATCAAAATCGCTCAACTAAAGTCCCGCTGTGACTTGTCTGACTGCCTCGCAGGGCTTCCACCCCTGCAATACCTGCAGAGTGATTTATTTCTCACAATTAAGACCTATGACGACTTTAAGACCACATTCAATAAATATTTCAGTGGCAGTCAGAAATCCGGTATCCTTGCTCCACTCTTTAGACTTGCAGACACTCACAAAAGGCAAGAACACCCTATTCCAGTCATGTCAGCTTTGCAACAATCTTCTAACGTCAAATTAGACTTGATAAGACAGCTGGAATCTTCAGAATGGGTTGATGAAGATGGGAAAATGAGTCTACAAGCTGTCGGTAACCTTTTTGGATACTACACTTACATGTTTCTCAGACACCCTTCCACAGCAAAACAGGCGTCTGATAAACACTTTCACTTTGCTCCAACAGACACCTTAACTGCATTTGCTTCTAATTTTGACGACTCTTCGTCACTAGCGTTTTCAAACAATGCACATTCTTCTATGTCTGCTGCTGTATCTACACAACACAAACACCACCAACCACGAAGCACTTCTCGTCCTCCTTTCAACTCAAACACTCGTTCACCCTCAAACAATCGGCAAAGACAACGCTCATCTTCACATTCACGACAGTCCCGGGCTAATCACTCACCTGCCTCGTACTGCTATTACTGCAAAAACAAGGGACACACGATCGAGCGTTGCTTTACACGACAACGTCATTTTCCAAACCAGCAGTATGGTCCACGCTTTTGTGATCACCATGGTCAATGTGGTCACAACACTTCTGAATGTCGCACAGGAACGAACGCTCTTCGATATTCACAGCAACACAACACCTCTGACGGTCGTGAAGGACCACAATCTCCTCGCCATTCACAGCAGTATAACCCTCAATGACTACCACGCGACGTGCACTCCTCCGAGCAACACGAACCAGATCACACAGATGAACCTTCACTCCCTTTGTATACCATTTCTAATACACTTTGGGAGGACTCAATGATTTTACAAGCTGAAGTCAACCAGCACTACTTCATCTTGTTTATTGATACAGGTTCTTCAGTAAATATCATGACTAAAAAGTGCTTTAATAACATCAGATCTGTGCGTAATCGTAAATTAATCATTTTAGAACCTTCTGACCTGCAACTTTGTGGAATCGATGGAACCGCATTCCGAAAGATGGAACCGAAAGCTGGTGTTTGTAATATCAGTGCGGAGCTCCTCAAAGCTGGGGGTGAGGCCATGATCCGCGGGTTGCATGCTGTCCTGACTGCCGTGTGGCAATCAGGTACCATTCCTCCTGACTTGAAAAGGGGGTTGGTCGTCCCTATCTGGAAAGGGAAAGGGGACCGTCAGGACTGCAACAATTACCGCGGAATTACACTGCTCAGCGTACCAGGCAAGGTGCTTGCCCATCTATTGCTGAAACGGATTCGCAGTCATCTGGTGAAGCATCAGAGACCTCAGCAGTCTGGGTTCACGCCTGGTAAGTCAACAACGGACCGTATCCTAGCGCTTCGTGTCCTGGTGGAACGCCGACGTGAGTTTCGACAGGGGATGCTTGCAGCCTATGTTGATCTCAAGAAGGCGTTTGACTCAGTGCATCGTGAGTCACTTTAGGATCTTCTGCGACTTCGAGGGATTCCTGCAAGGACTATTGGTTTGATAACTGGTCTGTATTCTGGGACTGAGAGTGCTGTGAAGTGTGGGGCAGGTGTATCCAGCTTCTTTCCAGTGAATACAGGAGTGAGGCAAGGGTGCGTCCTTGCCCTATCACTTTTCAACGCTTGTATGGACTGGGTATTGGACAAGGTTGTAGATCAAAGTGATTGTGGAGCATCCGTCGGCAACACCAAGATCACTGACCTTGTTTTTGCCGATGATGCAGTAATCTTTGCTGAGTCGCTGGAGGTCCTGGTGATGGCTCTCGAGGCGCTGCACGAGGAGGCAAAGCCTTTGGGACTTGAGGTCTCCTGGCTCAAGACCAAGGTCCAGGTGTTTGGAGACTTACTAGATGAAGCAGTACAGTCTGTTCATGCGTGTGGCGAGGACATTGAGAGCTTGGAAAGTTTTACATACCTTGGTAGCGCAGTCCATAATGACGGCGGGTCACGTCAAGAAGTCTTACGGCGGATTGGCATAGCCCACGGTGTTATGGACTCGCTCAGCGGGAGTATTTGGCGTTGTCGGTACCTGTGCAGAAGGACAAAGATCCGGATCTTCAAGTCGCTTGTGATCCCTGTCTTACTCAATGGTTGTGAGACATGGACACTAAATAGTGACTTGAAGAGACGAATCAATGCCTGTGGTAATAAGTGTCTTTCGCAGAATCATGGGGTATCGCTGGGATGATTACGTGTCAAATCAGCGATTGCACCGTGAGACTGAATCGAGACCTATTACCTGCATAGTCCGTCAGCGCCAACTTCGGCTATATGGGCATGTGGCACGCTACCCTGAAACCGATCCTTCCCATCGGGTTGTATCTGTAAGAGACAATCCGGCGTGGAGGAGGCCAAGAGGGCACCCACACGGCTCGTGGCTGGGGCAAGTTGATGTTTCTTGTCGAGAGCTGCTTGGTATGGGAAAGGAGCCTGCATGGGAACTCGCGCGTGGTGACCCCCGGGAGTGGCGTCGTAGGGTGGGCGAGGCAACGCGCCCCCCGGCGTATGCCCCCAATGATTGATGAACATTATAGACAATTTCTGTTTTAGACTGGCTCTTCACTTCATAATAGTGGGTATCGATCTTGGTGATGCCATCTCTGGAGATTGTTGACACTCCAGGGAGATATTTCTTGGAAACTGTGACATCCACACCAGGGGCGTATTTAGGATCTTGAAACATTGGGGGCTTGGGGGCCCAGCCAAGAGATCGATCTTTAATTTTTTACAGGATAATTTTCAATGTATTTATGAATATAATGAATATAAGATGTGAGAAACTGTGCTCTACCAAAAGGCTCCGGTAATTTGCTTAGGATAACTTTCGAAACATGAAATTAAAATTTTATTAAAGTAATCGTCCAGACCACTTCATCATTCCTGATTTAATGCAGTCAAAATATAGCCATGCTCGAGTATATCAACAATATGTTGTCAAATTTTGCATCCAGTCACTCGTTTTTAAATGATCCGCATTCAAAATCTGTAAATTCCCGAGCTCTCAAAACACAACTGGCGACCAGCAGACGACGCACCACGGCTCGGCGACGTCACAACAGTAAGCCTCCCAGCCCTGCCTGATACAGATGCGCGGAGACTCGGAGAAAAATGTAGTACTTGGGGAATTTTGGGTGTTTCTGATATATTTTTTGTGCGATGTGGCATGTATTTGCATCCTGTGTGGGTGCAGCGTGGGGGCTGTGCCTTTCCCGAGAGCTTAGCACCCATTTGCAAACTGTGCGGCGACGATATATGTGTGCAGACGTGTCAAGCGGCGGGGAGCGGCGGGTAGTAGCAGGTAGTAGCGAGGCCATCGAGATGAGAGGGCTCGCTACTACCCACCGCTCCCCGCCGCTTGACACGTCTGCACACATATATCGTCACCGTGTGGGTTGTGAATGGGTGCTAAGCTCTCGGGAAGGGCACAGCTTTCTTGCTGTGCCCATGCAGGATGCAAGTATGTGCCGTGTCGCACAAAAAATATACCAGAAGCACCCGAGATTCTTCGGGTACTGTATTTTTCTCTGAGTCTCCGTGTGTCTGTGCCGGGAGGGGCTGGGAGGCTTACTCATGTGACGTCGCCAGCAAGTTTCGCGCCACAGCTGGAATGTGGCTGTTGTTTTTCCCGCGCTTTTTACAAAAGTCATGTTTTTAGGGAAATAAGGCGTGTAAATGAATAATTTTTTTGTGGATTAGGTATTTTGAATGAACATTCAACATAATTATGCAAAGAAAAAATGGGTCTGGACGATTACTTTAAGACAATCTGAGTTGGGGTTTAACTTTGTTATTATTTTTATTTTTATCAGTAGGAGTAAAACCCTAAGAAAAAGAGAGCTTTGGTGTGATGAAGCTGTCCTGTAGATTGTATATTCCCAATGCTTAGTTCAATACTGAAATCTGACCAACCTCGGTCATATGACTATTTTTTTAATATTTTTGCATCACAAAGGACTGGGCAAGGACACACAAAAATGCACTAGGAAAAAAATGCACTTCTGTAAACTTTGTATCTTGTCCATCTGATATTCTCTTCTTCACCTCTCCAAAAGGTGTTTTTTATTGGTGTCTCCTCTGTCATGCGCTCCTCATCTCCTCTGTTCTCTCCACCTCTCTCATGTCTTGCTCATAAAAAGGATGCCATCAGCAAACGCTAAGTAACATCTAACCAAATATCTAGTTTTTTTACTATAATTTACGTTGGCCCCAGTCAGAGCTTATCTTATTTGTGTGAGAAAAAAATAATAATATAAAAAATAAAAAAAAAGGTATATGAGATCCGGGGCTATTCATAAAACATTCGGGGCTACAGCCCCCAATGCACAGGCCTAACTACGCCCCTGATCCACACGCCCATTGGCAAGGTCTGTCAGACGGCGCATATAATAAGCAGGCATCCGTGTGACCAGGAAGTCTAGTAATTGTACCATATTGAATGCACGGACACGTTCAAAAATTTGATCCTTAAGAATCCTCATTGCTGCTTCCGCGTAGTTGTTCGTATTGTTCCCGCGAACAAGCAGGTCGTGGCGGTAACACACAGCCCATGCCTGACGGCGACCGTACAACTTCTCACAGTGGGCCAAATAGTTTGGGTACAGGCATGCTATTTCATTAGCCTGCAACTCATCATAACCCTCCTCAAGAGCCTCAACACTACCAGCAAATGCCATTTTCTTCACAGCACGAAGCAAATGAAGACAATGATCCTTCCTGATATTGTTCTTCCCTTCCCACAGGAACCTCCAAACTGCCTGAAGCAAGTGAAAAACGCACAGTACCAAAGTAGCTTCGGGAAAGACCTCACGAAAACTGCCTTTCCGCCTCACTGTCATCAGACAAGAACACCGAAGGTCCACTCAAACCTCGACCAAAAAATGCATCGTTCGGTATAATCTCACGATAAAGCCTTAAAGCCTGAGTTATACAGTCCCGCGACTCAGACGTAAGAATGAGGCACCCAAGAGGCAAACCACCTGCTGCACTGTGGGTCAGCATCATAAAGACTCGACAGTCGTATCTGTCCATGCCTCCTGATGCATCAATAAACACAAGTTCTCCACTATGGGCATAATTTTGATGCACACGTTTCATTAGTGGTGTACAAAGAGCGATTACAGTCTGGCCATTTACATCTTTTATCTTACCACACATCTCTCCCTGCTCACTGTTGTAGCTTTCTATGGCCGCCTCCAAATCATGCAGCATCTTCTCTCCACTTGCAGCACCGTAGTTTCTGTCAAATATCTTCCTGTACAGCCTGAAATAGATTGAGAATACTCATTAATACAGTAGTTAACTAGGGGGCGAGCGCTCAGTAGAGCGCATACCTCCGCCCGAATATTTCATCAATTGGTTGCCATGGCAACAGTTGTCAATAGATTTCATCCAAGATTAAATGAGGTCTTCCTTATACCAAACAGACTTGGTATACCGAGTTTGGTCCAAATCTATTCGTAACTTTTCGAGAACTCCTGTACACTAACAAACAGACAGACAGACAGACAGATCGGGGTGAAAACATAACCCCTCCAACTTCGTTGGCGGAGGTAAAATTACCATGTAGTATTTCTACATTGTAAAAATACATGTTCCCACTGGTTTCAATTCCAAATGGAACCTTGAAAACAACAAAGGATTATAGAAAAACATGCTTCCTATACAAACTGGATTTAAATCAAATTTTGAATAGACTAACTGATGCAGAAACTATATTTCAGTAGCATGAATTATAATAATATGAGAAAAGCACATTAATAATTCCAAATTAGCTTGTTCCATGTTACTGTCATGATTTTATTTAATTTTTACCTGTGACAGAACTGTATATCGGGACAATTGGCACGATCTGCAGCTTCGTAAGTATAATCTTTACCATGCTGTAGTTGCATGTCCAACTTGTGTGTATGCAATGCAGAAGCAGGAGAATGGCCCTTGGTATACAGGCTCTTGAATTTCTCTATGGTCTCCTCACAGATGTCTCTGTGCTTAAGGGTATCTGCACTGTTGAGCATGTGGTTATGGATGTGATTGATCTTGATTACAGTTGGATAGGTTGGCAAGTGAAGATCCTTGTTTTTGGCTCTGGAATGGACAAGATGTAGATTTCACTTAAATGTAGAATTTCAATAAATTTGTCCAAGAGATAGACTTGATAATAGATAATCACTCAACAAAATCAACATATTGTAGATATCTGTCATTTAATTGAATAAAGTTCACTTCTCCCGCCTACAAATACTGCCTGGACTTTGAAAAACAATTCCCTCACATATAACTTATAATTTATTTGATATATCTGGACTTTTTACTCCCGAATTTATGAAGGTTTAGCCTATTTGTGAAGCTAAAAAAGGGAAAATTGCTGCGGCCTAACAATTTCGTCTACCCTGAAAATAATATAAATAATAATGAAAAATAAATAACTTTTATGTAGAAATTAAATATACTAGTGCCTCAATTTTACATCTTACAGTATGTAGCTCAATTTAAAGACATTATCATTTGATCAATAAATGTTTGGTTCAATATTTGGGAGACAACATCTGCCACATCCTGAGAGAAGACTAGTTGAAGCAACGTGGTTATCAATAAATCTTACCTGCTGTATTTTCTAGGTATCCTTTTAACAGTCAAATTCAGCTGTGCCGGGCAATTTGTATTCTTAGATGAAGTTTTCTGATTGGCTGTCACTGAACGGGGTAGTGTGTTGTGCTGGCATCGGTAGTAGATTTTGAAAATGTTCACCCAACCGTCTTTGGACCTTGATGTTAATACACGGAGAGTCACTTTGCTATTCTCTTGGTACTACTGCTTGATCCAAGTTCTAACTTCTTCTTCACTGTCAATAGCAATTCTGATCTCTGCTTCTTATCCTTTGTCCACCACTTGATACTTGCAAATATGATAAGCATACCCAGTTGGTAAGGAATCCTGCAAAGAAATAAAAGAAAAATATGGAAAACCGGGATGCAATGTTAAAACTTTACACTGATAAGACATTTTTCAACTTATTATTGCAAGAGGCCTTATGCCTAGTATTGAGACTCAAAAAAAGGAAACATACAAGCTTCTAGAGTACAAGAATAGCCATTACTTTTTTTCTATTCATAAGCAATGAACGAAAATTCTGAAAATTCTGTAATAGAGGGTTGTACATCTCAAATAATGTAATATAACGTGTATAACTATAGTCATATGGATGGTGATCCCGAATCTGGTCTTCGTGTTCCGATAATTGGCTCTGAAAGCAATTTTTGACCCTTTGTAAACTTATTTACCCCCGTAAATGCCTACGAAAACGATTCTACCTCCACAAATATTCGTCGAAGGGTAAATGACATAGAGCAACAATTAATAACAACGTCATTATACACAATTTTTACTGAGATTTTTTTTTACGTATGTACGTAAATAAAACATTCAAATTTTCAGGCTACAAAATTCCTCACAAATTTGCCTTGATTTGGTTCTATAAATTTTACTACGAAACTATTGACCCTAGAAAAAAAGAAAATATTTAAATTATGTCCAGCTTCACGAGATCTACCCGATGGCGCTGTCTGTTTCTTCCTACCATGTCAAGTTTTTGAGATATCTCATTTTTTTAAATAAAAAAAAAATGTATTTATGGGATTATTTATGAATGAAATGTAATTCCGCGTCTACCACAGGGACGGTCGTCAACAGCTGCATCCTTTTTATTTAAACCGTTTTCTCCTAACTGCTATGGTTCTTGAGATATTAATGAAAATGTGATTTACAAAAAAAAATCCTGGGCTCTCCCCCTCCCTCCCTTCCTTACTTTCAGATTTTAGGCTAAACATATTTTCACCGGATTTGGATGAAACTTGATTCATAGTGGCTTTTGCTGATAGCATCTGATTTCTAGTATCCGAAATTAGGTTCTAAAAGCAATTTTGAGCCTTTGTAAGGTTATTTACCCCCGTAAATATATAGTTTACGCCCTTTTCACAACAAACTATTCTTCTTACAGAAATTGCAGAAATTGCACATCTACTGATATACAATTATTTATGATAAGATTTTTATGTATGTTCCTATGTAAATACAAACAAATGGCACAATAAAATTTTCGAAGAGGAAAATACGTTCGCTCACTGACATTATCGAGTTATTAAAAGTTCATTAAAAGTCAAGTATGGCTTTTGTGACAATATATGCAAGGTGACATGTACGGCCGAAGGGTAGGGCGTACATCCCCGAGGTACGTTTAAGGTGACAGGCGTGCAACTTAACAACACACGTTACAAAAACACAATGGGAACTAGGGAAAACGTTTCTTTCGAAAGTATGTATTATGCTGATACGTGGCCCCCAAACATACGTTGCAGCTCGCCAGACTGCCAAAATGGGGGTACTTTCCAAATTTCACCATCCATTGTTTACAACCTACAATAAGTTCGCCTCTCACGGGGATTTCCCTGAATTCTTTTTCTCCAAAAACAATTGTACAGAAGTACATATTTCTTTACATATATTACTTCTAGAAGATGCTGCCATCTCAAATAATTTCTCTTGAAACGCGCAAACAAGTTCCAGCCATGCTTGAAAAATGTGCGAGATCTTATAGCTTATCGACCGAAAATCGACCATTGTCGTTTCTTTACAAATCAAGACAAATTTAGAGTGAGGTGTATAACACTACCTCCTGCAAATATATTGAGTAAAACAACACTGGAACAACGTGTGTTATGAATGTTTGATGTAAAGTGATACGTGTGCCTCTTCATTGGCACATCTAAGTAACAAGTTACGCTAAAAATGTAAGAAGTATTATGATGCCTGCCATACTTTGGAAAATGGCGAAATTTGAAAGACTACGGTAAAACAAAGCCTCGCCATTGCCAATATTTGTAAGAAGAAATTACAATTATCACCTTGTTTTTTGAAGCATCTGAAATATTTCATAATTAATAGAAATACAATTATACAAAAAATAAAGTGCAATTATACAGAGTATAAAAAAGTACTCTTCCTACTTTAAAATTAAGACACGTGAGGTTAATTGAAATATAATTCAACGAAAACTAGTACAATTGATACATAACACTTGCATTAATTTCTGGGTAATTCTTGATGGTAATTTCTTCAGTTTCTTGTTTTGAGCTGTCGAAATTACACTGTTCTGTTGACGCTGCCATTGCTGAAAACACAGAATACAGTTACACCACAACTAAAATCCGGGGAAAAAAATCACGAAAATGTTAAGAAAATCATTGAGAAGAAAATATCAATATCAATAATGTCTGTAAGAACTGCAGTTGTTCCTCCTCAGAGTATTATACTATTCTAGACTAACATCACTTGTCACAAAAAAAATTCCTCTCGATCCATAACACTTCTTCAGAGATTAGTTTTCGAGTACATCAAGTTTACAGAATAAAACAGATGTATTTTATCATTATTATATTATATATATATCAGATTATTTGTAATATATTTCATCTTCAAGTGTTGCTTTGTCTTCCTTTGCATTTTGGTGCTTTGCAAGCTGAATTGCAGTCTTGAGAGTCACACTTAGATCACGTTTCAGTCTTTGGTGGTTTGAAAGAGATTTTTTGTGTGGAAGACTTTCCTGTAAACACTTTTCTTCACAACACGCTCATTGGGATGGTTATCCTTCATCCACAGCACATAAAGGTGACATGTACACACACACACACACCACACACACACACACACACACACACACACAACACACACACACACACACACACACACACACACACACACACACACACACACACACACACACACACACACCTGTGGATCATGTGGAGCGTAGTTATAGGCATCACACATTTGGTGCCCGTGGCCACGCTGATGCGCCGCCACTAGTACATTCCGTCTGCCCGTCTCTGCGCCAGCTGGTCTACAATGCTGTTGCTGGCGGCGCCGAGGTGGTAATGGGGCAGCTTGGGTTGATCGGGGATTGTCCGCAGAAATATATCCAATTTATTTTTGAAACTCTCCAGACATGGTTGGTTTGAGTCACGCAGATGTCTTGGTAAGGCATTGAATAGGCGAGGCCCTCTGGTGGCAAAGGCGTTCTCTTTCAAAGTCTTGACTCTGGTGGTTGCTCTGGGATGTGTCCTCTCAATGTGGCAGAGTCGGCCCAGTCGTTGATGAATGTTAAAACTTATGTCAAGGTTATTGATTGTACTGCCAATTTATATTTTATAGATATATAAAATGGGATACCTTTCTCTGCGTCTCTCCAGTGAAAACAGGTTGAGTTTTTCTAACCTGTCCCAGTAGTCTAAGTCTCTAACAGCAGAGATTTTACTGGTAAATGACCGCTGCACAGCTTCGAGTGACTGTTTTTCTCCGACCTTCCACGGGCTCCACAACTGACAGCAATACTCTAACAAAGGCACGACGAGTGACTTGTAGAGCGTCAGCATGGGCAGTGTGTCACGGGTTCGAAAGGTGCGCAGAATCCAGCCAACCTGACTTCGAGCTTTCTTTGTCACATTGACTATGTGAGTAGTAAAGCTGCAATCACAGCTGAGGGTAACACTGAGGTCTCTTACATGTTCCTTATTGTTAATGTGAGATCCGTCATGTGCTGTATAAGTGTACCCATTGAAAGTTCTTCGGTCAGTGTTGTAACTCAAGTGTTCAAATTTATTGTTATTAAAGGACATATTGTTCTGTTCTGCCCACAAGTAAAGCGCTGCAAGGTCAGTTTGGAATAAGTCGGCGTCGGCTTGTAAGGACACTTCCTTCAACACACGGGTGTCATCTGCGAAGGAGGCGACAGACGAGTGTTGAACATGTTTGTTGATATCGGAGATGTGTATGAGGAAGAGTAGGGGGTCGAGGACTGACCTCTGTGGTACTCCACTAGTGACTCCAGACATCTGGGACACTGCACCATCAACTGCTACAAATTGTTCTCGGTGGGTGAGGAAACAATGCAACCACACTCCGAGTTTTCCCGATATACCCAGGCTTCGTATTTTATGCAGCAATATGCCGTGGTCCACTTTATCGAAAGCCTTTGCGACGTCTAGGTAGATCACGTCAACATCTTTATTGTGTTCAAGTGCTCTGAGAATGTTTTCATGATGGGTGAGTAATTCTGAAAGGCATGAACGACTGGAACGGAAGCCATGCTGATCTTGGTTCATTTTGTCATTATCCTCAAGATACGAGGCTATTTCTTTCACTATTAATTTCTCTAGAGTTTTTATGATGTGTGAAGTTAAGGCAACCGGTCTATAGTTATTTGCTTCAGCTCTCGATTCCCCTTTGTAAATAGGTGTAATTCTAGCACATTTCAATTCTTGCGCTATGACTCCTCGATCAAGTGAGTTTTTGTACAAAAAATACAGGGGGATGCTTAACTCTGTGGCGCAATTTTTGAGAAGCTTCGCTCGGAATTGATCTGGGCCAGCTGCTGCGTTGGTGTTGATGTCTTTAATTGCTTCTTGTATGTCCAATGTAGAGAAATTGATGTCTGTTATGCTCAATGTAGGATCTGCGATTTCAAAGAAATCTTTGGGTAAATGTATTATTTTATCTTGCCGTGGGATACTGAAGACTTCTTCATAATGCCGTAATAGTTCCTCGGCGATCCCCTGGGGTTCGTTGATGATTCGACCGCTTGAGTTTTTCAGGGGACCAGCACCGACTCTTAGCGTGCAGCATATTTGTAAAAATACTTAGGATTAGTTTTAATACATGCTACAGCCTGTGCTTCTCTCCGAGCTGTCTCAGCTTCAACTGATAGTTTAAGTTTTTCATCTAATCTAAAGTGTTGATGTTGTCTTCTAGTCGATGTCTCATTGTTGTATTGTCACTTTGCCTCAACTTCTTTCGAAGCTTCGTCCGCTTACGCATAAGTACCTTGCGATCCCTTGGTATACTTTTCTTGGATGAGGTTTTTCTTATGGTTACATGTTTTTCACAAATTTGATGGCATTTACTGAGGAATTTGTTGTACTGAACCTCAGGGTCAGAATTGCTCATTTCAAGTTGCCAGTCCACTTGATTAAGGTCTCTTTTAAGGTTATCCCAGCAGATGGACTTACTGAAGAAATTCAAGTGATTAAATCTCACCGCCGTGTGCTGTGCTGGGCTGAAGTCACGGTGATGTTTGTTATCTGTCATGGTTGTTGTCAAGGTTACGATGTTGTGATCCGAGAGGTTTGTTGGGTCAACTGTGAAATTATGGAAAAGATCATCATTGTTGGTCAATACCACGTCATGTACAACCACACACACACACACACACACACAAACAGACGGGGGGGGGGGGGGATGGGAGGCGGTAGCGGAGTGGTTAGCGTCTCCGACTGGCGTTCTCGGTGACCCGAGTTCGATCCCCGAAGAAAACCAAAACCTTTCTGCACCGTCGAGTGGCCTAAGAACACCCACATGCCCTGTCCATCAACTCTACCTTCGATTGCGAGTGCATCGGAGGACACAGGGGGGCGGCATGAGCCTCTAATCACAGGCGTCACTATAAAAATCCTGCCTGCCCCACCACGGGCGAGGACCAACCATCATACTCCTCAAAGACACAAATGTAAATAAAAAATAAATAAAAAAATATTAAAAAAAAAAAAAAAAAAAAAAAAAGACACGCACGCACACACACACACACACCACACACACACACACACACACACACACACACACACCACACACAACACACACACACAAACAAGGTACTGGTATCGCGTATATACAAAGGAGTTCACGTCCTCCTGCCGCTGTAATTGTAGGTCGTCTGAGCTGGCACTGGTCACTGGTGCCTTGCCCGTGGCGGTTGGTCGCGTCCTCGTCGGCTTGCCTGGGAATGCGCGGGAAACCTTATAGGCCTCTCGCTGTTACCAAGGTGGTGACTTAAGACTAATAAATACAGAACAATAATAATTAAACTACATACAACAATAATATCATATATAATATATATATAATATATATATATATATATATATATATATATATATATATATATATATATATATAATATATAATATATAATATATATATAATATAGTTGTGTGTGATAGATGTGTGTTGTTTGTTGGTTTTGTGTGTGTTGTGGTTGTGTGTGTGTGTATTATGTATATGTAATATTATATAATATATAGTATTATTGTGTTATATATATAGTATATGTATATATATAATTATGATATTATATTATATTATATATATATATATATTATTATTGTATGATATATGATATATTATTTATATATATATATTATTATATATGTATATATTATATATATATATATATATATATTGTCCTTTATCTTTTGTTTGAATTTTCTATGCAAAAATGGATTTATATATATATATGCAAAACATAGCTTAGCCCCCTAAAGTAACGCTATATTGAACTATCATCAATTCTTGATCGTCTTTTCAGGATGGCTTTCTCTTGTAACCAAGTGGGTCGAAGCCTGAAAGACAGAGCTTGATCCAAGTTGGGCTTTTTTTTTTGACGAGCCGCTAAAGTAGGCTTCATTTGCACCTAATCAATTCTTGATCGTCTTTTTCAGGATGGCTTCTCCTGTAAACCAAGTGGGTCGAAGCCCGCAATAGACAGAGCTCTGGATCCAAGTTGGCCGCCTTTGTTGACGGTGGACGAGAGTTGCTGAGAGTGAGGTGCCTACGTATCGCGGCGTGATGAAGAGGGGAATCCTTCTCCAAGAACTCAGCGGCATCCGGGAGGGGGGTTGACAAGCGGGGGTACCCAGTGAGAGACATTGCGAAGGATCTGACCCCATGGTGCTTCCCCAGTGGAAGAAATCAAACGCCCAGTTTGCACCTCCAGTGGTTGTTTTTGGGACCGGGTCCGTGACCAAAGGATAGATAATTTTGGAAGAAGGTTATTGAAGTGGTGAGAGACGAAACTAAAGCAGAAAAGGGAATTCGTGGAGAAGAATATGGACAGGCTGTTTGACCATAACGGCCTGCCCTCACACGATCTTCCTCTCCCAAGGACCAGGAATCCCACTGCTCCAACCCCTCAGCTGTGCCACGCGAGGCCCCACGTGCAGTGTGACTGCCCCTGGCCAGCAAAGTCCCTACTTTAGACCTGGAGTGGCTGTACTACCAGAGGATCCAAATTTGGGGAGGAGAGTGCAATGATGATGCCCAGGGGTAAAAAGAATGAGACCCCATAGACAAGTGAAACCCAGCAAAGAGAAAGCAGTTGAAGAGGAGGCTAAGCTAAAGAGCAGAAGCAGAAAGATGAAAGGTCAGTCTTGAGCTGCAGGAACAGATGTTCCTGGGCCCCGGCTGAAGATCACCAAGGATTCTGAAAATGGGACGGAGAAGTCGTTCACCCTGCCACTCAGAGGAAAGAGGCAGGAGCAACAGGAGGCTGCCATACTGGTAGACGACTGCTCAGGGAGAGGCTGGGGTCCCTGGCACCCCTTGTGATGCAGTACTTTGGACAGGCCAAGCTGCAGGAAGAAAACAATGCCATTTCCGGAACCTGGCGCTGGCAAGCATCCGGTTCGACGTTCCGCCCACTGCTGCTGCTGCCTTTGGCTTCTGGATTCCTCCAGGACCTTGTCGCTGACGGCCAACTCTCTCCAGTTTATGTCGTACCTGGTCTGCGATTCTAACAAGCTGAGGAGGGCCAGGCAGGATGCCATGGCATCGGCCCGGGCCCTTTGACTAGGGGAAGCACCAGGGTACCAAAATAGTTGGATTGGTTACGATGGGAGGAAGGACAAGACCAGGGCGATGGTGCCCGACAGCTATGGGAAACTGCACCCAAGGTTGATCAGGGGGGAAAGCATGTGTCAGTGACAGAGGAGCCATCGGAAGGTACCTTTGGCACTTTGTACCTGTCAGTCAACTCAGGTGCCACCTGAGAACCTGCGTTCAAGGTGGCTTAGGCTCTCTATGATCTGCTGGTTGAAAAATACGACGCCACCCGACCACTGTCGTACTGCAAGGTCACTCAACTAGGGCCAACACGGGTGGTAGGGTGGTACTCACGCCCTTTTGGAGAAGATGCTGGGACGCAAGCTCTTCTGGAGTATATGCGTGTTGCACACAAACGAGTTGCCCCCTGGCCACCCATCACCAGCATCGACGGCCTACCTCATCTGACACTGGTTCACGGGGCCAGTGTGCAGTCTGCGGTATCCCGCGTGAATGAGATGCAGTACAACGCAGAGTTCAGAGGAGTGCCAGGCGGTGAAGATCTCACGGAGATAACCCGGGGTAATTTCCCGGTCAACATGTCCAATGACCAGCAGGCTCCTACCAGCTGGTCCAGGCTGTGAGCGGGGCGTTCTCCCGTCCGAGCTGCAGGAGATCAAGTGTGGCAAGGTATCCCACCCAGATGGCTCACCACAGCCCAGTTGCTCGTGTACATGTGGACCAGAAAGCATGGACTGACTGGCAAAGAACTGAACACCCTGGAAATCCTAGTCAGTACTGCCTGCAGGTGTACTTCAAACTCTACTACGACATCAAGGTTCACCACAGACTAGAGGACGGCCCCAAAGCACATCCTCACCCCAGCTCAGAGTGATGAGGGGCGCAGCCAAGAAGGTCCAAACAGCTGTGACCTTCTACGTGCGGACAGGAGCATGGTTCGCACATTCAGAATGTGTCCTCCTCTCGTGATGGCCAGTCAAGAGTGAGGACGAGGACTGCAGGTTTGCCGTTTACCCAGATTTTTAAGCTGAGGGCTGGCGAGGAGTATGGGGACACCAGTGTAAGACCTCGCATCACACCCAAGCTGAACTGTCAGCCACCACCTTGCAGCACTGATCAGCTGGCAGCCTGGGGCCCGGTGCACGAGCTGGCATTCACCTGTTCACTGTCCGGTAAACAGATCCAGGAGATCCTGGTCAAGCCGTACGAGGTTCCGGGGTTCTCTACCACACTCAGAGCACCGAAAGAGTCGTGAAGCAGGTGACAGAGGGTGCGGCAGCAGTGGTGGGGCAGCAGGCCAGAGACGGGTTCATCCGGGCTCGGCCCACCACCTGGAGACCATGCCCTGCTTTAGGTCTAAGAAGGACATGATGGACACGTTCTAGGCCAACGTAGAGGCTGTTACACTTGATGTAGTTTCCTGATGAACCAACTGGATCAGAAAGAGCTTACCACGCTAGTCATTTGGAACTCATATTGGGGCATGATGCAATAAACAGGACCAACCCGGGCACTGCGTACTCATTTTTAAAATTATTCGATAAGGGTTTCAAATAAAAAGTGCGATTTTGCATAGTAAGAATTTCTCAAATGCAAATATAGAAATAGAATAAATCGTCTTAGAATTCTATTTTACATAGGAAATTGGCATGCCAAAGTTGAGAAAAAGAATTTTTGTTATACGGCGTACCCTAGTGTGTGTGTGTGTCTGTCGGTCTGTTGTGGGGTAGCCGAAACTGTAAATTCAATTTTGATGAGAGTAGGCTAAAAAAAACGCAAATAAATCGTAGGTGGTAAGCGGCTTGGTCCCCTGTCGATGAATCATTTTGAAGGGGTTTTTGGGCTAAAACACTTTAGGAGTATTAGATTACAGGATAAACTCTGCGGTAATGTCTTGTCGCATTCCAAACTCAGTAGACTCATGGACGTTTGTGTGTATTTATCTAGTTGTATTCATCTAGTTGTATTTTACAGGGCCAGGGCCCATATGAACAATAATAACTTAAGTATAAGGAGGACTTTCACTTATTTCCTGTGCTGGATACTTTATGAGCAAACTAGTTTAAATGTATCTTCCAGTTATGCTCAGCGCTCGCTAAGTAAAGAATTTAAAGGAAAACTTAGGTAAATCATTAAAAGTATGAAAAAGGAAAGTGCCAAAAGAGAGGAACTTTTAAATTATAATAATTGTCAGTGTTACGTATATTTTGGTTGAAGTTCATATGTTAACAACGTTAAATGGAAGGTAATATGAAAATTTGTGATGAAAGATATGGACCAAAATGTGATATTCAGAGGGCAAATTATGATTTTGTTTTGGAACGGCAACTGCAGGGTGGCGCCACATTGTTTGTTTTCTTGGCAGTACATCCCGTGCAAGGATATTTAATATCTTCTAATATCCTTGATCCCGTGTACGGCTGTACGCAGGACTGAAAAGTTTTTAAAGGACCCCCTTAGTGGGGTCCTTTCATATCTTGTCAACGGCATTCATCAAATGCTTAGTTTCCCTTTCTGGCCCACTGGGGTGGCACATAGTTGCCTCTAAACAAGTGATATATTAGATTACCCCCAAACATTCATGCGAAAATAGAGGATTCAATAGTATACCCAAAAATACCGGTGATTTG
>JACEEZ010026068.1:0-39496 GCA_016584305.1 Chionoecetes opilio
GTGATTCTCATGCCTGAAAGAAGGTTGTCCAGGTTCCATCACGGTGCTGTGTGGACATGTAGAGAAGAAAAGAGGGCCACGTCATCCTTCAGCATAGACACTTTTCCGACCTGCTTACTCTTCGTCTTTGGTGTTGGCGATCTGAACAGGGCAATTTGTTTTTCTTAATTGGGTTCATGGATGGAGTGTGTAGCATCTGTCAACACTGCTTCTTGTATGTCTCAACTGCTTCTGCCAACAGCCTCTACTGTGCGGACTCTGTGACATCAAGATACATCATACATACATACAAGAACATCAAGATTTTTCTAAGTAAAATTAGCCGTTATCACAAAAATGGTTCATAGAGGCTTTGAGTATTGGATCGTTTGTCTCCCTCTCAAATCAAGCTAGGACCCTGTAGAATTCCTGAACAAAATTTTGGTGCTATTTATCCGCTGTCCCTCCTCTGAAATCTGGTCCTTACGGCCGACTATTAGTGCGGAGTCATTAGAGAGCTTTAAGGGAGGCTAGATAATTCATGATGGGGATGAAAGTTGGATGTAGGTAGTTTTTAAGTAACAAGGAACTACCTCGTGTAGTTCTCACGGCCTTCTTGTAGAATTCCTTATTTTCTTATGTTCTTATGTTTTTATTTCCCTTCCTATGGTTTATCCAGTATAAATGATATCTGTTTCTTCGTATATGTGTGTTCTATAAATATCATCAAATTCAAAACAGTAGACCCACTAAATAAATGCCATTAATGAAACTCTGAAGAAATATGCTGAGCTTAATATTCATTTAAAACTCTTTGCCATTTACTATTTTGCGGGACAACTTTTAACGTGGAAAACATCAATAGAAGCGAATTTATTAGCTTTCATTAATATATTTTTCGTTTTCCATAAATGATTAGAACATGCTATAAATTAGCGTTAACTAAAGAAATAACATCATTAAATCGGGAAATTACCCAATTGATGATGTTATTTATTTATTAACGCTGCTGCTAATTTTGGGTCGTTTGACGAAAAGGTTAAGAACACGCCTTAGATACTTCATCTAATAGGACCTCCGGTATCCCCTGACAAGGCCCCCAGTGTGGAGAACACTTTCTATCTGTCTGTATGGACATCAGACTATCCCTGTAAATACAGGTAAGGGATACCTGGTTATTTGACAACTTAATTTAGGTGACGATAATCTAGACCGGTCGCCATTCACCTGTTTCTTAGCATTAAAATAGATGACTATGCGATGGGCCTGGTGGGATTGCTCAATAACCTCTCCTCTTATATTTTCTTACCCATGCCTCAAGTATAGACCTTTGTGATTGGGGTACCTATATGCAGGGATGTATAGGTTGGTGTGTCAGTTAGCAAAGTATCTGATGCTTGAATAAAGATAGTATGCCCAAAGATCCCCTGTATGGCTTGGTGTCCTGATTTCCCGTTTACGTAGTACTTTCATAGTGCTTCTTTGACTCCTGCAATCCATTTCGTCTAAGGATGAGGAGTGCACCTAACACGGCTGTGCATGATTAGTGTTTAGGTCACCATTTGAAACAATTAGGAACTACTGGCAGGTCGCAATCACACCTATGCGCTATGGCGTGACTACAAATCTGCTAAGTAAGTTCGTGTGTGCAGTTTTCTGGGTGCAAGTTTGACGTATTATGTAGTATGTAACATATTAGCAATGCCCTTAGCATTAACACTGCACATGCTGATTCATGAACAGAAAAAATCACACGTATTGATTCACTTACAAACAATAGCCTGGCATTCTTCATCACCACCTCGCCAAGTTTCAGAGACACTACAAGAGATCGCGACCGTTTAGCGAGACACCAAGACAGCGAGTCTCCGCCAGAATACAGCCCGATTGCCGTCTCAGAATCTTGCAAAGGACAAAGAACAGTAGGGGTAGAACAGGGTCAGCCTCAGTGTTATGCATGAATCCTTGCACTGTGAAATGTTACCTTTGATGGCCGCTCGGGCACGCTGTTAATTGATTAATGTCAATTCGATTTAACTATTGCTGTAGGCTACTAATTGGTGAGCTTGGTGTTGGATTTTTTTATTTAGGTATAAATGTTCCATAAACCTAATCCCATATTCCCCTGTAGGTGTGGACGAAACATCAATGCATTTTTCCCTCATTGTTGATATACCTATCAAGAGGTCAGCAGGGAATGACAATCCTGTATAAATAGAACATAAACGTTTTTACAGTACGAATTCCTCAAAATGTTTAAGTTAATTAAGCCATACTTTACCCTGACAGAATTTATCTACATATAATGTAGATACAAGATAATTGCCAGCACTCAGATATACATTCGTGCTTCAGAACCACCTACCACGCTTACATTTGCCTGTTCATACACGCCTTACTGGATATGAATTTAACATATCTATACACAGTCATACAGATACAACACCTACCAAGCACACAATATATACAATAAAATTAGGTGAGCGTTTTTTTTTTTTTTTGGGGTTTTGGCACTGATTTTTTTATTCGGCATTCGTAATAGGTTTTTTTTTTTTTTTTTTTTTTACATCTGTGGCCTATAGCGCCTGTACGTGGTGAACCCCGCTTGGATGGTAGGCTCCCTGGGGTTCCCTGGGGCTGCTGTGATGGTTGGTTGGCCCTCGCCCGTGGTGGCGCAGCAGGATTTTTATAGTGGGGACGCCTGTGATTTGAGGCTCATGCCGCCCCCTGTGTCCCTCCGTGCACTTCGCAATCTAAGGTAGAGTTCCTGGGCAGGGCATGCGGGTGTTTTCTTAGGCCACTCGACGGTACAGAAAGAACTTTGGTATTCTTCGGGGATCGAACTCGGGTCCACCGAGACGAGCCAGTCGAGAACGCTAACCACTCTGCTACTGCTACGCCTTGTCCCCTAGTGCGGGAATGGGTGCTCCTGCTACCAAAACCAAGTAGGTAAAATTTGTAGCATCGTAGCTCAATAGCTTCAGTGCCAATTTCAATATTTTAAAATTCGTCCTATTGTTATATTTTACAATAATCAGGAAAACAAAAAAATTTCATCAAATAATTTTTTCAAACTAACGTAATTCGGGTAATAGTGTATTCCTCACAATAGTGAGGAATGAAATGGGTGTATTTATAAACTGGTTAGGAATAAAAAATAATTCAATTTACTAACCGCAAGATTGAGGTGCCAATTTTAATCTTGGAAATTACCATATTACAGTATATAACAGATAATACAAAAAAATTGAATATTCAATACAAAATAAATTGGACACATGTTTGTTTGAAATGAAAAATCCTATATGATGCAACAAATACTTTATTGTATTATTGTCGGACTATTTTTTTGAATGGGTAACAGCTCTTCGTTCATATTATATATTATATTATATATAATATTATATATATTATATATATATATATATATATATATTATATATATAGTATATATATATATATATATGCTCCATATAATACAAAAATGATCCAGAACTCACCGCGAGAGGTGGGCTGTACGTACGAGTTGCCACACACCTCTCCCCCTTACAATAGCATCATTTCACTTGTACTAATGTCCAATTTGTTTTTCACATGTTAGATACGAAACTCAGAACTTCGTTTCGAACGTCGGCATATTCTGCCCTTCAATGCTAGTCTACTTCGAATGATCCATCTCAAGATTTGCACCACACCACCGAAGCAGATTGCCTCTGTAACTACTTGAGCAACGCTCAACAGCTTGAGTGTGACATGGCAGGTCGGGGGCATTTGCTCGACTCTTTTAGTTGCAATTATTTCATCAGCTCGCTCGTCAGAAACACGAGCACGTCTAGCGGAGGCTCTGTAACACAGTCACGTCTTGCCACGTGATGAGATTCACTAGTTTCTTGCAGTTGAAGTTCAATGGCGGGATTTTTGAAGTTTTTTTTTCTTATCGGGGGGGGGGAAACTTCCCTCGACCTCTGATCTGGCTTTTTTTTTTTTCGCATCCGGCTCCCTGATGGTGGCACGCTCATCTGTACCATGCCAGAAGTATGTTTTCCGAATGTGCGAAAAACGCGTTCGCTGTGACAGGCTCAACAATTTGTTTGATATCATCGTTGAGAGACTGGCAGTTCTGGATTGTTTTTGAAACATTTTGAGCTACATCAACGTCGATCTGCTTTGTTGTAATTGCAAACAAACCTCAACATACACTTTCATCACATATGACAATGTTCTGCAACTCCTCAGAAGGCTCTTCGTAGCGACGTATAATCTTAGAATCCGGTTCGCAGTTGTGGGATCCATTTCGATGTGCCATCTCTGCCGATTTCGTCTGGACAGATCAGAGTCGTACTCACCTCTCGATATGGCTTGGTGAATTACAATCAGTACTTCTGGTCAGTCTTAGTCATTTCTATCAACATTGAACAGCTTCAATTCAAGGACGGGTAATGTTTCGCATTGTCTGAAGTTGCATGCCAATTGGTCCCACAAACCTCTCGGGTCACTTGTTCTTTCCATCCATTTTTTCGATCAAATGGCGCATGGCCAACTTATTCGCATGCAATTAGAGAGTAACGGGAACTCGAAAATTGCCAGTGGTCGCTGGCAGTTTTACTCACTTTTTCTGATAGTTTGGTCTACTGGAAAACAAAATCTGGGCTTTATTCCACTGCACTTAAAACAAAAAGTATAATATTAAGGACGATTTTCTTCTATAGTATCTTGTATAAGCCTGATTCTGTAAAACATGTATATAACCAAATAACCAAGCAGGTTACATTGAGGAGGCGATGGAAATGTTACTCTATGATAATTATATAGTCAAAAACGAATGGTTTTAGAAGTTATCTATAACTTAGGCAGTCATAGTTTCCTGTTATTATTGGTATCAATTAGATAAAAAAAAAGCCTGGAAGTGCATGAGTCGACGCGTGAAGTCGCAATGTTTTGAAAGTTCAATCTCCGCCGACAATCTCCCCCGCCACCACTCCCCGCGCGGCGTCGCCTCTACATTATAACTTACATTGTCGCAGCAACAGAACGATTTCGGCATTCTTTATTCTTCGTTTTTCCAAGGCATTGCGTATTGTATTTTGACAAGCGTTTGCCAGACGCAGCCAGTACTGTCTAGAAACAGTGTGAACATCGCCCAATCAAACATGCTACAATATACATGTACAAATCTGATTAAGCTTTGATACTCGAGGCGAGTAATGCTTAAATTGCTATTATAGACGTTTCCATCGTAATGTATGTCATCCAATACAATTAGTATAACAACAGAAGAACTATATTTTTTTGGTATTCAGATGCGTGCAATCAATATTCATCGCGAAATTGATTTATTGAAATATTAGTTGCGGAGCCCAAACACAAGTAGACCACCCTTTGAGTTAAAACTGCATTTTTTATTGAGGGTTATGGTTTTTATATCGTTTGCAGTTTTTTTCTCTCAGGAGGTGGTGGGTTCTTAACTTCATCTGGTTCAGAGGTTCGTCTGTGTCAGTAGTAGGAACCACAAGTGTCTCATAGATTCTGCAGACTTTCCATTTATAGTAAAGAGCTCTTTTGCATTTTTTGTACTGTGTGCCTCCATTTTTCCTTCAGATGTCCATCACATCATTCTACAATAGCCCATTTTTCTTGTTGTCCCGTTGGTCATGCAGAATGCTTGTTACTGCTTAGGAACTTTATTAGCTACATCCAGAACACGATTGATAGGTCGTGCATTTGCAGGCCGCAATATCAAAGAGCTTCTTGCATCGCGTTGAACTGATCACATTTTTCTACGTACGACTGAGGTATTTTTTTTCATATTATTTGGTGCTTTAATACGTTTCGATATTTAGAATGGTAATCTTTCAGTTTTGCATAGTGCGATTAATTAAACAGTTGAACTGAGCTTTGGTATAAATGGCATTCCAAGTTTTGGCATCTTTGTTGATATATCATGACATTATTATCATTGGATCATTTTATTTATATCTTTTCATACGGTTTTTCTCATGAATGATGGTTTCATAACACCCTCGATGTCGGGGCAAGATCGCGATCAGACGCTCTCTTCTTTTCCAAATATACAAGGGGGAACTGTCCGTTTAGACTGACGAGATGGAGTTCAGCTGCCATAGCACGTTGAGATGTGCAACGAATGGCACTAGTTATTTACGAAGCTTGGCTACTGATTTTAATTTTAGATGAACGATTTAATGTCTTTTGATGAACTTTTTATTAATATATATATATGATGAATTCAATCAAATATATCCGAAGGAAAATTTGTTAGCCTTTAATGGAGGAGTCTGCAACTGGTGGAGGTAGTTGAGAATGCATGTCACACAAACGGCTTCAGTAGTGGCCAAGGTCCACTGAGCAGGAACAAGTTGCTGTATAGCACCGCTGGCACCGATACCGTATGCAGTGGCTACATTAGGGTAATTGTTGGGTAATTGCACCTGAAGATATTGGCCCGAACCCTAATTAGACATGATATATCAACATTTTTTTCCGTTGATGGTGGTTTTATCGAAAAATACGGTATTTTTCAGCTCTTTTATTATTTTGGTCTGGAAATTGGCACTGAAGATGTTATCGTAGATAAAATATTTTTTGTTGGATGTATGAATTACGTTGACCACCATTCCCGCCCTATTACGAATATCATTTATAATTTCGCGAAAAATCACGCACCAGCTGATATACATATGCATACCTAATACACAATCATACATATAATATATAATATATATATAGTATATATATATATATATAATATATATTATATTATATGTATATATGTATATATATATATATATATATATCTATCATATATTAGAGATATATATACACATATATATATATATATATATATATATATATAGCCACATCTATATATACTATAATATATACATATATATATATTATATATATATATATATAGTATATATATATATATAGTACATACATATACATATTACATACATATAACACATATACACACACTCACGCATATACTTACAATCTCGCATACATTTACAAAATGAAGATTTTTATGATTTATATATAGAGGTATAGATAGTTTGTAATTAGTTTTTCTTTTACCTTGAAATTTGAAACATATTCGAGTATTATACTTTCTCATGCATTCGGGCATTGATTCCAGTGTCGGACCACCCTATAAGAACACATTTTTGACATGTGAGGTTTCCGCATAAAGAATTCGAGATTGTCTGGTATTCTGGTAGCAAAATTTGTGGTATCTGAAATCCACAATCGTGAAAATAGATCCTTCAAAGCTTGTAAACAACTAAACATGTTTGTAGCTGGATTATTCAGGTAGTTTTAATATTTGCTCTCGAACAAGGGGTTGTATGCTCAAAGCGACTATTGTAGTCATAAATCGTAAGTAAGTTGTGTTGTGCAAGAAGAGGCTTAATTTTATGTAATGTTTTACATGCTCCCCCAAGATAGCTAACTAACTCAAAGCCCTATCCCTCCTACGCTGATGATTCTACCCTGCATTTTTCAACGTCGGTTTATAGACGTCCGTCCAACTCAACAGGAACTAAATGACTCACGAGAGTACCACCGAGCGCCTCACTTCTGATCTTTGTAGGGGGGGGAATATTTCCTGATTGGGCAAAGCAAACCTTGTTTTGGTTCAATGCTCAAAAACCAATTTTTCACCTATCACTCGCAAAACCTACAGATAACCTATCCCCTCTTCTTCAATGACACTCACCTGTCTCCTTCTTCTACAATGAAAACAATTCTAGGACTATTCCTATACTAAAAATTCTGAGCTGGAAATCTCACATCTCAATCTCTTGCTAAAACAGCTTTTAGGAAGTTGGTGTGCTGTGGCGTCTGCGTCCCTTTTTTTTCTCCCTCCCAATTGCTTGCCTCTCTAAAATGGACCTATCCGCCCGTTTATGGAGTATGTCTCACATGTTGGGAGGATCCATCATAATAAAGCTCTCCTAAAAGGTTAGTCAAAAGCTTTTCGTCTATCAACTCTTTCTCCTCTGACTGACTGTCTTCAATCTGTAAATCACCGCCGCACTGTTGCTTCTCTTGCTCTCTTCTATCGTTATTTTTCATGCGCACTGCTCTTCTGAACTTGACTCACTGCATGCCTCCCCCCTCACTCCCGCTGCTCGGGGGCTGCACAAGACTTTCTACCATTCCACCCTATGCTGTCCACTCTTCCTATGCAAGAGTTAATCAGTAATTCTTTACTCTTTCATCCTTTCACTGGTAACTCTGAGCTCGCTTCTGTTTTCTATTTTTTTTTTTTCCACTTTCCTATGACTTAAATCTTTTCAAAGAAGAGTAACAAGACACCCTCCCGAAACTCAATTGCTACCCCGCTGTTTTTATTTTATTCTCTACTGTCTCTTTATAGGGACTGGCAACTACGGCGGGCCTTTGTGTTTACCCATTTTTGTTGTGCCCTTTGGCCAGTTTCTTTGTGGATGTATAATAAAAAATAAAAAAAAAAAATAAAAAAGCTGATCCCATATGTAGCTATCCGCAAAGCCGCCCTCCGGCGGACTTTTTGGCTAGCTCCTGCGAGGGCTATTGTTGGGCCGGCCCACCACCTGTGTTTTGTGGGCCCGGCCCACCACTGTGTTTGGTTGGCCGCGGCCCACAAACACAGACTCTCCGATAGCCCCTTATAACTTTCTGAAATCATGGATGTAGTTATGCATGTATGTATTATTACATGTATGTAATGTATGGTTATTACATGTATGTATTGTTAATGCATGTATGTACTTAACGCCAACCCATCCCCCCCACCCATTCACTCACCCATCACCCCACTACCCATTACCCCATCACCCCACCCATTCACTCGCCCATTACCCATCCCCGACATCAAGTTTCAACTCAATTCTCCCAACCACTTTTTTTCACAACTCTCGCTAATAGGCTGCTAAAAACAGAACAAAACAAAAAGGGGATCGTATTATCTCATACATGGGCTTAAAACCTACCTGCTCGAGCCGGTTCCAAAAATGTGCCATATAAGGGGATTCCGCACAGGGGGCGGCACTGGAGCGGACACACACACACACACACACACTTTCGCTTATTTATTATAGGATAACACCCACCAAACACAGCTCTCCGATGCCCCTCTAGCTGTCCTGAAATCATGGATTATAAATGTATGTATTAACGCCAACGCTATTTCACATCCCCGACACCATTCACTCAACCCTTACCGACACCCCCCACCCATTCACGTCACCCATTATCCATCACCACACACCCATCCTTTCACCCATTATACCTCGCATCACCCCCCATCTATTCCTCACAAACATCACCCCCCACCCCATTCACTCACCCATTACCCCACCCCCCACCCATTCACTCACCCATTATCCATCCACCCACACCCATTCACTCACCCATTACCCATCACCACCCATCTATTCCTCACCCATCACACCCCACAACATTCACATCACCCATTACCCACCAACCCCCCACCCATTCACTCACACATTATCCTCACCACACACCCATTCACCCACCCATTACCCATCACCCCCCATCTATTCCTCACCCATCCCCATCACCCCCACCCATTCACCACACCATCACCCACACCATTACCCATCAGCCCACCCATTCACCCGCCATTACCCATCCCCTACATCAAGTTTCCTAATTCTCGCAACCCACTTTTTTTCTCACAATTCTCGCTAATAGGCTGCTAAAAAAAAATAGAAAAAAAAAGTGATCAGATCATCTCATAAATGTCTTAAAACCTTTCCCCTGCTCGAGCCGGTTTCAATGTGCCATATGATGGGATTCCGCCCACAGGGGGCGCACCTGAGCGACACATGCAAGACACACACACACACACTTTTCGCTTATATTATTATAGATAGGAAGATAAATAATGCAACATAAAGAAGTTTTCAAGTATCTGTATTCATGTTCCTTAAATTTGTAATGATACCATTAATTTAGACATTTTCCATTATTTACACTGTTATATGAGTATTTCCCCAATTTAAACTTACTAGCAATTATTATTCTCAAAACTGTGCTTAAATTACTTGTTCTAGATACTGTATCATCCATAACGATATTAATGCTTTGTGGCAGTTTCTCTGTATGAATGTGAAATCATTAATAGAGTTTTGCTACTTTTCAAAGTTAACTTTTACTCTTATCCCATTTTTGAAATAATTTGTATTCTTTATTCATAGTGTCTTGACATATGCTAAGGTCCTTTTTCCTTGAAAACAAATAATTCTCGTGTCATCATCAAATAAAATAAACTCTAATTTCTCACTACCAGTCAATAATATCATTAATGACGTAAAAACAACATTGGACCCAAATTAACCTTGGGGGTACATATAGGTTACTATAAGTACGATAGGTAACTATTTTCTTTGGAAAATCATGCATTATTATACATAAAGTTGTATTATTGTCTATAGCTAAATAGATTTTGAACCATGCCTGCGCTGAATCACGAACTCCGTAAACTGAGTGTTTTTGTAGCAAATTGAATGTGAGAGTGTATCCAAAGCCTTGGAGAGATCACAGAATACAGTTACATGCAACAATTTATTATTTAAAACATTATAAATATTCTGCGATAGATCTTGGATCGCTAGCCCTGTTTGAGCATTTGGGTCGATACCCGTATTGACAGTCTGTTCATAATTAATGTTGAGTACGTAGTCCATTAACCGAATGCAAACATTTTTTTCAAAGTCTTACGGGGGGGGGGGGGGGGGGGGATGTTATAAAATTGAATATCGGTCAATATTTGTCCATTATGAGTTTTTAACCTTTTTTTGAGGACAATGCTAATACTTTTCTGACATTTGGGGATATTTGCCTGGGAAAAGAGCCTATGTCGAAAGATTTATTAATAACTTAAAGCCGCAAGCCGCCGCCGGGCGGACTTTTATGGCTAGCTCCTGCGGAGGCTATTAGTGGTGGCCCTTTGCCCACCACCGTGTTTGGTGGGCCTTCGCCCCCAACACGGACTCTCCAGATAGCCCCTTCTACTTTCCTGAAATCACGGAGTAGAAATGAATGTATTCCCCCACCCATTCACTCACCCATTATATACCCATCACCCCCCACCAATTCAATCCCCCATTACCCATCACCCCCCACCGCATTCACATCAACCCATTAACCCATCACCACCCACCTAATTCCCTCACCCATCCCCATCATCCCAACCCATCATCCCCCCCACCCATTCACTGCACCCATCACCCCACACACCTTACCCATCACCCCCCCATTCACTCACCCATTACCCATCCCCTACAATCACGGTTTCCTCAATTCTCGCAAACCCACTTTTTTTCACAATTATCGCTAGTAGGCTGCTAAAAAAAAAAAAAAAAAAAAAAAAAAGATCGGATCATCCTCATAATTGGGCTTAAACCTTCCCCTGGTCCAACACACGGTTCAAAAATGTGCCATATGAAGGTGATTGCGCCCGGGGGCGGAACTATACCAGACACACACACACACACACACACACACACAGACAACACTTTGTCGCTTATATTTACCCTTACCCCATTCTCCCACCTATTCCTCACTCCCTCACCCATCACCCCCACCCATCACCCCACCCATTCACTCACCCTCACCCCACACCTTGAACCCATCACCCCCACAATTCACTCACTCCATTTACCCATCACCTACATCAGGTTTCCTCATTCCTCGCAACCCACTTTCTTTTTTCAGTTATCGCTAATAGTCTGGCTAAAAAAAAAGAAAAAAAAAAGATCGGATCATCTCATACTGGGCTTTAAAAACCTTCCCCTGGTCAACCCGGTTTTTCCAAAATTGCCATGTGAGTTGATTGCGCCACGAGGGCGGAACTATACAGACACACCCACACACCACACACCACACAAGCACACAGACAGACAGACAGACATAGGACGAGACACACTTTTTGCTATATTATTATAGATTACCCATTCACCCCCCACTATTCCCTCACCCCATCACCCACACCCCCCACCCATTCCACTCACCCATCACCCCACACACCATTACCCATCACCCCACCCATTACCATCACCCTACTCAAGGGCTTCCTCCAATCTCGCAAACCTACTTTGTTTTCCAGTTCCTCGCTAATAGGCCCCTGCTAAAAAAAAAAAAAGTGATCGGATCATCTCATAAGTGGGCTTATGACCTTCCCCTGGTCAACCTGATTTGCCAAAAAATGTGCCATATGAGGTTTTTGCGGCCACGGGGGGCGAACCTATACCACACACACACACACACACACGGCAGACACACTTTCGCTTTATTATATACAAGGATGTGCCACAAGGAAAGGCGAAACCTCATCAAGATCATGATTTATTATTTGTAATGCTGCATCATGTCCAGGTGATTGCTACCATCCAGGTTTTTTGTCATGACTCTTTTATATCAGATAATGGTCGTAGGTTGAAAATGAATGATGTGGAAACCGACCTCTGTAGATATTCATCAAATTAGACTGATTTGTACTACAAACATAAATCATTAAAGCCTTTGCTATTTCAAATTCATTATTCAAATCTTATTATCATAAGCAACTGAGGTTTACTGGTCTAGAACTGTTTCTCCAATTAGTAATTCATGGTGTGCCAAATTTTTTTTCTGTTCCCTGCACATTCTTTCAACTTTTACTTTGTGATCATTATTTTTAAGCGGCCCCGAATAACAGATGTAATGTACCCTGTGACTATTCTTGAAACTATTGTTCATACGGTGTGGCATGTTACCCATTTCTAAGTTTGGTATTACAGGTAACGGATCTAACCCATGTAAGATCAGTCTTGACGTGTAGGGGTGATTGCCCAGTGATGCCCTCCTGATAGGCAGTCAATAAAGGGGGGGGTTTTTTTTAAGTAATTGCAAGTGGTCGAGTGGGGTTTAAGAAGGCTTGCTGATTTAAGTACGTAATAAGTATTGTGTAAGTAAAGTGAGTGCCAAGGCATCGAGTGAGACACTACTATTATTATAATATAAATTGTATTAGATATATACTAGCCGCAAGAGCGCCTCCCGGGTGGACTTTTTGGGGCTAGCTCCTGCGGAGGGCTATTGGTGGTGGGCCTTCGGCCACCACCTTTGTTTGGTGGGCTTCGGCCCACCAAACACGGACTCTCCAGTAGCCCTTTAACTTTTCTGAAATCATGGATGTAAAATGTATGTATTACCCCCACCCATTCACTCACCCATTACCCATCACCCCCCACCCATTCACTCACCCATTACCCATCACCCCCCAACCATTCACTCACCCATTACCCATCACCCACACCCAGTCACTCACCCATTACCCATCACCCCCCACCTATTCCCCACCCCATCACCCCTCACCCCCAACCCATCACCCCCACCCATTCACTCACCCACCACCCCCCCATTACCCATCACCCCACCCATCACATCACCCTTACTACCCGTCACCCTAATCAGGTTTTTCTCAATTCTCGCAACCCACTTTTTTTCACAATTATCGCTAATAGGCTGCTAAAAAAAAAAAAAAAATTGTCGGATGCATCTTATTAATTTGGGCTTAAAACCTTCCCCTGGTCAACCCGTTCAAAAATGTTTCATATGAGTGTATTGCGCCACGGGGGCGAAACCTATACCAGACACACACCACACACAACACACAGACAACGCAACGACACACTTTCGCTTATATTTACCTTACCCACACCCCCCACCTCTCCCTCACCATCCCCCATTCACCCCCCATCCCCTTCACCTCCAACAGCCATCACCTCCCACACCCATTACCCATCACAACCCCACCCATTCCTCCACCATTCCCATCACCCTACATCAGGTTTTCCTCAATTCTCGCCACACCACCACTTTTTTTCACAATTTATCGCTAATAGGCGCTAAAAAAAAAATAAAAGTGATCGATCATCTCATATTGGGCTTAAAACTTCCCCTGTCAACCCGGTTCCAAAAATGTGCCATATGAGGTGATTGGCGCCACAGGGGCGGAACTATACCAGACCACGACCACACACACACACACACACAGCCACACACAGACAGACAGACCAGACAGACACACTTTCGCTTATATTTACCATTACCCATCACTCCCAACTATCCCTCACCCTTCACCCTCACCCCCCACCCATTCACATCCCCATCACCCCACAACCCATTACCCATCCACCCCACCCATTATTCACACCATTACGCCAGCACCTACATCAAAGTTTCCTCTCAATTCTCTCACCACTTTTTTTTTCACAATTATCGCCTTAATAGCGCTAAAAAAAAAAAAAAAAAAAAGTGATCGATCATCTTCATCAGTTGGGCTATGAACCTTCCCCTGAAGTCAACGCCGGTTTCCAAATTGTGCCATATGAGGTGGATTGCGCCACGGGGGCGGAACCTATACCACACACACCACACACACACACGAACACACACACAGACAGACAGACAGACACACACACTTTCGCTTATAATTTATAATGAGATATATAATATAGATATATATATATATATATATATATAATATATATATTAGTACTATATATATATATATAATATATATATATATATATATATATTTACACTTATAAGGTTATGTTTACATACAAGTCACGGGTTCTTTACGAACGGCCATTAAGGCTTAACGTCTTCATAGCAGGCCGAACAATTAATACGTGACAAGTACTCCTCACTCCACATGTGAGTCAGCACACACTCAGACTCACTGAGTCTTAGCTTAGAGCGCCTGTGTGCGTCTCCCTCCTGTTCTGCTTTCAGTCCCCATCTGCCGCGTCTTATACAAGGAAGGTTTCTTTCTTGACAGTTATTTATACACGAACTGCTGAGTGCGTGGAATGAGAAGGTTCCGCTCGCTGTTCCCACGGCGATGACGCAAACACACCCAACGTTAGTTGTGTCTGTCCATGTGTGCATTGCTTTTATCAACTAAGTAGTGCTTTTTTTTAATCCACAGCACACCAACCACTGACTATGCATTCCCAAGAATGCAAGCAGCAGCGGAAAAAAAAAAAAACACCATTATGTCCATGTCAACATTATCAAAGAGTAGTGTCTGTCTGAGCAACACATAACAGCTGTGTTGCTGAAAGAGGCGACACACGTACATACACCTTCACATGATACATGCTGATAACAATATGTTTCATCATACACATACTACATATAATATATCCAGTGCTCATAACAGCAATTGCATATTAACTTCTTGTAATCAGTTTCATTCTCTGATATATATTTTTTTATTGCTGTAGTTAATACGGCTTAGCGATGTGCTTTTCTAATCGTGTATTGCTTAATAGGAAAATTATTGTCATAAAGGTTTGAAGTGGTTTCGTATATCCATCATAATCTTCATTAATATATAAATCATAGTTATGTTCCATGATAATCCCTCAATTCTGCTTTAAGTTCTATATATGTGATCTCATTGAGTGATTCATCCGAAAATGTTCTCTTGAATATTGTCAGATACAGCTATTTGTATTATTATGAAAATCAAAAGAACTGAATACGTGGAAAATAATCCACTTAATGAAGAGTATAATATTCCACTATTTAGTCATTATAATTATCTAAGTCATTTCGTCCCCATATGTGATCAATTAAGCTGCTGAAAGTTTTGTTACTCTGGTTGGTTTGATTATAGTTGGGAAAGATAAACATGTATAAAACAGATTAACCAATTATCACCTTTGCTACATTGTGTTTCAGAAGATCATATTATCACCCTAATATAACAAAGTAAATGCAATTCCCCTATTTTTCTAGAAATGTTTTTCAGGGAATCTTGACTTGGCTTGTCCTCCCCATTACGAAAACGCAACCTCTCTTTACGAGGTCAGAAAGGCTGTATCAAAGTTGAGGGATGGTTATCAGCTGGTGTTTATAAATTAAGTGCGGAGCTCTCAAGAGCTGGGTGTCAGGCATGGATCCGCGGGTTCCATGCTGTCTGACTTGTTATATGTCAATCAGGCACCGATTCCTCTGACTGGAAAGGGGCACAATTACACGGTGTTACAACTGCCTCCAGCGTGCCAGGCAAGGTGTTTGCCCATCCTTGCTCACATGGATCCACAGCCCTCTGCTAGAAGCATCAGAGACCTCATCAATTTGGGTTCACGCCTGGTAAGTCAACAACGGACCGTATGCTAGCGCCTTCGTGTTTATGGTGGAACGCCGACGTGAATTTCGACAGCGAATGCATTGCGCCTATTTGAACTGAAGAAGACGGTTGACTCAGTGCATGGTGAGTCACTCTTGGGATCTTCTGCGACGTCGCGGGATTTCCTGCAGGACTATTTGTTTTGATTGACTGTTAAGCTGGACTGAGAGAGCTGTTGAGTGTGGGGAGGTGTAATCCCGCTTTTTCCTGTGAATACAGGAGTGACGCAAGCTGGCGTCCTTGCCCCATCACTTCCAACACTTGCATGGATTGGGTATTGGGCAACAGGTGTTGATCAACGTGATTGTGGTGAATTCCTTGGCAATTGACCAAGATCAGTGATCTTTTTTTCTTTTTTACCTCGATGGAATCAGGAACCAGTTAATACCACTGCCCGCAATACGTTTAAGGGCTAACAATTGTAATAAGCTAATTGTCTTCATAGTTAAAATGTATCTGAGGTGGAGCCCCGACGCATACTGCCCAGAATCATTCCAGGGTAGGTTTTACCGCACACACCCGCACCTGCACCTGTTACCCCTTCAACTGTAATATTAAACACTGTTGCACCATTGCTTCGTCTACTACAACGTAAACCACGCTGATGCAGTAATCTTTGCTGAGTCCTGGAGGTCCTGGTGTGACTCTCGAGGCGCTGCACAGAGAAGGCGAAATCCTTTTGGACTTTAGGTCTCCTGGCTCAAGACGGGTCAAGGTGTTTGGAGGCTTACTAGATTGAAACTACAGTTTGTTCATGCGTGCGGCGAGGACATTGAGATCTTGAAGTTTTAACACACCTTGGTATCGCTTTTCCATAATCGGTGTTCATAGACTCCCTCCCGCACGAGTATTTAGCGTTGTCGTACTTGTGTAGAAGGACAAAGATCCCGGATCTTCAAGTCGTTTGTGATCCCTGTCTACTCTATGGATGTGATACAAGGACACTAATAGCGACTTGAAGAGGTGATCGATGCTTTGGGTAATAAGTTCTTCGCAGATCATGGGTATCGCTTGGATGATTACGTGTCAATCGCGATTGCACGTGATACTACATCGGAGGCCTTTTACTTGAATAGTCGCCATCATCCCATCAGCGCCAACGTCGGCTATATCGGCATGTGGCACGCTAACGCTACCCTGAAATCGATCCTTCACCGGGTTGTATCATAAGAGACAATCCGGCGTGGAGGAGGCCAAGGGGCGACCCACAAGGCTCGTGGCTGGGCAAGTTGATGTTTCCTGTCGAGAATTGCTTGTCTGGGAAGGGCGCCTGCATGCTGGATTGCGTGTGGCGACCCCCCTTTATTGGCGGTCGTCGTTGTGGCGAGGCGACCCGCTCCCGGCGTATGCCCCCAATGCATTGATTGCATATTTGAGCTTGTTATATTCTGGCTAAAGCGGCGTCCTCCGTGCGATAAATAGGAAAAAAGCTATTTAAAGTAAATTAATTGTTTACGATTAATTTTAGTGCATATTGGAGTTAGTTTTTCCTAACACTGTAGTTTGTGATGATTTTCCTATTGCATGATTGGTATTGTTTCCCTAACGTAACTGATGTATTATGTTGCATCATCGCAATTATCAATACCATCACTATCTTATGTTTTGCTAAATTATTGTTATACTATTATCTTTACTTTTTAATTAATAAACATTATTTTTTTGTTACTATCATTCTAGTATCATTATGATGATCATCTGTTATCATTACTGGATTTTCTACTACAAACTTCTACTCCAACTATACTACTGCAACTACAACTGCTACTACTACTACATCTGATATTTAAGCTATTATGCTACAATCAATTATGTACTGCTATTATACTTACTACTAGACTATTCTTGGTGAATCATCTAGCTAATGTTATCATTACTAATTTCTACTACAAACTTCTACTACCAACTTATACTGAGTCTTGCAACTACAACTGCTACTACTATACTAACATCTGATATTAAGCTATTAATTCTACAATCATTCTAGTACTGCTATTAGTACGTATTCTTACTACTAGAACTTTCTGTGAACTCATCTGCAAATGTTCGTAAAAGGACCTACCTAGTACGTTCCTGTCATCCGCCTTCCCCTTTTTTAGCTCTCACTACGCTCTCTTTCGGTGGATGAGAGCCAGCAAACACCTAGGTCGATACTTACTTTGCTTAATTGTGGTCCGCTGTCAGACAATGGAGAGAGAACAAAAAACATGGCCATCAGGTCTCACATCTCAGCCTCACCATTTACTCCTGGGAGCACGCGTGGCGAAGGAGGTACTACTATTCCTCATTTGTTCAGACACTCAGCCAAAGCAACAAGCTAGCGGAACTCAAGTTTTCAATTAAGTTACTTCTGTCTGACTTTAACTAAGTGGTTGTGTTAGGGTGCATGCTGAGGGGTTTGAAAGTGACAGCCCACTCCTCTGATAGTAAGGTCGTCAGTCCTCTCGTCATCTTGTCGGGGTATGCTAGCAGCCTCGAATCATAGGGATGCGAGCTAACGCTCCTCGACCCCAGTTGGCGTATGCTAGTGGCTGGGATGCCGGCCTCAGTGCTGTTTTGTCTACTCATGGCCAGCCCCACCCCGTCCGGGCCCCAGCCCCATCCTCTGTATTTGGGCTGCTGTGGTGAAGCGGTGCATGCTAGTGGGATGGTAACTGAAATATATTTTGAAGTTTCTCGACCATAGCTAACTCTGCATCGGGTAGATCGCACGAACTCCTCGCTATCCGGCTTTAACCTTGACAGCCTGCTTTGCCCTCTTGGCCAGCCTGTGAGTGAGGAGCAAACTAATGTACAATGTGCTGTTAGGTCTCGGGGACAGTCCACACCCTCTACGCCCCTCATTAATGCCACAAGACGTCCAGCAAGTTCGACATGTACTCAAGGACTCGGCTTTATTGCGTTCATCTCCTGGGGTAATGTGGACGGTGATGTGCTAGCCATTATCTGGAAGCCTCTCTTCGCCTTCCTCTGCATGTTCGTGATTGGCACGATGTTCGTCATCTCAACTCTTCTTTAGGATGTTCTTCCACTCAATGGTTCTGATGAAATCTTTTACGAGACCACCGACTCGCCGACCGTTCCATTCCGCCTCTGCATAACCTTGACACCATTAGCACTACCAGCCACAACGCATCATAATCACAAGATCGAGTCTCCCAGCGTATGGAAATACAGGTGAACTCCAAAACAAATCCAGAATCTGTCAGTCTACACCAGACGAAGATATTTGAAGAGCGGCGCAATAAAGTCACCTGGAATGAACCACAACACATGGACTGGATCAACCTCCTGCAGGTGCATATGAGCCAATATGTTGCTCGCCCTCAGTATACTAAAGAGAATATTTACGTGGTACTATGCGTGTCGGGGAATAAATATGGAAAGGAAACTTGACTAGAGATCGGGAAAGTCATCATTTATCAATTAACTACATAATGCTGTTATGGATATGATGTGTACTCCATCATACATCAGTCATCATCACCATGCTACTACCACTACGAACTCTTGCTACTAATTCTAAACCACTACTTACCACTACTACTGGTAATAATAGTAATGTTTGATACTGATATTGATGATAATCTACATAACATGATGATGATAGAAATAACTAAGGTGGAATCGGATATCAGAATCCGCATACGCATACGCGGTTATCTAGCACCATTATTATAACTGCATTCCACATCCGTGATATCCACACCGCGGATATCCACCATCCTTTTTAACATCCACTTCCGCATCTGCGTTGGCAATCCATGATGCGGATGCTACGCGGATATCATTGAATAACTAGACACTGCATGTCTGTGAGAAGAGAGAGAGAGAGAGAGAGAGAGAGAGAGAGAGAGAGAGAGAGAGAGGGGGGAGGTATATATTATATATATATTATATATATATATATAGATATATATATATATATAAATATATGATCTATATATATAATATATGAATAAATATTATATATATATTATATATATATATATATATATATTATATATATATATATATATAATATATATATATATATATATATATAATATATATATATATATATATATATATATATATATATATATATATATATATATATATAATATGAGATATCATAATATATATATATCTATATATATATATATATCATATATATATATATCTATATCTATATATATATTATATATATATTATATAATAATTATATATATATATATATATAATATATTAATAGATATATATATATTACTTCTCTCTCTCTCTCTCTCTCTCTCATATCCTCTCTCTCTCTCTCTCTCCTCTCTCTCTCCACAGACATGCAAGTGTCTATTATTCAAGATATCCGCGTAGCTCCGCATCCATGGATGCAACGCAGATGCGGAAGTGGATGTTAAAAAATTGTGGATTCCGCGGATGTGGATATCCCACGGATGTGGATGCAGTTATTAATATGTTGTAATAACCTCGTATGCGTATGCGGATTCTGATATCCGATCCACCTCTAGTTATTTCTATCATCATCACATGTTAGTAGATTATCATCAATACTCAGTATCAACCATTACTATATTACCAGTAGTAGTGGTATTATGGTAGAATTGAGTAGCAGAGTTAGTAAGTGGGTAGTAGCATGGTGATGATGAACTGATGTAGATGTAGTACACATCATAAGCCATAACAGCATTATGTAGTTTAAATTGATAAATGATGACTTTCCCACACACTGATCTCTAGTCCCCTAGTTTCCTTTCCATATGTATTCCCCGACACGCACTTACCACGTAAATCTTCTCTTCTAGTATACTGAGGGCAGAGCAACATATTGGCCTCATATGCACCTGCAGGAGGTTGATCCATGTCCATGTGTTGTTCTCACTCCAGGTGACTTTTATTGCGCGCTCTCATATCTTCGTCTGTGGAAGACTTGACAGATCTGGATTTGTTTGGAGTTCACCATGTATTCTTCCATTACGCTGGGAGACTCGATCTTTGTGATTTATATTCGTTTTTGTGGCTGTGGTCGTCGCTAATGTGTCAAGGTTATGCAGAGGCGGAATGGAACGGTCGGCGAGTCGGTTGTGTCCTCCGTAAAAGATGTCCTCACCTTGAGTGGAAGGAACATCCTAAAGAAGGTGGATGAACGACACTCGTGCCATCACGAACATGCAAGGAAGGCGAAGAGAGGCTTCCAGATAATGGCTAGCACATCACCGTCCACATACCCCCAGGAATGAACGCAATAAAGCCGATCCCCTTGAGTACATGTCGAACTTGCGACGTCTTGGGCATTAATGAGGGCCGTAGGGTGTGGAATGTCCCCGAGACTAACCAGCACATTGTACATTAGTTTGCGCCTCACCGTCAACAGGCTGGCAAGAGGGCAGCGCTGTCAGGTTAGCAGGGATGCGAGGACTTGTGCGATCCCCCGATGGCAAGAGGAGCTAGGTGAAACTTCAAATATATTTCAGTACACATCCACACTAGCATGCACAGCTTCACCACAGCAGCCCCAAAAAAAACAATTGGCAAAAAGAAAACCAAATAACAGAGGATGGGCTGCGTCCCGGACGGGGTTAGGCTGGCATGAGTAAACAAAACAGCCTGAGCCTGCATCCCAGCCAACTAGCATACGAACTGGTCGTAGTAGCGTAGCTCGGCATCCTCTGATTCGAGGCTGCTAGCAATACCCGACACGATGACTGAGAGGACTGACGACTCTTACATATCAGAGAGTCGCTGTCACTTTCACACACTCAGCAGGCACTAACAACCAACCATTAGTCAAAAGTCAAGACGAGATAACTTAATTGAAAACTTGATTCGCTCTGCTTGTGCTTCTGCTGAGTGTCCTGCAACAAATGAGAATAGTAGGTACCTCCTTGCCACGCGTGCTACAGAGTAATGGTTAGGCTGAGATGTGAGACCTTGATGGGCATGTTGTTTGTTCTCTCTCATTCTGACAGGCGGACACCATTGCAAAGTAATATCGACCCTAGGTGTTTTGGCTGGCTGTCATCCACCAAAGAGAGCGTAGTGAGAATCTTAAAAAGGGGAGGGGATGACAGGACGATATTTAGTTCCTTTTACCGAACATTTGCTAGATGATTCACAAGAATTTCTAGTAGTAGTACCTAAAGCAGTACTATAGTTGATTGTAGCATAATAGTTATATCAATTGTAGTAGTAGTAGCAGTTGTAGTTGCATTAGTATAGTTGGTAGTAAAGTTTGTAGTAGAAATTAGTAATGATAACATTAGCTAGATGATTCACAAGAAAGTTCTAGTATAAGTCTAATAGCAGTACTATATAATTGATTGTAGCATAAGAGCTTAATATCATATGTATAGTATTAGCAGTTTAGTTGGCAGTAGTATAGTTGGTAGTAGAAGTTTGTAGTAGAAATCAGTAATGATACAATGATGATCATCATAATGATACTGGAATGATGTACAAAAATAATGTTTGATTTAAGTAAAAAGTAAATGATAATAGTTATAACAATAATTTAGGCAAAACAAATATAGTGATGGTATTGATAATTACGATGTGCACATTACATATAAAAAGCATCTCAGTACGTTAGGAACAATACCAATCATGCAATAGGAAAATCATCACAACCTACATGTTAGAAACTAACTCCATATCCTAATTACTACGAACAATTAATTTACTTAAATAGCCTTTTTCCTATTATCGCACGAGAACGCCAGCCTTTAGCCCGAATATGAACAAGTACAAAATATCAATCAATCATTGGGGGCATTCTACGCAGGGAGGTGCGTGTCGGCCTCGCCAAACCGACGACGCCACTCAGGGGGTCCGCCCCGCAATCCCGCATGCGGCGCCCTCCCAATACCAAGCAATTCTCCGACGAGGAAACATCAACTTGCCGCCAGCCACGAGCCCTTGTGGTCGCCTCCCTTGGCCTCCTCCACGCCGTTGTCTCTTATAGATACAACCCTGTGGAATGATCGATTTTCAGGTAGCGTGCCACATGCCGATAAGCCGAAGTTGGCGCTGATGGGAGATGCGACTATTCAGTAAAAGGACTGCGATTTAGTCTCACTTGCATCGCTGATTGAACACGTAATCTCCAGCGATACCCCATGATTCTGCGAAGACACTTCTTACAAGCATCGATTCACTCTTTCAAGTCGCTATTTAGTGTCCTTGTCTGCACACCATGGATACGACGGGATCACAAACGCATGGAAGATCCGGATCTTTGTCCTTCTACACAAGTAACGACAACGCTAATCCTCGTGCTGAGGGAGTCTATAACACCGATTATGGAATGCACTACAAGTTGTGTGTTAAACCTTCAGATCTCTGTCCTCGCCGCACGCCATGAAACAAACTGTACTGTTCATCTAGTAAGCCTCCAACACCTTAGACCCTGTCTTGGCCAGGAGACCTCAAGTCCCAAAGGATTTGCCTTTCTCGTGCAGCGCCTCGAGAGTCATCACCAGGACCTCCAGTGAACTCAGCAAAGATTACTGCATCATCGGTGGTTTACGTTGTAGTAAGACGAAGCAATGGTGCAACAGTGTTTAATATTTAAAGTTGAAGGGTAACATGTGCAGGTGCCGGGTGTGTGCGGTAAACCTACCCTGACTGATTCCTGGCAGTATGCCCGGCGGGGCTCCCCATCTCAGATACATTTTTAACTAATGAGACAATTAGCTTATTACAATTGTAAGCCCTAACGTTGCTGGCAGTGGTATTTAAACTGGTTCCAATCAGTAAAAAAGAAAAAAAGGATCACTGATCTTGGTAATTGCAAGGAATTCACCACAATCACTTTGGGGGATCAACACCTTTGCCCTATACCCATCCATGCAATATGTTGAAGTGATGGGGCAAGGACGCAGCTTTTGCTTCACTCATGTTTCACAGGAAAAAAGCTGATGCACCTCCCCCACTCAACAGCTCTCTCCCAGTCCCAGATTACAGTCATCAAACAAATAGTCCTTGCAGGGGAATCCTCGCGACGTCGCAGAAGATCAGAGTGACTCACCATGCACTGAGTCAAACGTCTTCTTCAAGATCACATAGGCTGCAAGCATTCGCGTCGAATTCACGTCGGCGTTCCACCATAACCACGAGCGCTAGCATACGGTCGCGTGTTGACTACAGGCGTGAACCAAATTGATGAGGTCTCTGATGCTTCAGCGAGGACTGTGGACCATGTTAGCAAGGAATGGGCAAAAACCTTGCCTGGCACGCTGAGCAGTGTACACCGTGGTAATTGTTGCCCCTTTTCCTCAAGAGGCAATGGTGCCTAATGCCATATAACAAGTCAAAGACAGCATGGACCCGCGGATCAATGCCTGACCCCCCAGCTTTGAGGAGCTCCGCACTTATATTATAAACACCAGCTGCCTATCCATCCTCAACTTTGCTACAGCCTTTCTGACCTCGAAAGCGAGGGTGCCCGTTTTCGTCAATGGGAGGACCAGCAAGTCAAGCTTTCACTTGAAAACATTCTAGAAAATTAGGGATTGCAATTTACTTTGTTATATTAATGGTGATTATATTGATCTTCTGGAAACACAATTGTAGCAGCTATAATCTTGTTAATCTGTTTTATTTACATGTTTATTCTTTCCAACTAATAAGCAAACCAACCAGAGTACTAAAAAACTTCAGCAGCCTTAATTGATCACATATGGACGAATGACTTAGATAATTATAATGATCTAATGTGGAATTATACTCTTCATTAGTGATTATTTTCCAGTATTCAGTTCTTTTGATTTTAATAATAATACAATAGCTGTAATCTGCAAATATCAAGAGAACATTTTCTGATGCAATCAATCAATGAAGATCAGATGCTTTAAGCAGAATTGGAGGGATTATCAATGGAACATAACTATTGATTATATATTATGAAGATTATGATGGATATACGAAACTTTCAAACCTTTTATGACAAAATTTTCCTATTAAGCAATACACGATTAAAGAAAAAAGCACCTCGCTAAGCCCGTATATAACTACAGCAATAAAAAAATATATATCAGAGAATGAAACTGATTACAGAAAGTTATATGCAATTGGCTGTTATGGCACTGGATATATTTAGTAGTAATGTGTATGAATGCAACTATTTATCATCATGTATTCATGTTGAGGTGTATGTACTTGTGTCTGCCTCTTCAGCAACACAGCTGTTATTGTGTTGCTCATACAGACAATACCTCTTTTGATATGTTGACATGGACCTAAATGGGTTTTTTTTCCGCTGCTGCTTGCATTCTTGGAATGCATATCAGTGTTTTTGTGTGTGCCTTTGGTTAAAAGCCACTTATCTTAGTTTGATAAGCAATGCACACATGGACAGACACAACTAACGTTGGGTGTGTTTGCGTCATCGCGGTGAACAGCGAGCGACCTTCTCATTCCACGCACTCAGCAGTTCCTGTATAAATAACTGTTCAAGAAAGAAACCTTCCTTTTATAAGACGCGGCCGATGGGGACTGAAGGCAGAACGGAGGAGACGCACACCAGGCCGCTCCTAAGCTAAGACTCCAAGTGGGTCTGAGTGTGTGCTCGCCACCCCTCACCTTGAGTGAGTGAGTACTTGTCACGATATTAATTGTTTCTGGCCTGTCTATTACGACGTAGCTTACTTGGCCGTTCGTAAGAACCGTGACTTGTAATTGTAACCATAACCTTATAAGTGTACATATATATATATATATTATATATATATATATTATATATATATATATCTATATATATATATATATATATATATATATATATTATATCCCTTCTATAATAAAAAGCGAAAGTGTTTGTGTCTGTCTGTCTGTCTGTGTGTGTGTGTGTGTGTGTGTTTGTGTGTGTAGTAGTTGTCCGGCCCCCCGTGGCGCAAGCCCTCATAGGCACAATTTTGGAACCGGTCTGACCAGGGAAGGTCATAAGCCCACTTATGAGATGATTCGATCACTTTTTGTTTTTTTTTTTTTTTTAGTAGCCCTATTAGCGATAATTGTGAAAAAAAAAGTGTGGTTGCGAGAATTTCTAGGAACCTTGAGTAGGGTGATGGTTAATGGTGAATGAATGGGTGGGGTATGGGTAATGGGTGGGGGGGTGAATGGTGAGTGAATGGGTGGGGGGTGATGGGTGATGGGTTGAGGAATAGTGGGGGTGATGGGTAAATGTTAAATATAAGCGAAAGTGGTGTCTGTCTGTCTGTCTGTCTGTGTGTTGTGTGTGTTGTGTGTGTGTGTGTGTGTGTGTCTGGTACATAGTTCCGCCCTGTGGCGCAATCACCGCATATGGCACTTTTTGGAACCGGGTTGACCAGGGGAAGGTTTAAAGCCCAATTATGAGATGATCGCCACTTTTTTTTTTTTTTTTAGCAGCTATTAGCGATATGTGGGAAAAAAGTGGGTTGCGAGAATTGAGGAAACCTGGATGTAGGGTGATGGGTATGGTTGAGTGAATGGGTGGGGTGATGGGTAATGGGTGTGGTGTGATGGGTGAGTGATGGGTGGGGGGTGAGGGTGATGGGTGAGGGAGTAGTGGGGGGTGCTGGGTAATGGTAAATATAAGCGAAAGTGTGTCTGTCTGTCTGTCTGTCTGTGTGTGTGTGTGTGGGTGTGTGTCCTGGTATAGGTTCCGCCCCCCGTGCGCAATCACCTCATATGAACATTTTTTGGAACCGGGTTGACCAGGGGAAGGTTTTTAAGCCAATATAGATGATCCATCACTCTCTTTTTTTTTTTTTTTAGCGCCTATTAGCGTAATTGTGAAAAAAAGTGGTTGCGATAATTTGAGGACCGTTGAGGTAGGGTGATGGTAATGGTGATTGAATGGGTGGGGTGATGTAATGGGTGTGGGGTGAGGGTGATGAATGGGTGGGGGGGGATGTTGGGGGGTGATGGGTGATGGTGAGGGAATAGGTGGGGGGTGATGGGTTAATGGGTGAGTGAATGGTGTGTGGTGATTGGGGTATGGTGAGTGAATGGGTGGGGGGTGATGGGTAATGGTTTTTGAGTGCATGGGTGGGGGTGATGGGTAATGGTGAGTGAATGGGTGGGGGTAATCATACATTTCTACATCCAGATTTCAGGAAAGTTAGAAAGGGCTATCTGGAGAGTCCGTGTTTTGGGTGGGCGAAGCACCAAACACAGTGTGGCCGAAGGGCCCACCACCCATAGCCCTCCGCAGGAGCTAGCCGAAAAAGTCCGCCCCGAGGGCGGCTTTGCGCTAGTATATATATAATAATACAATTTATATTTATAATAATAGTAGTGTCTCACTCGATTCCCTTGGCACTCACTTTACTACTACAATAACTTATACGTACTTAAATCAGCAAGCCTTACTTAAACCACTCGACCACTTGCCATACTACCATTTTGACTGCCTATCAGGAGGGCATCACTGGCAATCAACCCCTACACGTCATAGACCTGTATCTTACATGGTAGATCCCGTTACCTGTAAATAATCAAACTTAGAAAGGGTAACATGCCACCACGATGAACCTAGTTTCAAGAAGTAGTAGCAGGAGTACATTTAACATCTGTTATTCGGGCCGCTAAAAATAATATCACGAAGTCAAGTTGAGAATGTGCGGGAACCAGAAAAAAATTTGGCAACCATGAATTACTTAATTGGTAAAACAGTTCTAGAGACCAGTAATCCCCTCATTTGATTATGACAATAAGATTTTGAATAATGAATTTGAATAGCAAAGGGCTTTAATGATTATTTTTGTAGTACCATCAGTCCTAATTTTGAATGAAATCTACCAAGTCCCGGGTTTTTTTCCCCACATTCATTCAATTTTCAACCTACACATCATCTGATATAAAAGAAGTCATCAAAACCTGGGTTAGCAGCACCGGACATGATGGCAGCGATTAAATACTTCCTCCATGATCTTATGAGTTTCGCTTTGCCTTGTGCACATGTCTTGTATATTAATAAAAGCGCAAGTGTGTCTGTCTGTGGTGTGTGTGTGTGTTGGTATAGGTTCCGCCCCCCGTGGCGCAAACACCTCATATGGGACCATTTTTTGGAATTCAGGTTGACCAGGGGAAGTCATAAGCCCACTTATCGATGCTCCGATCACTTTTTTTTTTTTTTTTAGCAGCCTATTAGCGAGAAACTGTGAAACAAAGTAGGTTGCGAGAATTGAGAAGCCTTGATGTAGGGTGATGGGTAATGGGGTGGGGGTGATGGGGGTAATGGTGTGGGTGATGGGTGAGTGAAGGGTGTGGGGTGATGGGGGATGGGTGAGGAATAGGTGGGGGGTGATGGGTAATCTATAATAATATAAGCAAAGTGTGTCTCTGTCCTTTCTTCTGTCTGTCTGTGGTGTGTGTGTGTGTTGTGTTTGTGTGTGTGTCTGGTATAGGTTCCGCCCTCGGGCGCAATCAACTCACATGGCACATTTTTGGAACCGGGTTGACCAGGGGTAAGGTTTTAAAGCCCAAGTATGAGATGATCCGATCTTTTTTTTTTTCTTTTTTTTTAAGGCAGCCTATTAGCGATAACTGAAAAAAAAGTGGGTTGCCGAGAATTGGAGGAAACCTTGATGTAAGGGTGATGGGTAATGGGTGGTGATGGGTGGGGTGTGGGTAATGGTGTGGGGTGATGGTGAGTGACATGGGTGGGGGGTGATGGTTGGGGGTGATGGGTGATGGGTGAGGGAATAGGTGGGGATGATGGGTAATGGTAAATATAAGCGAAAGTGTGGTCTTTGTGTGTGTGTGTGTGTGTGTGTGTGTCTGGTATAGGTTTCCGCCCCCGTGGCGCAATAACCTCATATGGCACATTTTTGGAAACCGGGGTTGACCAGGGGAAGTTTAAGCCCAATTAATGAGATGATCGATCTTTTTGTTTTTGTTTTTTTTTGAGCGAGCCTACTAGCGATAATTGTTAAAAAAGTGGGTTGCGAGAAAAAATTCAGGAAACCTTGATGTAGGTGATGGGGGTAATGGTGAGTGAATGGTGGGGTGATGGTTAATGGTGTGGGGTTATGGGTGCGTGAATGGGTGGGGGGTGATGGGGTTGGGGATGATGGGTGATGGGTGAGGGAATAGTGTGGGGTGATGGGTAATGGTGAGTGATGGGATGGGGGGTGATGGGTAATGGGTGAGTTGAATGGGTGGGGGGTGATGGGTAATGGGTGAGGAAATGGGTGGGGGGACTACATACATTTCTACATCCTGATTTCAGGAACGTTAGAAGGGGCTATCTGGAGAGTCCGTGTTTGGTTGGGCCGAAGGCCCACCAAACACAGGTGGTGGGCCAAAGGCCCACCACTAATAGCCTCCGCAGGAGCTAGCCAAAAAGTCCCGCCGGAGGCTGCTTTGCGGCTAGTTATTAATAAATCTTTCGACATAGCTCTTTTCCCAGGCAATTCCAAATGTCCAGAAGTATTAGCATTGTTCCTCAAAAAAGTAATAACTCATAATTTACAAATTATTGACCGATATCCATTTACTACTTCAGTAAGACTTTTGAAAAAAAAAAAAAAAAAACTGCTACATTTAAACCCTTCAAGTCACTGTAAAGCACCAAATAAAATATTGCATTTTATCTCCATATTATTATGTATAGCCAAAATTCCTTCCCTAAAGCAGTTAATACATTGAATATCAGTATGACCTTGACCTTGACCTTTAAAGATCACTCAAGTTCACCTGGAGAACTACGACCTTAAGATGCCTCGGTGTTTTTCAATATGTTACCAAGGTTATATAAAAGATAATAGCCATGATAAAAAAAAATTCCCCTAAAATAATGTTTGTCCTTGACCTAGAATTTGAAGGTCACCCAAAGTCACCGGAGGAGACCCTCAAGGTGGTTCCCTATCTGAAAATGATCACTTGGGTAAAAAAATATAATGTGGGAAATTTCATGCCTTTATCACTTTGTGCACAATTCTTCTGGTATCTGCTCTACTAATATGGGTACTATTTTTCCTTTCCTCCATATTAACGGCACTTCGCCTATATCAACCGATTTCCTAAAAACGTGCACTAACGAATCACTAACAACCTCTTGTATTATTTTAATATTCTGGGATAACCTTCATCTGGTCCTGGTTACTTGAAATTCTTCATTCTGTCTATACCCTCTTCTACCATTTCCCTAGTTATCACAATATCTTTGAGTTTCTCATCATCGCTTCTTTTAAACATCTGTTCACAACCAGGTATCGGTTGTGTATCCTCCTGAGTAGAAACACTTAAATTATTTAAATTATCATTAAATTTTTACACATATCCTCATCTGTAGTTACGATCTCATCCTGCCTATTCTTAACGGCTCCACTAATTAATAGTAAAAAAAAAATATATATATTAAAATTATATATATATATATATATATATATATATATAATATATATAATAATATATATATAATATATATATAATATAAAATATATTATATATATATTATATATATATTATATATATATATATATATATATATATATATATATATATATATATATGTATCTCGTTAAAAGTGATGGCTAGTTCAGCGTTTATTAGCCCGTCAGGATGGCAAGGTTGGTAGAGACGTGAGTTCGCAATGTGCAACAGTCCCTGTGCATTCGGTCAGCGGTTCGAGTCCGCCTAGTTCGTGCTGACGTGGCGGCGCTTTGTATAGTCAATAACCTTGTAATTGGTACTTGCAAAGTGTCTAGATAGGATGAAAATCTTATCTTATCTTATCAGCGTTTATTATCTTTTCAAGATATTTTCTCTTTGTCTTAAGAGTGTCTTATTCTCTTTAGATATCAAGTTATTTCCTTATTCTCTTTAGAGATCCAAGTTATTTTATTATTATTTCCAGTTATGACTTCGCCGTAGCTGATAATTTTGCTGTATCGCGATTTCGGGTCATGGACCCTTCTTCAGCTGCGTGGAGAGATGTTTTTCTCCGTAGGTCTCTCACTCTTTCTCTCTTTTCTTCCGTCTTTTTTCTCTTTTTTTCTCGCTCGTTCTCTATTAACCCCTTCACGCCCAGATCTTTCCTTTGCTATATAAAATTGTCTGTTGTTAACCATGAAACTAATAAAAGTCACTGATTATACCAAATTACCTAGTGGACAAGGGTACTAAACAGGTCATAGCTATAAAATATTGCTTATAGTCACTAAAAATCGTCTAATGGTACCCAAATTACAATGGAAATTACGTTCTGGGTCTCAAGGGGTTAAAACGAAATACTCACGCTGGTCTTCACTCTTGTGTCATCACTTCGGGAGCTCACGCATCGTAAACAGCGAATCGCCTCTAACATCTGAAGGGGTAAAAAAAAGGCAAAATTTTTGTCGAGTACTTGACCAATATTGTAACTTTGTGCACTGAAATTGCCACTCCCCCCTCCCCCCCCGCCCATAACAGTACTACCTTGTCGGTGAAGACGTGTCCCATGTAACAGAGGCGGATGATGTCACATATGACACATAACCAACGTAGACAATGATTGCTCCTCGCTTTCTGTGTCCCTCCAGGTAAGATGAAGAAGGTGCCGGTGATGGCCGTGATGGGTGAAACACACAAAAACACAACCATCGTCTCACGAAAACGGCGGCTGCTCCCTGCAAGCAAGCCCTCCACCTATAGGAACACGATGGATGGATGGGAATAAATGTAGTAGTTGTACTAGCAGTTTTAGTAGTAGTAGTAAGAGTATAGTAATAGCAATAGTAGAAGTAGTAGTCGTAGTAGTAATATTAGTAGCAGTAGTATAGGTAGTAGCAAAATAATTTTTTTGTATTGATATTAATAGGGCAGTAGTAGTGTGGGGCAAGTCTTATTACTACTATTATTTGCCAGAGGTGGACCGGATGCGAACACGGATATTTTGAGTGACTCTTTTTCTCCACTTTCTCACCTGCACAAACAAATCTCATATTTCCTCTTTTTAACCAGTTTGTACATTTCCATCTCTCATCTCTCCCTCTCTCTCTCCTCTCTCTCTCTCTCTCCTCTCTCTCATCTCTCCCAAATCTCTCTCTCTCTCTCTCTCTCTCTCTCAAAAGACATGCATTGTCTGTTATTCAAGGATATCCGGCGTAGCGATCCGCATCCTGGATGCCACGCAGATGGGCGGAAGTGGAATGTTAAAAAGATGTGGATATCCGCGGATTGATATCCACGGATGTTGGATATCCCGGATGTGTATGCATTTATAATAATGGGGTAGATAACCGCGTATGCGTAATGCGTGTTCTGATATCCGAATCCACCTCTATTTATTTTCGATCATCATCATTGTATGTAATTATCATCAATATCAGTATCAACATTACTATTATTACCAGTAGTGAGTGTAGTAGTGGTAGAATTAGTACGCAGAGTTAGTAGTGGTCGTAGCATGGTGATGATGACTGATGTATGGATGGAGTAACATCATATCCATAACAGTCATTATGTAGTTAAAAATTGATAAATGATGACTTTCACCTGATTCTCTATCCCTAAGTTTTTCCTTTCATATGTATTCCCGACAACGCACTTACCACGTAATCTTCCTCTTCTAGTATACTGAGTGCGAGCAACATATTGTGCCTCATATGCACTGCCTGAGGTTGATCCATGTCCATGTGTTTTGTTCCTCCACTTCCAGGTGACTTTTATGTGCGCAGCTCTCAATATCTTCGTCTGGTGGAGACTTTGACAGATTCTGGATTGTTTTGGAGTTCACCAAGTATTCTTCCATATCGCTGGAGACTCGATCTTTTGTGCTTATATTCGTTGTGGCTGTGTGCGTCGCTAATGGTGCCAAGGTTATGCAGAGCGACTGGAACGTCGGCGAGTCGTGTGTGTCTCGTAAAAGATTTCCTCAGCCATTGGAGTGTAAGAACATCTAAAGAAGAGTGAGGATGAACGAACACTCGGTGCCATCGCACGAACATTCAGAGGAAGCGAAAGAGAGGCTCCAGATAATGGCTAGGCACCTCACCGTCCACATACCCCCAGGAGATGACGCAATAAAGCCGAGTCCCGTGAGTACATGTAGAACTTGCGACGTCTTGGGCATTACTGAGGGTCCGTGAGGGTGTGGAATGTCCCCGAGACCTACCAGCCATTTACATTAGTTTGCTCCTCACCGTCAACAGGGCTGGCAAGAGGGCAACGCTGTCAGGTTTAAGCAGGATAGCGAGGACGTGTGCGATCTCCCCGATGGCAGAGGTAGCTCTGGTGAGAAACTTCAAATATATTTCAGTACACATCCAACTAGCCATTCACAGCTTCACCACAGCACCCAAATACAGAGGATGGGCTGGCCCTGACGGGGTGAGGCTGGCCATGAGTAGACAAAACAGCCTGAGCCTGCATCCCCCCCCGCCACGAGCATACGCAACTGGGTCGAGGAGGCGTAGCTCTGCATCCTCTGATTCGAGGCTGCTAGCAATACCCCGACAAGATGACTGAGAGGACTGACGACTCTTACATATCAGAGGAGTCGGCTGTCACTTTCAACACACTCAGCATGCACTAACAACAACCACTTAGTAAAAGTCAGACGAGAATAACTTAATTGAAAACTTGATTCGCTAGCTTGTTGCTTCTGGCTGAGTGTCCTGCAACAAATGAGGAATAGTAGTACCTCCTTCGCCACGCGTGCTACAGAGTAATGGTGAGGCTGAGATGTGAGACCCTTGATGGCCATGTTGTTTGTTCTCTCTCCATTCTGACAGGCGGACCACCATTAGCAAAGTAATATCGACCCTAGGTGTTTTGCTGGCTCTCATCCACCGAAAGAGAGCGTAGTGAGAAGCTAAAAAGGGGAGGGGATGACAGGAACGTACTAGGTAGTTCCTTTTACCGAACATTTGCTAGATGATTCACAAGAAAGTTCTAGTAGTAAGTACTAATAGCAGTACTATAATTGATTGTAGCATAATAGCTTAATATCAGATGTAGTAGTAGTAGCAGTTGTAGTTGCAGTAGTATAGTTGGTAGTAGAAGTTTGTAGTAGAAATTAGTAATGATAACATTAGCTAGATGATTCACAAGAAAGTTCTAGTAGTAAGTACTAATAGCAGTACTATAATTGATTGTAGCATAATAGCTTAATATCAGATGTAGTAGTAGTAGCAGTTGTAGTTTGCAGTAGTATAGTTGGTAGTAGAAGTTTGTAGTAGAAATCAGTAATGATAACAATGATGATCATCATAATGATACTAGAATGATAGTAACAAAAATAATGTTTATTTAAGTAAAAAGTAAATGATAATAGTTATAACAATATTTAGCAAAACAAATATAGTGATGGTATTGATAATTACGATGATGCACATACATACATCCAGTTACGTTAGGAACAATACCAATCATGCAATAGGAAAATCATCACAAACCTACATGGTTAGAAACTAACTCCATATGCCTAAATTAATCGTAACAATTAATTTACTTTAAATAGCTTTTTTCCTATTATCGCACGAGACGCCAGCTTTAGCCAGAATATGAACAAGCTACAAAATATCAATCATCATTGGGGGCATACGCCGGGAGGCGTGTCGCCTCGCCAAACCGACGACGCCACTCAAGGGGGTCGCCACACGCAATCCCGCATGCAGGCGCCCTTCCCATACCAAGCAATTCTCGACAGGAAACATCAACTTGCCCCAGCCACGAGCCTTGTGGTCGCCCCCTTGGCCTCCTCCACGCCGGATTGTCTCTTATAGATACAACCCGGTGGGAAGGATCGATTTCAGGGTAGCGTGCCACATGCCGATATAGCCGAAGTTGGCGCTGATGGGATGATGGCGACTATTCAGGTAAAAGGCCTCGATTTAGTCTCACGGTGCAATCGCTGATTGACACGTAATCATCCAAGCGATACCCCATGATTCTGCGAAGACACTTATTACCAAAAGCATCGATTCACCTCTTCAAGTCGCTATTTAGTGTCCTTGTCTCACATCCATAGAGTAAGACAGGGATCACAAACGACTTGAAGATCCGGATCTTTGTCCTTCTACACAAGTACCGACAACGCTAAATACTCGTGCTGAGGGAGTCTATAACACCGATTATGGAATGCACTACCAAGTGTGTGTTAAACTTCCAAGATCTCAATGTCCTCGCCGCACGCATGAACAAACTGTACTGTTTCATCTAGTAAGCCTCCAAACACCTTGACCCTGTCTTGAGCCAGGAGACCTCAAGTCCCAAAGGATTTGCCTTCTCGTGCAGCGCCTCGAGAGTCATCACCAGGACCTCCATGATCAGCAAAGATTACTGCATCATCGGGGTTTACGTTGAGTAAGACAAGCAATGGTGCAACAGTGTTTAATATTTAAGTTGAAGGGTAACAGTGCAGGTGCGGTGTGTGCGGTAACCCAAACCCTGACTGATCCTGGCAGTATGCCGGGGCTCCCCTCGATACATTTTTAACTATGAGACAATTAGCTTATTAAATTGTAGCCTAACGTTGCTGGCGTGGATTTAACTGGTTCCAATCAGTAAAAAAGAAAAAAAGATCACGATCTTGTATTGCCAAGGAATTCACACAATCACTTTGATCAACCCTTTGCCCAATACCCATCAGGGCAATGTTAAAAGTGATGGGGCAAGGACGCAGCTTTTGCTTCACTCCTGTATTCCACAGGAAAAAGCTGGATCCCTCCCCCACACTCAACAGCTCTTCCTCAGTCCCAGATTACAGTCATCAAACAAATAGTCCTTGCAGGAATCCCGCGACGTCGCAGAAGACCCCAGAGTGACTCACCATGCACTGAGTCCAAACGTCTTCTTCAGATCAACATAGGCTGCAAGCTTTCCCGCTGTCGAATTCACGTCGGCGTTCCACCATAACACGAAGCGCTAGCATACGGTCCGTTGTTGATTTAAACCAGGCGTGAACCCAAATTGATGAGGTCTCTGATGCTTCAGCAGAGGACTGTGGATCCATGTTAGCAAGGATGGGAAAAACACCTTGCCTGGCACGCTGAGCAGTGAAACACCGTGGTAATTGTTGCCCCTTTTCCAGTCAAGGGAGGAATGGTGCCTGATTGCCTATAACAAGTTCAGACAGCATGGAACCCGCGGATCATGCCTGACCCCCCAGCTTTGAGGAGCTCCGCACTTATATTATAAACACCAGCTGCCTATCCATCCCTCAACTTTGCTACAGCCTTTCTGCCCCTCGTAAAGAGAGGGTGCGTTTTCGTCAATGGGAGGACAAGCAAGTCAAGCTTTCACTTGAAAACATTCTAGAAAAATTAGGGGATTGAAATTTACTTTTTTTATATTATGGGTGATTAATATTGATCTTCTGAAACACAATTGTAGCAAGCTGATAATCTTGTTAATCCTGTTTTTTACATGTTTATTCTTTCCAACTATAATCAAACCAAACCAGAGTAACCAAAACTTCAGCAGCCTTAATTGATCACATATGGACGAATGACTTAGATAATTATAATGATCTAAATAGTGGAATTATTATCCTTCATTAAGTGATTATTTTCCAGTATTCAGTTTCTTTTGATTTTAAAATAATACAAATAGCTGTAATCTGAAAATATTCAAGAGAACATTTTCTGATGAATCAATCAATGAAGATCAATAGCTTTAAGCAGAATTGGAGGGATTATCAATGGAACATAACCTATTGATTATATATTAATGAAGATTATGATGGATATACGAAACATTTCAAACCTTTATGACAATAATTTTTCCTATTAAGCAATACACGATTAAAGAAAAAGCACATCGCTAAGCCGTATATAACTACAGCAATAAAAAAATATATATCAGAGAATGAAACTGATTACAGAAGTTATATGCCAATTGGCTGTTATGGCACTGGATATATTATATGTAGTAATGTGTATGATGAAACATATTTATCAGCATGTATTCAGGGTTGAAGGTGTATGTACGTGTGTCTGCCCTCTTTCAGCAACACGCTGTTATTGTGTTGCTCAGACAGACACTACCCTCTTTGATAATGTTGACATGGACAAAAATGGGTTTTTTTTTTTTCCGCTGCTGCTTGAAATTCCCTTGGGAATGCATAGTCCCAAGGTGTTTTTTGTGTGTGCCTGTGGTTAAAAGCCACTTATCTTAGTTGATAAGCAATGCACACATGGACAGACACAACTAACGTTTGGGTGTGTTTGCGTCATTTCCCGTGTGAAACAGCGAGCGGACCTTCTCATTCCACGCACTCAGCAGTTTTCCCGTATAAATAACTGTTTTTTAAAAAAGAAACCTTCCTTTTATAAGACGCGGCCGATGGGACTGAAGGCAGAAACAGGAGGAGAACGCCCCCACCAGGCCGCTCCTAAGCTAAGACTCCAAGTGGGGTCTGAGTGTGTGCTCACTCACCTTGAGTGAGTGAGTACTTGTCACGATATTAATTGTTCTGGCCTGTCATTAGACGTAGCTTACTTGGCCGTTCGTAAAGAACCCGTGACTTGGTATTGTAACATAACCTTATAAGTGTACATATATATATATATATATATATATATATATATATATATATATATATATTATATATTATATATATATATATATATATATATTTTAATCCCCTTTTATAATAATAAGCGAAAGTGTGTGTGTCTGTCTGTCTGTCTGTGTTGTTGTGTGTGTTGTGTGTGTTGTGTGGTATAAAGGTTCCGCCCCCCGTGGCGCAATCACCTCATAGGGCCAATTTTTTGGGAACCGGTTGACCAGGGAAGGTCATAAGCCCACTTAAAGAGATGATTCGATTTACTTTTTTTTTTTTTTTTTTTTTTAGCAGCCTATTAGCGATAATTGTGAAAAAAAAAGTGGGTTGCGAGAATTTGAGGAAACCTTGATGTAGGGTGATGGGTAATGGGTGAATGAATGGGTGGGGTGATGGGTAATGGGTGGGGGGGGTTGAATGGGGGAGTGAATGGGTGGGGGGTGATGGGTGATGGGTGAGGGAATAGGTGGGGAGTGATGGGTAATGGTTTAAAAATAAGCGAAAGTGTGTCTGTCTGTCTGTCTGTCTGTGTGTTGTGTGTGTGTGTGTGTGTGTGTTTGGTGTGTCTGGTAAAGGTTCCGCCCCTGTGGCGCAATCACCCATATGGCAAAATTTTTGGAACCGGGTTGACCAGGGGAAGGTTTTAAGGCCCAATTATGAGATGATCCGATCACTTTTTTTTTTTTTTTTTTAGCAGCCCATTAGCGATAATTTTGGGAAAAAAAGTGGGTTGCGAGAATTGAGGAAACCTTGATGTAGGGTGATGGGTAATGGGTTTAGTGAATGGGTGGGGTGATGGGTAATGGGTGTGGGGTGATGGGTGAGTGAATGGGTGGGGGGTGGATGGGTGATGGGTGAGGGAGTAGGTGGGGGGTGTGGGTAATGGTAAATATAAGCGAAAGTGTGTCTGTCTGTCTGTCTGTCTGTGTGTGTGTGTGGGGTGTGTGTCCCGGTATAGGTTCCGCCCCCCGTGGCGCAATCACCTCATATGAAACCCTTTTTGGAACCGGGTTGACCAGGGGAAGGTTTTAAGCCCAATTATAAATGATCCCGATCACTTTTTTTTTTTTTTTTTTTGCAGCCCTATTAGCGATAATTGTGAAAAAAAGTGGGTTGCGAGAATTGAGGAAACCTTGATGTAGGGTGATGGGTAATGGTGAGTGAATGGGTGGGGTGATGGGGAATGGGTGTGGGGTGATGGGTGGGGTGAATGGGTGGGGGGTGATGGGTTTTGGGGTGATGGGTGATGGGAGGGAATAGTTGGGGGGGGGATGGGTAATGGGTGAGTGAATGGGTGTGTGGTGATGGGGTAATGGTGAGTGAATGGGTGGGGGGGGATGGGTAATGGGTGAGTGAATGGGTGGGGGGTGGGTTTTGGGGTAACTTGGGTGAGTGATGGTGGGGGTAATACCATACATTTCTACATCCAGATTTCAGGAAAGTTAGAAGGGGCTATCTGGAGAGTTTCCCTGTTTTGGTGGGCCGAAGGCCCCCAAACACAGGTGGGGGGGCCGAAGGCCCACCACCAATAGCCCTCCGCAGGAGCTAGCCAAAAAGTCCGCCCGGAGGGGCGGCTTTGCGGCTAGTATATATATATAATACAATTTATATTTATAATAATAGTAGTGTCTCACCTCGATTCCTTGGCACTCACTTTAAATTACTTACAATACTTAACGTTACTTAAATCAGCAAGCCTTACTTAAACCCACTCGACCACTTGCCAATTTCTACCTTATTGACTGCCTATCAGGAGGGCATCACTGGCAATCAACCCCTACACACGTCATAATGACCTGGGGGAATCCTTAAAAAAAAAATGGGTAGATCCAAAGCGTGTA
>JACEEZ010026068.1:40642-45642 GCA_016584305.1 Chionoecetes opilio
GTAGGTCAACTCGGCCCATTCCACTCGCCCCATTACGATATCCAACTCGGCTCACCTGGTGAACCAACTCGGACCATTTTCGAATACCAGCTAGGCCCGCCAACGGACCATTTTATATGCATGAATTCGATCTCTCATTCAACTCACCAAACAACTTTTGAACTTCTTGATTGAACGTTCAAATCAACAAAAATACAAATGTCAAGTTTCGATACTTCGATCTCGCATTCCATGCTTGTCCTCAAGTTTAGTGAAAAATAAACAGGTTACAGTTGGCGACAATCATGAAATTAATATATGTTTCATAAGTTTTAGCACATGTTTTCTATCAGTACAAAAATTACTGCGTATGAAAATAATAAATATATTTCATGTCTTAGCAAGTGTTTCCGGGCCGAGTTGGTACACACAATGGCCCGAGTTGGTACACACAATGGCCCGAGTTGGTATGAGTGGGCCGACTTAGTCATGGGCCGAGTCGACAATGGGCCGAGTTGGCCTGCAACCGGAGGAAGAAGGCGGGAGGGGGAGGAGGAAGAAAGGAGTGGAGGAAAAAGGTGGGGAGGGAAGGAGGGACGAGGAGGAGGAAGGAGGGGAGAGGGGGGGGAGAGGGGGAGGAAAAGGAAGGAGGTGGGACAAGGAAGGGAGGAGACGAGGAGAAGAAAAGGAGGAGAGGAAATGGGAGGAGGAAGAATTCTTTTTTTTTTAATATCCTTTGCTTTGTATACAATCCTTCAGAGTCCTTCACGGGCCTCTTTGCTCCTTCACGCATCCTACAGGAGTCATGGGAGGATATTAGAAGTCCCACAGGATTGCTCTAGTATTCCTAGGTTTTTATAAGTACTTTGACAATCGCATGGGTGGCTCAAATAGGGATTAATAATAATAATAATAATACTGAAAATGCTAATACTGATCGTTGTATTGAAGTAATGATTAATCTAGCAATGCCTATCATATTGTTTTGTCTTGTAGTAAGTTTTGTCTAATTTGTGGTTTTTAAGGAATATCTGGAATTATCATGCCATTGTGAATTGGCTGAAATAGGGACTTCTAATCATTGTAACTGAAAACTGACTCCAGATTCGTATTCAATATGCCCGAAAACTGCTAGGAACAAATTTTCAAGCAAGTCAATTTTCAAAAAATATTGCAAATTTTCCAAGGGGAGCCTACAGAGAGAGCCTTGATTTTTTTTTAAGATCGCGTTTTTTTCATTAACTAAAAAACTGGCAGATATGTGCAACATGTATAGAGAAGTAAATATGAAGTTGAACAAGGGCTATCTACGGGCTGTTTTTGGCATGCTGGAGTGACTTATTATTGTGTGGAGGGGCTAGAGATAACCATCGGATAATTCGGACTTTCGGCTAATTCGACCCAGGTCTCCCCCTAATTAGTTCGAATTAGGGAGGGTTTACTGTATTCTCTCTCTCTCTCTCTCTCTCTCTCTCTCTCTCTCTCTCTCTCTCTCTCTCTCTCTCTCTCTCTCTCTCTCTCTCTCTCTCTCTCTCTCTCTCTCTCTCTCTCTCTCTCTCTCTCTCTCTCTCTCTCTCTCTCTCTCTCTCTCTCTCTCTCTCTCTCTCTCTCTTGTTATGGCACTGGATATATTATAAGTAGTATGTGTATGATGAACCATATATGTTATCAACATATGGTCATGTTGGAGGTGTATGTACGCTGTGTCTGCCTCTTTCAGCAACACATCTGTTATCGTGCTGCTCGGACAGACAGTACCCTCCCTCGATAATGTTGACATTGGCATAATGGTGTTGTTCCGCTGCTGCTTGCATTCTTGAGAATGTATAGTCAGTGTTGTGTGTGTGCCTGTGGTTAATTGCCACTTATCTTAGATGATAAGCAATGCACACAGGGACAGACACAATTAACGTTGGGTGTGTTTGCGTCATCGCCGTGTGAACAGCGAGCGGACCTTCTCATTCCACGCACTCAGCAGTTCCTGTATACATAACTGTTCAAGAAAGAAACCTTTCCTTTATAAGACGCGGCGGATGGCCGGAAAGGCAGAAGAGGGGGAGACGCCAGACCAGGCGCTCCTAAGCTAAGACTCCATGTGAGTCTGAGTGTGTACTCACCTGTGAGTGAGTACTTGTCACGATATTAATTGTTCTGGTCTGTCTATTCTGCCTGCCTGTCTATAAGCTTCCTTGGCCGCTTGTAAAGAACCTGTGACTTTATATTATAAACATAACCTTATAAGTGTACATAATATATATATATATAATACAATATATATTTATAATAATAGTATTGTCTCACTCGATTCCTTGGCACTTACTTTACTTACTTACAATACTTATACGTTACTTAAATCAGCAAGCCTTACTTAAACCCGCTCGACCGCTTGCAATTACTACCATATTGATGTATACCTCTGGGCAGCAAATCAAGATACCTGCTTATCAGGAGGACATCACTGGCAATCACCCCTACACGTCATAGACCTGTAGCTTACGTGGGTAGATCCCGTTACCTGTAAAATAACAAGCTTAGAAATGGGTAGCTCTCTCTCTCTCTCTCTCTCTCTCTCTCTCTCTCTCTCTCTCTCTCTCTCTCTCTTTTCTCTCTCTCTCTCTCTCTCTCTCTCTCTCTCTCTCTCTCTCTCTCTCTCTCTCTCTCTCTCTCTCTCTCTCTCTCTCCCCCCCCCTACCCAATCCTAACACTTTTTCCAATCTCATTCTTTCTCACTTCCTTCTTTTTTCTCTCTTCCTCTCCTTCTGACTTTCTCTTTATCTCTCTATCTCTCTCCTCTATATCTTTCGTTACTGTTTTGTTGGTCTCTGTTTCTCCCTTTTTGTATCACCTATCTGTTTGTTGTTATTGCCTTATGCTTTTACTTTTATTCTTTCCTTCTTCCCTCCTTTATTCTCTTTACTCTGTGTTCCTGTCTTTCTTTTATTTTCTGTATCTTTCTCTCTTTCTCTCTTTCTTTTCTCTTTGTATTTTTTCTCTTTCTTTATTATTCCTGTCTTTTATTTATCTTATTTCTTCCTCTCAATACAGGATATGAAGGTGGTACGTCAAGGAGAGAGAGAGAGAGAGAGAGAGAGAGGAGAGAGAGAGAGAGAGAGAGAAGAGACCTCCTCCACAGGACTCTTCGAACCCACTCCCTGATTGCTCTCTTCTCTCTCTCTCTCTCTCTCTCTCTCTCTCTCTCTCCTCTCTCTCTCTCTCTCTCTCTCTCTCTCTCTCTCTCTCTCTCTCTCTCTCTCTCTCTCTCAATGTGTCCTTTGCTCTTCTTCCTCCTTCACCTCCTTTCCATACCCTGTCCAATCCAATATCTTCCTTCCTTCCTTCCTTCCTTCCTTCCTTCCTTCCCTTACCATAATCAATTTCTTCACTTTTGCATCTTCCTTTCCTTCCTTCCTTCCTTCCTTCCTTCCTTCCTTCCTTCCTTCCTGTATTCCTATCGAGCAGAGTGGCGCATTGGTAGCGGCCTCGACTCATCACTTTAAGGTTCCGGGGTTCGCATCCTCGCCTTGTCATTTAAAGGAAAAAGCAACATTTACTCCTTTACTCTTTCATATGACTTTCTTTTCCTTTACTTTCTTTCCTTCCTTCTTTTTTCCTTCCTTCCTTCATTCCTTTTTTCCTTTTTCCCTTCCCTCTTTCCTTTCATTTTTTTTTTGGTTATTCCTGTCTTCCTGTTTCTTCATCTCCCTCCTTCTCTCTTCCTTCTCTCCCTCGCTCTTTCTCTCTCTCTCTTTCTCTCCCTCTCCTCTCTCTCTCTCTCCTTATCCTTCCTCCATTCCTCCTCTCTCTCATCCTGTTTTCTCGTCATCCGCTCTGATCAACCAGAATAACTAATATCTCTCTCTTTTCTCTCTCTCTTCTCTTCCCCTCTCTCTCTCTCTCTTTTTCTCTCTCTTTTCTCTCTCTCTCTCCTTCTCCCCTCTCTCTTCTCTCTTCTCTCTCTCCCCTCTCCTCTCTCTCCTCTCTCTCTCTCTCTCTAATATAATTAAAGTGGGCGCCATCATCGCTTGGGTTCCCATTTGCTTAATTTCTCTCTCATAAATCTGATTTAACCTCATTCTTTTAGCCTTTGATTTTGCACCACTCTTGCATAAGCTTCCAGAGTGTGTGTGTGTGTGTGTGTGTGTGTGTGGTGTGTTGTGTGTGTTGTGTGTGTGGTGTGCGTGTGCTGTGCTGTGCGTGTCATGTGCTGTGCGTGTCTGTGTTGTGTCTGTGTCTGTGTCTGTGTCTGTGTCTGTGTTGTGTGTGTGTGTGTGTGTGTGGAGGTATGACGTAAAAGTGTAGGAGGAAGAAAGAAAATGCTTTAGTCTGTCCTTTTTATCAGCGTTAATGACGTTTTCTATGCTCTGATGTTCCCGTGGAATTTGGAGAGAGAGAGAGAGAGAGAGAGAGAGAGAGAGAGAGAGAGAGAGAGAGAGAAGAGAGAGAGAGAGAGAGAGAGAAGAAGGCGACAGACAGGCACGGGGAAGAGATCAGCGCGAGAGAAAACAGAGAAGAACAGAGAGAGAGAGGCAAGTGAGAGGGGAGAAAGAAGAGGAGAGAGAAACACCAGAGAGAGAGAGAAGAGAGAGAGAAACCGGAGAGAAAGAGAGAGAGAGGAAGAGAGAGAGAGAGAGGAGGTAAAGGAATTGGTCAGAAAGAGAGAGGGTTAACTCAGGTACATTTGAGTCATTAAGACGGTAAAAGAGTGATGAAAGGGCTCCATCACCTGCCGGGACATAAAGGGCGCCCTCCAACGCAGCAAAAGAAAATTCCGACGGGATTTCGTGTTTCCGTGAAGGTAGAAAAGGCCTATGAGAGAGAGAGGAGAGGAGAAGAGAGGAGAGGAGAGGGAGAGAGAGAGAGAGGAGGAAGAGAGAGGAGGGGAGAGAGGAGGAGAGAGAGAGAGAAGAAGGCAAATCACATATGCAAACTTTAACAGATGTTGTCTTTTTTTTTTCTCTCAAAAAAAACACACACACACACACACACCAAAACCCCACACACACAACGCCGCACACCACGCA
>JACEEZ010026068.1:48142-55642 GCA_016584305.1 Chionoecetes opilio
CTACTACTACTGCGCTACTACTACTACTACTACTACTACTACTACTACTACTAACTACTACTACTACTACTACTACTACTACTACTACTACTATACTACTACTACTACTACTACTACTCTACTACTACTACTACTACTGCTACTACTACTACTACTACTACTACTACTACTACTACTACTACTACTACTACTCTATTACCTACTACTACTACTACTGCTCGCTCTGCCTACTACTGCTACTACTACTACTACTACTACTACTACTACTTACTACTATACTACTACTACTACTAATACTACTACTAGCTCTACTACTACTACTACTATTCTACTACTACTACTATCTGCTGCTGCTGCTACACTAACTGAACTACTACTACTACTAAACACTACTACTCTACTTACTACTACTACTACTACTTCATTTCCCACAATTCATCAGACAATTAATAACAACTCATGCAAATTACTTCCGCAAAAATTCTAAACAAAACTATTAGGAAAAACTAAGTTGCATATAATTTGAGGAAGTTTAAATTGTCGAGGTCATGAATTCTACGCAAAAAAAAAGAAAAAAAAAAGCTTGATTTAGATTTCACAGCAATTAATTTTTTTTATTTTCATTTAAAATAAATAAAAAAAGCGACACACACGAAAACACACACCCCACCAGGGGCACACACACACACACACACACGCACACACACCAAAAACACAAACACACACCACGGCACGCACGCACGCCCCGCAGCACGCACGCAGCACGCACCCCACGCACGCACGCACGCACGCACGCACGCACCCCCACGCACCACAAAACACACACCACACACACACACAAAACACAACACACAACACACACAACACAACACACACACACCACACACACACCCCACACAAACACACACACACACACACAACACACACACACAACACACTTTTGGGAAAAATTGACAATTGGATTTCTCTAATTTTTCATTTTTTACGTAAGTACTTATCTGTAGTACATGTTGCACATTATCTTATTGGTATCGTTAAAATGTCCTTGCCAAATGTATGTATAATAATAATAGCTGTGCCCATACATTTATTATAAAGTCAGCAATAAAGTTCTATTTATTCATTATTCCACCAAAACCACACACACACACACACCACACACAACACAACAAAACACACCACCACACCACACACACACACACACCCCCACACACACCACACACCACACCCCCGAGATAGACAATTACTCCAGACGATATTTTGGACACTATGTTTTTAAAAGGTGAAATCATGTATGTTTTTTAATCATAAGGAGTAGCTGTGCTGGAGGAATTCAAAGAGCTGAAGGAGAAAAATAGCTAGTTAATAATTAGAGAAGAGGAGAGAGGAGAGAGGAGAGAGAGAGAGAGAGCGAAAGAGAGAAGAGAGAGGAGAAAAGGAGAAGAGAGGAGAGAAGAGGAGAGAGGAAGAGAGCGGGAAGGTAAGAAAAAGAAACAAAACAGAAGCACAAGAGGAAAAAAAAAAGAACGAAAGAAAAGAAAGAAAGAAAGAAAAAAAACAATAACACGAAATCAAAACAATAAACCGAGATTTTAAAACAGGGACAAAATAATTGAAATGCAAACAGAATAGCAACAAAAATAAATAGTAATAATAGAATAATAAAAGAAAGAAATTAGTAAATTTAAAATATATAAGGAAATAGGAAGTGGAAATAATAATAATAATAATAATAAAATAATAATAATAAAATACTAAATAATAATAAAATCACGGAGACCAAGGGTGGGGGAAAACAAAAGGTAAAGAGGCCAAAGAAGCAGTAAAATTTTCTCCCTCTTCTCTTCCGTCTCTCGTCTCTCTCCTCTCGACTCTCTCTCTCGTCCCCGGATCTCTCTCTCTGCCCGCTCTTCTCTCCCTCTCATCTCTCTCTCTCCCTTTCTGCTCCCCCTTCGACTTCTCTCTCACTGCTCTCTCCATTTTTTTGAGTAAAGAAGGAAAAAAAATGAAAGAAAAAAAAGCAGAGAATTAAAGAAGAAGAAAAGAAGAAGAAGAGAGAGAGAGAAGAGAGAAGAGAGAGAGAGAGAAGAGAGAAGAAAAGAAGAGAGAGAAGAGAGAGAGAGAAAAAAAAAAAAAAAAAAAAAAAAAGAGAAAACAAAGATAAAAGATAAACTGATCCCAACTCTTACAATCAAGCGAGGTCATGTCAGGTCAGCATGGTAGGTCAGCGTTCTTTATAAGTCAGGAGGAGGAGGGAGGTCAGATGATTGAAATTGTTTTAAGTCACAGTAGAGTCAGTCATCAGTCAGTCAGTCAATCAGTCAGGCATCAGTTTTCCATCAGTCAGGGAAGAGGTAGCTAATTAAGTTTTTTGTAGAGCGTAGGTGGATAGGTACAGTAAGAGAGAGGAGAAGAGAGAGGAGAGAGAGAGAGAGGAGAGAAGAGAGAGGAAAAGAGAGAGGGGGGGGGAAGAGAGAAAAAGCGTGGGAAAATGAGTGATGGATCCAATCTTTTTCCCCTCCCCCTCTTTTCTCTCTCTCTCTCTCTCCCCTTCACCCCCTTTTGCTCTCTCTCTCTCCTCTCTCTCTCTTCCCCTCTCTTCCTCTCTCTCTCTCTCTCTCTCTCTCTCTCTCTCTCTCCCCTCTCTCTCTCTCTTTTCTCTCTCTCTTTTCTCTCTCTCTCATCCTCTCTCTCTCCTCTTCTCTCCCCTCCTCTCTCTCTCTTTTCTCTCTCTCTCTCTCTCTCTCTCTCTCTCTCTCTCCAAAAACAAGTGAGATAATCAACTTTTACATCACATGAAGTGGGATCACAAAGCTTTTATCCGAGAGAGAGAGAGAGAGAGAGAGAGAAAAGGGGAGAGAGAGAGAGAGAGAAAAGGAGGAGGGAGAGGGGAAGAGAGAGAGAAGAGACGGAGAGAGCAAATGTTTATGCCCTTTGCAATGAGGGATTTATGTGTTGATATGTCTCTTTCATAACAGCTATGACAGACAAACAGACAGACAGACAGACAGACAGACAGACAGACAGACAGATAGACAGACAAAGACAGACAGACAGACACAGACGAGACAGACAGACACACGGGGACACTTGAAAGCAAGACAACAACAGACAACAAGACAGACACAGAAAAGACAGACAGACACACAGACACAGACAGACAGACGGGGCCCCACAGACAGACAGACAGACAGACACACCCGTACATCCAATCACACTAATTATCACAAAACAGACAGACACACAATAACTTTTTTTGTCTATATATAGCTTTATTTTTGTCATCCTCTGTTCATAATTATACACTCTTGTTTCAACATTTAAAAGTCATTCCTTATCCCACACAACACACCACACACACGCACGACCACCCCAAAACAAAACACAAACAAAACACACACACAACACACACACACACACACACACACACACACACACACACACACACACACACCCCACACACAAAAAACACCCCACACAAACCCGTTTACTTTATTAGGGGGATTTTTTAACTAATTATCAACTGTGTATCACACTTACATCTCTCCCCCTCTTTTCCTCCTCATCTCTCTCCTCTCCCTCCTCTCTCTCTCTTCTCCTCTCTCTTTCCTTCTCTCTCTCTCTATCTTCTATCATTTTCTATCTATATCTATATCTATCTATCATATCTATCTATCTATCTATCTATCTAAACTATCTATCTATCTATCTATCTATCTATCTATCTATCTATCTATCTATCTATCTATCTATCTATCTATCTATCTATCTATCTATCTATCTATCTATCTATCTATCTATCTATCTATCTATCTATCTATCTATCTATCTATCTATCTATCATCTATCTATCTATCTATCTAATCTATCTATCTATCTATCTTCTATCTATCTATCTATCTATCTATCTATCTATTATCTATCTATCTATCTATCTATCTATCTATCTATCTATCTATCTATCTATCTATCTATCTATCTATCTATCTATCTATCTATCTATCTATCTATCTATCTATCTATCTATCTATCTATCTATCTATCTATCTGTGCGTGTGTGTGTGTGTGTGTGTGGTGTGTGTGTGTGTGTGTGTGTGTGTGTGTGTGTGTGTGTGTGTGTGTGTGTGTGTGTGTGTGTGTGTGTGTGTGTTAACTACCCCTAGCTCGTAACTCTTTAATTTCCTCCCCTTCATTAAGTCACGCCAATTCCCTTGTTATCGTCACCTGTCTCAGCCTAATTGCATCATCAGCATAATTATGCCTTTTAATGACAATATTCACCGTGTTTTTAGCGCTCGTTTCGTACCGTCTATTAAAGGCCAGGTAGTTGTTGTTGTTAGTGTTGGTGTTGTAGTTGTTGTTATAGTGGTTTTTGTTGTTGGTCGTGTTGTTGTTGGTGGTGTTGTAGTTGTTTTTGTTAGTGTTGGTGTTATAGTTGTTGCTTTGGAGTGATTATGATAAGTATGAGAGGATAATTTGTGTGTGAATGAGAGACAGACAGACATACACACAGACAAATAGACAGACACATAGACAGACAGAGACAAACAGACACAGACACACAAACATACATACACACAGACATAGACAGACAGACAGACAAGCAGACAGACAGACAGACACACACAGACAAACAGAGACAAAGAGACGGACAGATAGATATACAGACAGACATACAGACAGACACACAAATACAGACACACAGACAGACAGAGACAAACAGACAAGCAGATAGACACAGGTAGACACACACACACACACACACACACACACAGAGAGAGAGAGAGAGAGAGAGAGAGAGAGAGAGAGAGAGAGAGAGAGAGAGAGAGAGAGAGAGAGAGAGAGAGAGAGAGAGGCTGGTAACAAGGTGTGCGGGATAACAGGTGACAAGTAAGCCGCTACAAATCTCATCACCTCCACACGCCGCCTGAGACAACCCATTAAGTGATTGGAGGTAATGGCTTCTCTTTAAGGGTAACTTCAAATAGTGTTAAAGTGTTATGGCAAGGTACTCTCTTTTCTCCTTTCTCTTCTTCTTCCTTCATTTTCTTCTTCTATTTTGTTTTTCTTCCTTCATTTTCTTCTATTTTGTTTTCTTCCTTCATTTTCTTCTTCTATTTTGTCTTCTTCCTTCATTTTCTTCTATTTTGTCGTCTTCTACCTTCATTTCCTTCTTCTATTTTCTCTTCTTCCTTCATTTTCTTCTTCTCTTTTCTCTTCTTCTTTCTTCATTTTTTTCTTCTATTTTCTCTGCTTCTTCCTTCATTTTCTTCTTCTCTTTTCTCTTCTTCTTTCTTCATTTTTTTCTTCTATTTTCTCTGCTTCTTCCTTCATTTTCTTCTTCTATTTTCTCTTCTTCCTTCATTTTCTTCTATTTTCTCTGCTTCTTCCTTCATTTCTTCTATTTTCTCTTCTTCCTTCATTTTCTTCTTCTATTTTCTCTTCTTCTTCCTTCATTTTCTTCTTTCCCTCTTTTTTTTATCCCAATTCTCTATTTTATTTTTTGGAACATTTGATTTTCATTTACTTTCTTCTTCTTTGGCTTTCTTTTCTATCCATCTTTCTTCTCCTCCAAAGCTCATCATCATTTTTTCATTTAGTTCGCCATAGTTATTTTAGTTATTGAAAAAAACGTGATGTAAAAAAAAATCAAGGCATTCCTAGCAGTTTTCGGGCACGAATTCACGTCAGTTTTCAGTTACAATGATTAGAAGTCCCTATTTCAGCCAATTCACAATGACATGATACTTCCAGATATTCCTTAAAAACCACAAATTAGACAAAACTTACTACAAGACATAACAATATGATAGGCATTGCTAGATTAATCATTACTTCAATACAACGATCAGTATTAGTATTTTCAGTATTAGTAATATTATTATTAATCCCTATTTGAGCCACTCATGCAATTGTCAAAGTACTTTTAAAAACCTAGGAATACTATAGCAATCTTGTGGGACTTCTAATGCCCTCCTATGACCCCTGTAGGATGCGTCAAGGAGCGAAGAGGCCCGTGAAGGAAAAAAACTGAATAAAATATGAAAAAGAAAGAAACTGATATGAAAGAAATAAAAATATAACAAGAAAGAAACTGATATGAAAGAAATAAAAATATAACAAGAAAGAAACTGATATGAAAGAAATAAAAAATATAACAAGAAAGAAACTGATATGAAAGAAATAAAAATATAACAAGAAAGAAACTGATATGAAAGAAATAAAAATATAACAAGAAAGAAACTGATATGAAAGAAATAGAAATATAACAAGAAAAAAACTGATATGAAAGAAATAAAAAATATAACAAGAAAAAAACTGATATGAAAGAAATAGAAATATAACAAGAAAAAAACTGATATGAAAGAAATAAAAAATATAACAAGAAAGAAACTGATATGAAAGAAATATAAATATAACAAGAAAGAAACTGATATGAAATAAATAAAAATATAACAAGAAAGAAACTGATATGAAATAAATAAAAATATAACAAGAAAGAAACTGATATGAAAGAAATAAAAAATATAACAAGAAAGAAACTGATATGAAATAAATAAAAAATATAACAAGAAAAAAACTGATATGAAAGAAATAGAAATATAACATAATAAAAATACAAAAACTGAAACGAAATATAAGGGTAGATATAAAAGATGGATATAAAAAAAGAATGGATGGCGAGGGTCATGAACGAAAAAAAATATATATATAAAATATATATAAAAGAATATTAAAAACGTGCAAAGAAAAAAATTGAGAAAAGAATAAATTTGAGTTTGCGCAGTTTTTTTTTTCTAAATTTGTAAAGAAAAAACCCCTTGCTGCACTGTCTCTCTCTCTCTCTCTCTCTCTCTCTCTCGTACTACTCTCTCTCTCTCGTCTCTCATCTCCTCTCTCTCTCTCTCTCTCTCTCTCTCTCCTCTCGTTCGCTCTCTCTCTCTCTCTATCATCTTCTCTCTCTCTCTCTCCTCTCTCTCTTCTCTCTCTCTCTCTCTCTCTCTCTCTCTCTCTCTCTCTCTCTCTCTCTCTCTCTCTCTCTCTTTCCTTCAAACCAACTCTACTTGTTCCTCGACTTTTGTTGCCAGAAATAGCGATAAGAAGAGAGAGAGAGAGAGAGAAGAGAGAGAGAGAGGAGAGAGAGAGAGAGAGAAGCAGATAGGTTTGGCGTGGGAAAATAGAGCAAGAGGAAGAGAGTGCCTTCAAAAGAGGATGTGAAAAATATATATTAAATTGTTTTATTTATTCTTACTCACTACATATTTATGCCAGGCTTATTTTGGCAGCAGTATTTATTTTTTGTCATTATATATTTTGTCATTTGTATATTGTTATCTCTCTCCCCCTTTTCTCTCTCCTCTCTCTCTCTCTCTCTCTCCTCTCTCTCTCCCCTCTTCTCTCTCTCTCTCTCTCTCTCTCTCTCTCTCTCTCTCTTTTCTCTCTCTCTCTCTCTCGCTCTCTCTCTCTCTCCTCTCTCTCTCTCCTCTCCCCTCTCTCTCT
>JACEEZ010026068.1:60642-63142 GCA_016584305.1 Chionoecetes opilio
GCCCGGGGCAAGGCCCGCACCCCCTTGAATTCCCCACACTGAGCCTACACCAACACTACATTAGACCTCATAACACACCAGAAAAGGCCCCGAGTTTAAAGGTTACCCAAAACTACTGACTTCGAAACCCGTGACGGGTTTTTGGACCATAAAGGGCCCCCGTCGTTTTTGTGCCCAAACCCTCGGGATTTAAGTACCCGGGGCACTGCTGCAGGAGGCCCTTGGGGGTGTACGGGCGTTCCCCCATGGGAAAATAACAATTTCCCCAAATGGATTTGGGAAAGGGGGGGGGGGGGGGCTGGGGCCCTTTACTGCTGCCCCCTCCCAAGAAAAGGGGCCAGGCAAGGCCCGCCCACCCCCCTTGAACCTCCACACTTTGTTCCCCAAACCATTACAAAAACCATAACATGACCAAAACTAAACCCAAACAAATAAACCTACCCCCCCCAAACTATATTAATTAGGGGGGGTTGGGGGGGGAAAACCTTAGTTGCTTTCCCAAATTCCTCACAAATTTCCCCTGCATTTTTTCCCATACTGCATGGTTAGGGGCTTCATTTCCCCCAGCTTCCGGGGGTGGAGGGGTGGGTTGGGGGGGGGGAGCCCCTTTTACTTTTCCTTTTCCCTTTTTTTCTCTTATCATCTAGTTTTGTGTAGTTAAGTTTAAAAAAACAAACACCTTGGAAGGGGCCCCATCGGTCTGTTGCCCGGGTTTGTTTTTTCCTTTGTATCCTTTGTTTAAAAAAACCCCTTTTGTAAAAACCCCCCCCCTTCCCCCCTCCTCCTAACCCACATCACCACCACCGCCTCCACCCCCAAGAAATACCTAAAACCAAGAAAGGGGAAATAATTTTCCCCAAATTGGGGAAAACCAAAATTTGGGTGCCTCACGACCTTCTTTTTTTCGCGCCAAAAAATTTTCCCCGAAGGGGAAAAAACTTTCCAAAACCCCTTTTTTGGGCTTTTTTTTTTTTTTTCCCATTTAAAAGGGGAAAAAGATGGGAAAAAACCCAAAAGAAAAGAATCGCCAAAGAAATAATGAGGGTTGGGCAGAGTACTGAAAAGGGCTTGTAAAAAATCATTCAATACAAAAAAGAAGTGCCCCTTGGAAAATTTGTAGAAAAGAAACGTTTTTAAATTTTAAATTTGTTAATTTTGGGTTTAGGGTAGTTAGTGGTAAAAGGGGGGGAAAAAATTAATTTTTTTGTCGAAGATATGTTTTCTTCCTCCTCCCCTCTCCTTCCCCTTTTTCTCTCTCCCCCTTTTCTTTTTCTCCCTCTCTCTCCCTCCCCTCTCTCTCTTCCAAATCCTCTCTCTCCTCTCTCTCTCCCCCCTTTTCTCTTTCCCCTCCCCCTCTCTCTCTCCAAAAACCCTCCCTTTTCCCCTCTCCCTTTTTTCGGGTTTAAAGAGGGAAAAAATTGCCCCGTTTTAAAGTTTTTTGCCTTTTTTGGGCCAGAATTTTTTTTAAAACTTCTCTTTTCCTTCTCTCTCCTCTCTCCCCTCTTTTCTCTTCCCCTCCCTCATCTCTATCATCTCTCTCATTCCCCTCCCCTCTCCCTCTCCCTCTCGTTTTCCTTCATCCCCCCTTCTCTCTCTCTCCCCTTTTTTCCCCTCCCCCTCTCCCCTCTTTTCTCTCGTCTCCCCCTCTCTCCTCGTTTTCTCTCTTCCTTTTTTCCTCTCTTCCTTCTCCTCTCCTTCCTCTCCTTTTTCTAGTTTTCTTTCAAACTTAAAAAAAAAATATAACAAGGGTCACAAACAAACTTCAAACATCTATTTAAATTTAAAGCTTTCCCAAAAATATTTTGGGGAAATTTTTTGTCTTTTTCCCGTCTGTCCTCTCTGTTTTTTTTTTGTACTATCTACTTCTATCTATCTGTCTAAAATATCTATCAGGGGGCTACCTCTCTGTCTGTCTCTCTGGGCCCGTCCCGTCTGTCTGTTTTTCTATCTATGTTCTATTTATTCCTTTTTGTCTATCTATCCCCATTGTCTGGCTAAAACCCCTCCTGGGCCCGTCCCGTCTGTCTGTTTGTCTATCATCTCTCTTTTAAAACATCTTTCCTTTTAAAATCATCAAGGGCTGGCTAACCCCCTCGTCTTTCTGTCTTTTCTTTCATTACTATCTTTCAATTTTCGGGCCCATATATCTATCAGTCTGGCTACCTTCCCCTGGTCTGTCTTCTGTTTGTCCCACCCCATCTAAACTTTCAATCTTTCTGTCCCATTTTTTTACTATCATTTTGGCTACCTCTCTGTCTGTCCCGTTCCCGTTTTTTCTATTTTATCTCTCTTTTAATCTATCTGTCTATATATCTTCAGTCTGTCTACCTCTCTGCCCTGTCTGTCTGCCCTGTCTATCTATCTATCTTTCAATCTATCTGTCTATATATCTATCAGTCTGGCTACCTCTCTGTCTGTCTGTCTGTCTGTCTATCTATCTATCTTTCAATCTATCTGTCTATTTATCTATCAGTCTGGCTACCTCTCTGTCTGTCTGTCT
>JACEEZ010026069.1:0-14682 GCA_016584305.1 Chionoecetes opilio
ACATTTTTTCCCGCGCGGACTTCCGGTTGGTGTTCAGATTGACGCAGGTGGGTCTTTTTTTGTTTTGCCCAACCTTCTTTGAAAATTTTTTCATATACATTTGTTTATTCATTCTCAAGTTCAACATTTTTTAATATAGGTTTTTAAATTGTACTAAATCAATTATTAAATTTTTCAAATCTACCCTTTGAATATCACTGCTGTGTCAACGTGGATAATTTAAAAAAAAATATGAGGACTCCCCTTTTGAAGAAAATGTTTCATTGAAAGAAGGACTGAAAATGCTTCGTGCAAAACTATATTAAATGATGAACATTTTTTCAATGGAACCCCTTGTCCCCGGAGTAAAAGGTAAAAAAAAAATATGACAGAAATTGAAAGGGTGCCAGAATATTATCGTTACTATCTATGTTTAGTCATAATAAATAAGCGAAAGTGTGGTGTGTTTGTGTGTGTGTGTGGGTGTGGTGGGTGTGTGTTGTGTGGTGTGTCCGCCCCAGGTGCCCCCCCCCGTGGCGGAACCCCCCTCATAGGCATAGTTTTGGAACCCGGCTCGGCAGGGGAAGGTTTTACCCCTTAATGAGGACAATCACCTTTTTTTTTTTTTTTTTTAGCAGCCTATTAGCGAAATTGTGAAAAAAAAGGGGGTTGGAGAATTGAGGAAACCTTGATGAGGGGAGGGTAATGGGTGGGAAATGGGGGGGGAATGGGTGGGGGGTGAGGGGTGGGGGAATAGGGGGGGGGTGAGGGTAATGGTGAGTGAATGGGTGTGTGGTGAGGATAATGGGTGATAAGGTGGGGGGTGGGGGGTAAGGGGTGAGGAATGGGGGGGATGGGTAATGGGTGAGTGAATGGTTGGGGTGAGGAATAGGTTGGCGTTTTACATACTTCACACCATGATTTTAGGAAAGTAGAAGGGGCTTCTGGGATTTTGTTTGGTTGGGGGGGCCCACCAAACACAGGGGGTGGGGCCCAAGGCCCACCAAAAGCCCCCGCAGGAGTACCCCAAAAAATCTCCCGGGGGGCGCTTTTGGGCTAGTATCTATAAATCTTAATTTCTTTTAATTGTACAGGCAGTAGATGTTTTGTATGGGTAATGTTGTAGCATAACTTTAGTAGTAGAAGTAGTAGTAATTAGAGCAGAAGTTTTGTAGTAGTAGTAGTAGTGTATAGTAGTAGTAGTAGTAGTAGTAGTAGTGGTAGTTAGTAAAAGAGGGTTTACAAAAAGTAGTAGTATTGTAGTTAAGAAAATTTGTAAGGTTTAGCACGTTAGTGCTTTTCTTTTATGATTGCTAAAATCCATTTCACCTACTTAAAAAAATTTTGCTTCTGTGCTCACGGGGGGCATGGTAAACGGGCGGGCGATGTCTGCCTGTCTCTGATTGGCCAGCGGCCGCAGGCAGGTTGTCTCGCCGCTCAAATGTAATTTCTTATAAAAATTTAAAAAAATTGCTTCATGTTTTTGCCCTTTCATTTCCTTTATCGAAAATTTTGAGAAAACTTCGGTTTAAAAAAAAGTTTTTTCTATAAAGGGTACAATTTATCCCCACAGTTAAAATTTTAATATAATTTAATATAAATCGGCATAGAAAAATAAGGGGGGGAAATAAAAATTTGTAGCCCCGACGTTGAGTTCAAGTTTAATCTTTTTTTATTTCTTTAGATTTGATTTTGTTTAACGTTGTAATATTTCGTGCTCTAATTTAAAAAGGCTTAAGGATAAGTGGCTAAAAGGAATGGAAATTTTAGGGGTAGGAAGGTCTGTATGGGGAAAACTATCTCCTGATCCGGGCAACTAGGAGAGAAACATGGGGAGTTGCACCCCCAACCAGGTAACCCCCCCCCCAAAATTACGGTAGGGTTTAGATTATTCTAGTTTAAAAATAGCTGTTGTTATTTAATATTAGAGGGGAATTTTATGAAAAATGAGTTGTGCTGTTATGGTGGAGAGTATAAGGGTTTGTTATGTGTTTGGGATAAATTTTTCAAAAATATTTTGGTGTTTTAGACTTTTAAAACTAAAAAGTTTTCTTTTCTTATAATGATGCTAATCCTTTTCATACTTTTAAAAATAAATTTTGCTTCTGCCCGAGTGCAGGGGTAAAATTTTTCATGTCTTTTGGGGCCATTAAATTTGGCGGGGGCCCACACTTTTTTCCCCGGCCAGAAATGTCTTAAACTTAAAAAAATTTCAAAAAAATGCCTTGGAAAAACCTATTTCCAATCGGTTGTTTTTGGACAATGTAAGGAATTTTAGGGACATCCCCGGGGAGGGTTAAAATTTTTTAAAAGGATGAAAAAATTGAAAATTCCCCGGTCGCCATTGATTCAAGGCTTTCTTTTTTATTTCCTTTAAAAAGGATTTTGTTTTTAAGTTTTGTAACCTAAATTAGTTAGTGCCTGTAAATATTAAAGTACATTAATGTTAATTAAACCTAAAAGGAAATTTTTAAAATTTATGTTTACAGACAGGCTTCTTAAAAACATAAAGCACTCCAATTAACGGTTGGCAGGGGATAAGCCCTTTTTCTTCAGGACAATTTTTTTAATGTAGTAAATGACATGAAAACCCGGATGGAGTTTGGTTCTTCAATTGTTACAATTATAATTTGTATTATTTCATATATAAGGTGGTAAAAAATCAATTTGCGTCGCATGTGACTGGTGCCTTCAAAGAATTGTTACAAGTTTGCAAGAGAAGCAAGTCTCTGGATTAAACCCTCTGAAAATTGAATGTAACTGTTGTTAACCTGACAAACTGTCAACCAAAGGGAAAAGAGCGAAGAACCAAAAATGGAAGAGGAAATAAGAACAAACTAAACCGGAACATTATTTTACAGTGAAGTTGAACAGACGAACATCAGAGAAAAAAAAAAAAGGAACAAAAAACCTTAAGGCCCTTTTTTTTATCCCTGACTTATACCAATAATAATCACAGTACATGAATATCTAAAAAAAAATACTATTTTTTTTTTATTAGAGAATTATGATATAGGAATAATAGCATCAAGTATTAAAGTCACGATTAGAAAATCATACTTTTGCTACAAATTAAACTCCCTACAAGTGTTTTGCTCATGCTACCTTGTTTTCTGTACACATTACACGGCAGTTCAGGTCGCCAAAGTTTTAAATTATGTTCAACAAACATTCAATGTAATTTTTTTTTTGTCCATTTCTGCAGATGATCGGGCGATTTGCATGCTTGTGGCTGCCGCCTTGGCAGGGAACGCCGCCGGAGATTTTACCACCCCTTTAACGGGGCCCACAATATCCTTATTCTAGTCCCTAACTCCCTAGGAGCCACAGGGTAATGATCGTGGCCGTGGCCAGTCCCCGGCCCAACGCGGCCACCAGGTGAGGTCGGAGATGCCATGGCGTCCACATATACCATGGGGGATGGAGCTGCCTTAATTCCTGCTTCACCACTGATGCTCCACCCTCAGGTGGTGATGCTCACCAACTCAGCGAAGGCATTTACGACCACCCTAACATCACCGAGGTGTTCCACGGGCTGTTGCACCGCAGGGAGACCGGTCACGACATGTTTAAAAGCAGGAGGAAGATTTTTTGGACTTCAAAGGGTGTTCTCTGAGGTTTGAGGAAAAACTGCGAGGATCTGTACCACGTGGCGGCGGTGAAGATCTGTATCGCAGGAGGAAAGAATTTGATTTGATTGTAATTGATAATATATTCAGTGAGGTGGGTTGACTTCTTTCATCAATGTGTATGTGTTAGTATTAATTGCTTTTTGGTAGCTATCTTCACTGGGTGGTGTGTGTGTGTGTGTGTGGGGTTGGTGGGGTGTGTGTGTTGGTGTGTATGTGTTGGTGTGTGTGTGTGTTGGTGTGTGGTGTTGGTGTGTTGTGTGTGCGTGTTGTTTTGTGTGTGTGTGTTGTGTGTGTGTGTGTGTGTGTGTGTGTGTGTGTGTGTGTGTTTTGGGGTGTGTGAAGGTGTGTGTATGTTTGGTGTGTGGGTGCTGGGTGTGTGTGCTGATGTGTGGTTGTTGTGTGTGTGTTTTGTGTGTGTGGTTTTGTGTGTGGGGGTGTGTGTGTGTGGTGTGTGTGTGTGTGTGTTTTGTGGTGTGTGAGTGTGTGTGAAGGTGTGTGGTGTGAAGGCGTGGCCGGACAGTTTGCCTACGGACAGTTTGCCTACGAACAGTTTGCCTAAGGACAGTTTGCCTATGGACAGTTTGCCTACCGGACATTATGCGTACCGGACATTATGCCTCCCGGACAGTTTGCCTACCGGACATTATGCCTACCGGACATTGGACATATGCCTACGGGCACCATCCCCGGAGACATTTAATTTATTTTCATTTAATTGATATTCATTAGAATTTTTGCATAAAAAAAAAGAAAAAATGCATCTATATAAAATATGTCTTAAATTCATGTCTAAAATTATATTTTTTCATAAAGCATATACAAAATAAGTTTTTTTAAAAAGCAAATTTGAAACCAACAAAATTAATCGACCAATGGACGGACATTTCAAAAATTCTGTATATTGTGAGCAATACCACGAAGATACTCAAGAACCGGGGTTGTGTCATACTTATCAACGAGGTTCTTCAGGCGTTGATTGACTTCTATCCTTCTATTGAGTTGTTGGTGTGAGGCAAGTCGTGTAAAACTCTTTCATAAACATTCCGCCATCTTGCTGCCAGGGCCTCTCCGTTCACTTTTAGACCCACGGGAAATTCTCAAGGCATGACCCCGCAGTATATCATGTTATACATGTATAAATGATACACTCTTATCTTCGGAATGTGTGTTCCATTTAAAATTATCATATAAAAAACCCGTCAAACACATAATATAATGTCATTATGAGCATTATGAAGAAATATGCATGAACTTAAAATTCACTTAAGCTCGTCGTCATGTAAAACTTTATGAGACAACTATAACATTTGGAACATATCAATAGAAGCATAATTTTTTTAGCTTTTCCATTGATAAATATCGTTTTTCGATAAATGAATTAACACCATGCACAAATTAGCGTTAAATAAATAAATCGCCGCGCCGCTCTCACTCTTTTTTTTTTCTCTCTCTTCTCTCCTCTCTCTCCTCTCCTCTCTCCCCTCTCTCTCTCTCTTCTCTCTCCCCTCTCTCTCTCTCTCCTCCTCTCTCTCTCTCCTCTCTATAATATATTATATAATATATAAAATTAGATATAATAGATTATCAGTATTATATCTTATATTCAATCATATATATATATATAGATATATAATATAAATTATATATAATAAAAGATATAGATAGATATAAAAATATATATATATATATAATATGTATACTATTATATTATATATATATATATACTTTAATATATAATATATTATAGATTTATATAATATAATAATATATACTGGTAAATTCTCTCTCTCTCTCTCTCTCCTCTCTATCTATCTCTCTCTCTCCTCTCTCTCTCTCTCTCTCCTCTCTCTTTTCTCTCTCTCTCCTGTATATATATAAATTATAAATATATATATATATTTATATAAAATATATATTTTATATATATATATATATATATATATATATATATATATTATATTTATCATCTATATATTTATCTATCTAATATTTATATATATATGATAATTTTAATTTCTTTCTATCTATCTATCTATCTATCTATTTATATATATATAACATATATATATATATATATATTTATATATCTATATATATATAATAAAATAATATATATATATATATATATATATATATATATATATATATAATATATATATATATATTAGATATATATTATTATATATATATATATATTAATATATAATATAATATATATATATATTAAACAGGGTTGAGTCAAAAGCTTTTCGTCTCATCAACTCTCTCTGACGGACTTTCTTCTATCTTTAAATCACCGCCGGAATGTTGTTTTCTTGCTATCTTCTACCGTTATTTTCATGCTCACTGCTCTATGAACTTGTTAACTGCCCTGCCTCTCCCCCTCCAGCGGCCTCGCTGCACAAGACTTTCTACTCATTCTCATCCCTATTCTGTCCATCTTCCTAATGCAAAAGTTAATCAGATCTTTACTCTTTCATCCCTTTCACTGGTAAACTCTGGAACTCTCTTCCTGTTTCTATTTTTCCACTTTCCTACGACTTAAATCTTTTCAAGAGAAGAGTAACACGACACCTCCCGAACTAAATTGGCCCACCCCTCTATATTATATTCTCTTACTGTCTTCTTTATAGGGAAATAGCAAATAACGGTCTTTGTGTTACCTCTTTTTGTTGTGCCCTTGGCCAGTTTCCCTTTTTGATGTAAATAATAAAAAATAAAATAAATGTATATATATAAAATTCTATACATATATATATAATATATAAATATATATTATATATATATATATATATATAGATATATATAAATATATTATACTATATATATATATATAATTATATATATATAGATGTATGCCGAAAGTGAGTTTCGACAGGGGATGCTTGCAGCCTATGTTGATCTCAAGAAAGCGTTTTTACTCAGTGCATCGTGAGTCACTTTGGAATCTTCTGCGACTTCGCGGGATTCTTGCAAGGATTTTGGGTTTTGATAACTGGTCTGTTTTCTGGATGGGGAGTGCTATGAAGTTGGGGGCAGGGTTCTGCTTCTTCCCTTTTTAATACAGGGTGGGAAAGGGTGCGTCCTTCCCCCACCCTTTTTAAAAACGTTTGTATGGACTGGGTAATGGAAAAGGGGTTGTAGATAAAAGTGATTGTGGAGCACCCGCGGAACACCAAATCACTGACCTTTTTTTTTTGCGAAATGAGTAAACTTTGCTGATCCTGGGGGTCCTGGTGATGCTCTCAGCCTGCACGAGGAGGCAAAGTCTTTGGGACTTGAGTCGCCCGGCTTTAAAACCAAGGTCCAGGTTTGGAAACTACATATGAAGAGTACGTTTGTTATGCGTGCGGCGAGGACATTTAATCTTGGGAAAATTTTACATACCTTTTGGGAGCGCAGTCCCCAAGACTGCGGGTCCGTCAAGAAGTTTACGGGGGGGATTGGATAGCCCCCGGGCTTGGACTCGCTCAGCGGGAGTATTGGGGGTTTTCTACCTGTGCAGGGGACAAAGATCTGGATCTTTTAAGTCGCTTGTATCCCTGTTTACTATTTGGTTTGTGAGACATGGACACTAAAAAGGACTTGAAGGACGAATCAAAGCTTTTGGGAATAAATGTCTTCGCAAACATGGGTATGCTGGGATGATTACGTGTAAAACAGTGTTCCCCCGTGAATGAATCGGACCTATTACCTGCATTTCCGTAAGCCAACTTCGGCATATGGGCTGTGGCCACTACCCTGAATGACCTTCCCTTGGGTTGTATCTGAAAAAAAAAATCCGGCGTGGAGGGGGCCAAGGGGGCGCCCACAAGGCTCGTGGCTGGGGCAAATTGATGTTTCTTGTCGAGAGCTGCTTGGTATGGGAAAGGAGCTGCATGGAGACTCGCGCGTGGTGACCCCCGGGAGTGGCGTCGTAGGGTTGGCGAGGCGACGCGCCCCCCAAGCGTATGCCCCCAATGATTGATTGATATATGTATCTATCTATCTATCTATCTATCTATATATATACTATATATATATATATATATATATATTATAATTTATATATATTATATATAAATATATATATATTATATATATTATAATATATATATATATATTATATATATATATATATATATATATATATATTTATATATTATATATATATTATATAATATTATTATATATATATTTATATATATATATATATTATTATATATATATATATATTATTATATATATTACATATTTATATATATATATTATATATATCTATATTTATATATCTGTGGGATAATTTGTTAGCAGGTGCTGCCTGACAACCTTGCGCCGGCAGCACGCTACCTACACCCCTAGTGGTGGCCAGTCGGCCAGTCAGTCACACCCGCCTGAGGCTTTGTCAAGACGTTCCCTAAAGTGTCCATTCTGTAATTTGTATTGCTACCACTAGAATAGAACCTACTTAGAGTAACTTATGTTTCTGTGATCCCACTGGACTTAGACTGATCATTACACAAGCAGCATGGCGCAGTGAGACACTAGTGGACAGTGAAGGACAGTTTTTTTTTACGGAAAACCAAACGCCACCAGTACAGCCATTGTGTGTGCCTCAGCTTCGCGCCGATTCCCCGCCCGCATCACCGGATTTTCTTCTTCCCTGTGGATTTACGGTGCCAGGAACTACAGTGCTATTCGTGTGTGTACAGTGTCGTGTATGTGCAGTGTCGTGTGTGTACAGTGTCGTGTGTTAAGCTTTTGTGCAGTGCAGAGCGGTTTCGTGCGCGCAATGGTTACGTTTTGGGTTGGTTATTCCCCCCCTGTCGGCCTCCCGGTCATACGGATCGCAGAGCGTCTGACCCTCCCCTCTCAATAGCCAGCGGCGCACTGTTTTGTGGTGGCAGCCCACAGCGACGCGACTCTCCGCACCCCTAGGGTCTGTGGCTAAAAGCTGACCGCCGCCACCGCCGCCGCCACCAGCCGCTGCCACCCGTATATAACCCCACACTGACACACTCGCACAAGTTCTGGACATTCGTGACTCGTGTCGCTGTATTTTCATGTACTCGATTCGAGCTGTTGAAGCGTTGGATTTGTACTTAGAAAATACTGTGTACACCCATTCACCATGACGGGAACGAGGAAGAAAACGAAGCAGACACACATGTCACCGCCACGCACCCCCGTGACGGACCGAGTGACGCGGTTTCACCCGCTGGGGCTGCTGCCCCTTCACCTCGCCTGCCTCACGTCAGGAACGTTCCCCACCGCCATCCACCATGGACCTTCTGATCTCATGCAGTGGATGGAAGCGCAACGACGTGAAGATGAGGCAACGGCGAGAGGCAGACAGAACGGCGGCGTGAGGAGGAGTCGACTCGTTTTCAGACGCTCATCACGACCCTGTTACCGCATGCAGCTTCATCCATGTCGTCTTCCACCGGTGACGCCGCCCACACAAGGTGCCACGGCCCCAACACAGAACAGCCGCGCTCCTACACCCGCTCCCCCAAGGCTTCTGTTCACCATCCCCAGTACTCCACCCTGACGTCTCTTACCAGACACTTCAGAGAATGGAGGCGGAGATGGACAGATTACGCCACGATGGTGGATCTACCGAGCTTGTCACAGGAGAAACAGTTCATACAGCTACGTATGTGCTTGTCCCTCGAAACGCAGCGAGTACTGGAGCACACACTACAAGTGCCCCCAGACTCCACGTCTCCTGTATAAAACGTACTTGATGTCATGCAGGAGCACGTCAAGGCCCAGAGGAACGAGGCACTTCGTAGGCGGGAAACTCTTCAGCTCCAGACAGATGGAAGGCGAATCGTTCGCTGCCTTCTATGTTCGCCTGAAGCGGGCATCTGAAGAAGTTGACATCTGTAAGGGCAATCACAAGGAGTGCGAGGAACCCAGCTCAAGCAGGTGATCTTGATGGGCGTTCGAGACGAAGACTTGTCCAACGCCTCATCTCCCTTTAACGCCTCATGCACTCTGCAGGAGGTAGTGACGGAATGTCGGGCCTATGAGGCCGCCCGAAACACCACGTCAGCCCTCCGAGCCACCCCTTTACTGCTGTGAGGTCCATGTCGCAGTACAAGAAGGTGAAGACGGCAGCTCAAAAGGCGAAGACTGGTTCCCGTGCCGTTACACGTCCACCCAGCACACCGTGCAACAGCTGCGGAAGGCAGCACGCTCCACACTCATGCCCGGTTGCCGAGTCAGTGTGCAGCTGCTGTTGACGTACGGGACATTGGACACACACTGTACGGTGCCCTGCTAAAAGCATCCAGTGCCGTTTGTTGCGGCCGCATCAGTCACTATGACAAGTGTTATTCCCAGATGAAACCCAAGGGTCAGCAACAACGACGCAAACAACGTCACGGCAACCAGTGTTTTTCGTCCCTACTCCCCGGGCAGTTCAGCCGCACGACCCTAAACAGCGTCCGAGCCACGTCAGACGCGTGGGGTCGACTCCCCGGTCCAGTACCAAGCGTTCTTCAGCCCATCAGTGTCACCGTCACCCACGGCAATGTGTCAGCACGTCTGCAGATGCTCCCCGACACTGGCGCGGACGTTACCGTTATTGGCCTAGAACACCTACGATTCCTGGGTCTTTCCAAGCATGACCTCGAACCGCCGCCCAGGCCAAGCGGTTCACAGCTGACGGTTCGGAGATGGCTCCCACCATGGGTTTCATTCCAGGCCACCATCACTTTCAGCAACAGGTCGTGCTTGGCGTGGATTGACGTGCACGATGGCGTACCAACTCCTCTGATCTCGTGTAAACATCTGAAGGAGCTGTCAAGCATCTCACAGGAGTTCCCTAAACTGATTCTTGAGGTGAGGCACGCCAACAGGATGCGCGACGCGAGCAGTGACGAGAGTGGCTACACGCTTGGTGCCACTCCCCAGACCGGCCCTGGCCCCGCCGCTCCACCCGCCTCCACGCCATCATCGTTCCCTCTCACCGGCAACACATCCCTTCAGAGGCTCGTGGATACTTCCTGAAGGAATTTAGCGATGTCTTGGTGACGAAGGAGACGCTACGGGCCAGGCCACTCAAGCCGATACAGACCCTCCCATGAGGATCCACTTGAAGGAAGACGCCATACCCTTCGCGATCCATACACCCCGTCTGATCCCCCTTGCTTACCGCGAGTCGGTGAGGCAAGAGTTGGAGTCTATGGTGGCCCAGGGTATCATTATTCCTGCCGGCGACGATCCATCCTCATGGTGCCATCCTCTCGTAGCCATTGCCAAGCCCAATGGTGGTGTCAGGATCACCACCGACCTGTCTAAACTGAACAAACAGGTGTCACGTCCAGCGCATCCCTCCACTCCACGCCCTTCGCAGCGATTCGTAGCGTGGACCCGAAGGCACGCTTTTACTCTAAGGTAGACGCGCTGTGTGGCTACTGCAAATAGAGCTCGCTGAGGAAGACCAGCCCACTGACGACATTCATCACGCCTTACGGGCCGCTTCAGGTACCGCCGCGGCCCAATGGGTTTTGCGGCTACTGGAGCCTTTCTGGTTCCGAGATGACATGGCACTCCAAGGTGTGATGACTGTGTGAAGGTTGTCGACGACATCCTTCTATACGACGAGGACTACTCCGCACACTTACTCCGCGTCAACGAAGTATTGTCAAGATGCCGTAAGTATGGAATCACCCTCAACGCGGACAAGTTTGTTCTCGCCGAACCTGCAGTATCCTTCTGTGGTTACAACCTCTCCAGGATGGCATAGCTGCCGACCCAGAAAAGATGCGTGCCATCAGGGACTTTCCCACTCCTGCCAACCTCACTGGCCTCCGGCTCTTTCATGGGTCTTGTGAATCAGTTGGCGGAGTTTTCTCCGGATATCTCTGCAGCTGCACAGCCACTTAGCCCCCAATGAGCCTCAAGAGGACCTTTCTTTGGACCCCCGACCATGAGGAGGCTTTCCGACGACTGAAGGAAGCCCTGTCGAGCCCACCTGTCCACGCCACGTTTGATCCTGCCTTACCACTGTTTTGCAGACAGACGCCTCTCGCTTGTATGGTCTTGGCTACGCTCTGCTGCAAGACCACGGAGGAGGAATGTTCCGACTGGTTCAATGTGGTTCCAGGTTCCTGACGGAGGCAGAAAACACGGTACGCTATCATCGAGCTCGAACTTCTGGCTGTAGCATGGGCGACATCGAAGTGCAGATTCTACCTCATCGGCCGGCAGCATTTCGAGGTAGTCACCGACCATCGCCCGTAAGTGCCAATCCTCACCACACTACTCGCTGGATGCAGTTGAGAATCCTCGCCTTCAGCGCTTAAAGGAGAAACTCTCAGCTTACCTTTTCACAGCAGTGTGGCGCGCGGGTAAGCACCTTTGCTTCCCGACGCTTGTCCCGCGCACCCGTCGGCCACACTGCCCCCGAGATGAAATGTTGAGCACCGAGACTTGTGCTTTCTATCAACACTGTCGTTACTCTGCAGGCCATTCAGTCCCTCGCCAGCCAACACCGTTCGGAATCTTCACCTAACGGTGACATGGCACTGGAGCCCTACAAACTGCAGCTCGCAACGACCCTTCCTACGTCAGGCTGCTAGATTGTGTGAAGAACGGTTTTCCTCTGAACCATTACAGTCTTCACAATATTCTACTCCCTTACTGGAGACTACGTGAGGACCTATACTGCTATGGGGATCTGGTCCTCTATGGAGCATGTGTTGTTATTCCAGCTGCTCTACGCCGTAACGTCTTGGCCCGCCTCCACGACAGCCATCGAGGATAGAGGCCACCAAGAGACGTGCGAGGCAAGCTGTATACTGGCCCGGCATCAACTCTGACATCGCCAACACTGTCCAAGTATGTGGGCCATGCCAAGTGATGCGGCCAAGCCAGCAGCAGGAGCCCTTGTTGTCTGACGACGACCCCACCAGACCTTTTGAGTCAGTGTCAGCCGACTTCTTCATGTTGCTGGGAAGTCATTCCTAGTTATAGCTGACCGTCTCTCTGGTTGGCCCGTTGTGGTGACATGTGCAGCGACACAACGTCTGCGCCACCAAGATAAAGAGACAGAAGGTAACGTCACCTCCCCGGGCATCGAGGCAAAATCAGTCCTTTGTGCGCATGACGTCAATGGGTATCGCGCCAATGGCGCCACCGTTCAAATATTTATGGCCTCACTCAGGCCTCACCGCCGACCCGACCCTGACACGCCTGACACCTCCCACCATATATATATATATATATATTATATATATATATTATATATATAATATATATATATATATATATATATATATATATATATATATACTATATATATATATATATATCTCCCTTAACCACCATATCTTTAACCTTATCATATGTGTATCTCGAAGAGAGAGGTTTCTAGCTAGCCAGCCACAAGCTGGGGACGAGACCCTTTGCTTGTGCCACTGTTGCCGCTTAGCAAAAGTTCATTTCCCACCTGACATGCAAGGCCATGCCTTATTTTCTATGTTCTTATGTTCATACCTCCTCCTCTCCCATACCTTCTCCTCCTCCTACCCCTTCCCCTACCTCCTCCTCCTCCTCCTCCTCCTCCATCTTCTCTTTCACTCTCACCCTCCTCCTCGCCCTCTTAATTCTTATTGACGTCACTTCCCCCAGCGCGGCAAAAGGGAGGTGACGTTACCTTCTGTCTCTTTACCTTGGCCGCCACCACCCACCAGTTCCGGTACTAATTCCTTGACGTGGGCGTCCCTGTGCGTCTCAGGACCGACGGTGGACCCCAATTCACGAGCCGGGACTTCGCAGCGTTCCTCGACCGCTGGGGAGTCAGGCATATGGTGTCTTCACCGCATTACCCGCAGTCCAACGGCCACGCTGAGGCAGCAGAGTCAAGTCCGTCAACACCTAATCCTGAAGGTGGCTCCATCAGGCAATATCGACTGTGATGACTTTGACCGCGGACTGCTGGAGCTCCGCAATGCTCCGAACTACACCGGTCGCTCCCCAGCACAAATCTTGTATGGACGACCTCTCCGTTCTTGCGTCCCCGCCCACCCCCAGTCCGTCTTGATGCAGTGGCAGACCAAGGCCCGGTTCACACTTCACGTTTTTGCTGGACGTAGTCTACGTGCATCTTGTCATCAGTGACTCACAGTACGTCACAGTGACGTCACTTCCTGCCTGTGTAATGTGAACACAGGTTCCCCGCGACTACCCCGCATTGCTGGAGCAGTGATGACGTCACTGACCTTGAGACGAGCGTCTCAGCTCACATTATTCGGAGCTCCCAATTCTTCTACGTGGCTGCGGGAGTGGCGGGACGACGTCACTGTGACGTCACTGATCGCCACGCCCACGTAGACACGGACAGCAAATACGTGTAGTGTGAACCCCGCCCAAGACAGAGATATGTGACCGCCGAGCTGCCAACCGTGCTCAAGACGTCGTGACACCCTACAACGCCCACGCCCGTCCCCTTCCCAGGCTGAAGATCAACGAGCAAGTTCGTATCCAGGATCCGACATCGCTTCGCTGGGACAAAGTGGGCACCATCATGGGCAACGGCAGGTCACGGGACTATCAAGTTCGGTTACCCAGTGGTCGTGTATGGTGGCGCAACCGACGGTTCCTCCGTCCTGTGCAGTTCCCTACTGACGACCCCCGACTATAGATGAGTCCCCTACTCCCACCAGCGACCCAGTCCTTCGCTGCTCAGAACGGATAAAGCAGCAGCAGGAGTCCACTCAAGACCTTGCTATGAGCGTGAAGGGGGGAGGGAGGTGTGGGATAGTTTAGTTAGCAGGTGCTGCCTGGCAACCTTGCGCCGGCAGCACGCTACCTGGAAACCCCTAGTGGTGGCCAGTCGGCCAGTCAGTCACACCCGCCTGAGGCTTTTAGTCCTTGAGCCAACCGGCCATATTTTGAAGTGAATGCTCCGGCGGGGGGAGTAATTCTCATTATGATTTTCCATTAGGGCAATATCTCAGGTATCAGAAAATGCATGATGGACATCTGAGAACGGTAGCTTAGTGCCGGTGGACGCCATCTTGAAACCACCCGCGCGAAATGCCATTTGGTGGGGGCACACATTGTTGCCGACTAAATAGTA
>JACEEZ010026071.1:0-23274 GCA_016584305.1 Chionoecetes opilio
TAAAGGAAGTTTTTTTTTTGGGGGGGCCTATACCCGGTGATCTATTCTCTGCTGGGGAAAAATATTATTCCGTTTTCCCCAAAGAGTTTCAGCCTTTTTGGGTGCTTAATAATATCTCCATCATACCATAACTTCATATTTCACAAACGTGTTCAAGGGGTAGACAATAGGATCACCCGCTTGGACTGGTGGCAGCATTTCCCTACTAAATAAAAATCGTTTCATCGTTAGAAGTTATAACTAAACAAATATCTTTTTAAGTGGAGAATTAATAAGAATCCCCATAATTACCTTTAATCATTATTCTTTACCTTTGAATTTTTGAACTCAAGTTCATAATTAAATCTCCGCATCGAGAAGTGTTCGTACTATAATTAAATAGTGAAGTCATATGACTAATTTCAACTCTCTTGTAGTTTTGCGGTGGGATTTTTTAGTATCGGTCATAAGATACAATAAGTCAGCAACGACACAAAAACCTGGCACCGCACAAGGATTCCTCTGCACAAGCTCTTCCAGACTCCCTCATTTTAGCCAACTTTCGAGCGGACAAATCAAATGTTCCATCCACGAGCTGTGAACTTCCAGGCAGTATGATTACCCTGGCGTTGGACTTTGAACTGATAAATGTTACTTACTTCTCATAACCCTGTAAAGTCAATCATATGTATAAAAACAGTCTGTTAGAACTTAATAGGCCCTAATCTCAAGTCGTCATTTCGTTGCCGTGTCTCACAAAGATACGGCAAAGTAGAAAGCATCGATGTGTTGAAGGCATAATAATCTTCCCCACACAAGCATAGGACATACCTTATTGCGATAATAAGGTATACACGCACAACCCGTGATGAGTGGGTGCATGTCACAGTAAGCTAAGCCAGACTGTCTAAAGATCAAGCTCGAGACATGTCACAGAACAAATTCCATTAGACAGGATAGGAAGTACCTAAGTGTGTGGAGGTGTTAAAAATCTCATTAACCTTGGTACTGGCACTGTCTGGCAGATCGGAGCGCACCAACTCTGCCGGGTCCTGTTCCATCGCTATGCCCTGACGGAGACGAGGATGTCCTGGACGAGAGGCAGGTGAGAAGAAGGGGTTTGTGGTGTCATGATGGAGGTTGAGCGTCTTGCCCTGGGGACTGGCGAAGGACAGCCGCTGCAGCAGGGTGGTGGTGAACACGAGCAGCTCCATACGCGCCAGGCTCTCCCGATGCACTGCCGCTTACCTGGGTGAGGTGAGAGGAAACCTCTTCAACGCATCCGCATTGCAGACATACAAACCAACCCCAAACTATGCACACTGTAATGTCAGAATACAACACAGACGCATCCCGAGTTATGCGGGGTTCAGACTACACGTAATTGCTACGTCCGTCTTGCCAACGTGACGTCATCGTGACGTCACTTCCTGCTTGTGTGACCTTGAAAGACGTGCGTCTGGAGGCAAAAAAAAATGGAGCCTCCAGATCTTTTGGCGGGCTGCGTGAGCCGGTGGTGCCACAATTTATAGAACATTATACGTAACTAAGTTTTGCAATATCAAAATAATGCTGTTTCCAAGGTCTGATTTAAAATATATTTATTATCAGTGATTCTGGAAGACATATTAGTAATGGAAGACATACATGATGTGAAAATATTGCGCCCCGCTGCTTGAAGATCGGAACAGCGGCACCGCTGCTTGATGTAAGCTCCACCAACACCACTACTCTGTGTATTTTAATGCGTTATTATTTCTCGTGTTCTCTAGTTCTATCCCTCTCACGTGCCCCTCTAGTAGCTACTGTGTCGCCCACAATGAGTGTGTGCTCCACAGTCCTGGTTACTCTGCTGCCACCACCCACATTAAGTGGGAAAAAAAATATAAATGAATAAAAATAAAAGATGTAAGAAAATATGTAAGTACTGGTTGGATCTGAATGACAACGCGTTAATATATTTCTAATCGTAATATATTTATCTCTTTACTGTATCACTTCCCAACTTGTGTACATTCACAAACTGCCTTAATTCTAAGTATTCCTATTCCCTAACGATACGCACACGTAGTGCTCAAGTCGTTATTCTATCCTAATGTAGTCTGTTATCTCTGGTAACTTCAGTCGCACTGTTACCCCACTAACGCTACGCACACATAGTGCTCAAGTCGTTATTCTATCCTAATGTAGTCTATCACACGTCCAAAGTTCCCTCTCACTCTTTTTCTGTTTCCCTTCTCACTCCGCTACCTCACACGGCTGGCTGTCATACGCTGCAGTCTCACACACTGCTAACTTGGGACCGTCTTGGGCCAACATGTCCACCAACAGCTCCTATCTTGGGACCCTGGATAACATGTTCCATTAGTCCTTATGTTAATACAAATCACCAATGAATCACACCTACATCTCCACCCAGGGCCGGATTATCCTATAGGCTGGTATAGGCTGCAGCCTAGGGCCCCTCAAGCTTGGGGGCCCCAAACCTGGGGTCCCTGCTAAAAGATTTCCATATATAATTTTTTTTGAAAAATGATATTTTGCATTGCTGAATAATTGACAGCGAGCTTCGCTCGCTGTCGCTTACCATAAGACCCGTGGAACTAAGTTTCCGCCGAAAAGTGTATAACTATTCCTAAATATTGTCGGATTGAGCTGAAATTTGAAATGCAAGTAGTGCTGTCAAATCAATGGGGGGCCGCCGGATTTTTTTTTTTGCGTAAAACAAGCCCTTAATGAGTAATTAGCGTAAACTACTCCTAATTATTGTCGTATTGAGCTGACATTCGACATCCAAGTAGTGCTGTCAAAATCAATGGGGGGTGTTAAACAAACTTTTTGCGTAGAACAAGCTCTTAATGAGTAATTCACGTAATGAGTTAATTGGCTGGAACGTGGCTCGCTGTCACGTTCCAGTCGCAAGAACTGAGCCAAAGCAAAGGGCCCAGAGGCTGACGTCTATACTTGATTCATTTAACTTAAAATAAAATTACAAATAATTTGAGATAAAGGGCCCTTGTTTGAGGCCCTTATTTGAGATAAAGGGCCTCTGTTTGAGGCCTTTATTTGAGATAAAGGGCCCCTGTTTGGGACCCTAGCTGTAAATCATGGGCCCAGTCCATGTTTGTTTATCATCGTGCTAAACACAGTAAAACACTTATTTGTGAATGTAGCGTATATATTGTTTTTCAGCTCACTATTTTGCTATATAATTAAAAAAATTCGGGTGCGGGCGAGTTAGAGGGTGGCTCCGTCTGAAGGGGCCCACAATTTAATTAGCCTAGGGGCCCCAAAAGTCATAATCCGGCCCTGTCTCTACCCTATAAACATTTTTATCACATACCTTTTCCAAGGGCAGAATATCACCTCCCAGAGGCGACTTAACCCAGTGAGTGGTCTGGCTGCTTCTAATGCTAACATGACGTTAAGCTCCCTTCTCAATTAGCTTCGATACGTGGCTAATTACTACTGGCTTAAAATATAACCCTCTCTTACTAACTAGTGATTCAGGACTGAGGAAGTGGAGGAATATTACTCGTTTTGATGATTGATAATTATAAGTTACTTTCACCCTTTCCCCTATTAACGTAATTTCCCGCGTTATACTACTATATACCATCCTTCCTACAGCATCACGCTACGCCACCAACACCTCTACAGGCGGTGCAATAGGTAGTCATTATAGTGACTTGAAAATAGCGTGACGACTGCGATATGTGGCAACACCTGTGAACCCGTTATACAGAATCCACTTGTAACCTTGCAATAGCGCTGTTGTCAGGAATTATAGCGCTATATAGTAGGGCAGGGAGTGAAGGGGGTATATAGTTGAAGGGAGTAATAGGTGTGTCATGGGGTCAAAAGGGAGAAGTAAGGAAAGCAAGGTTTTATACTGCAATGTTTTCTGATAACGAGCGAGCGGGAGTGATCGACCAGTGAGACGAGGTAAAGTCATCGTGACGTCACGGTGACGTCACGATAACAAGACGCACGTAGCAAATACGTGGGGTGAACCGGGCCTTATATTGTCTTACGCGATGTATTGAAATGTCTTAATAACCATTTATTTCTTTATTCTAAGCTAAGTAAGCTAGGTACAGTGTTTAAATATGAGTAAGGTTATTTCTAAAAAACAGCTTCTTTCAAGTTCTTTCCTTTCTCTTTTTATTCTTCCTTTCTCCCCTTCACTCCTACCCTATCCCTTCCTCCCCCCCTCCTCTCCCCCCCCCCCCGCCATGCACAGCTAACACCACGGGTTAAAGTATGTGGGATTTTAAGTTCGCGGGAGAAATAATCCCCTCAACTACATCTCTCTATATTCCCCTCACCTTCTTTCTAAATCGATTAAATTCCCCTAGATTCTTAGGATACTTGACAGATACGAATAAAGACCTGTCTGATCACAGACCGGTAGACGACGAGAAGAATAGGATCGCTAAAATTATAACCACGTTCTCAGACTTCTTTCCGAGCCGTGGGAAACTCAATCTAAACGTGGATATGGTTTCGCATTAATATTCAACGTTAAACTGTCCTTACCAATAAAATTTTCCTCATCAAATTAAGAGACATTGTTATACTAACTATCTCAGTAATTATCCCTCGCCTCCCCATCTCACACTAGTCATTTAAAGGTCCATAATCCTCTCATGGAAGCGTCATGAATATCCAAACATGTCCCTTTTTCCCGCTAATTCTCCACCCTTCCCGCTGTGAGAGCCACGAGGGACAATCTTCTTCCGTTTCTTGCCAAGGTAAGACATACAGCAATGGACCCGTTTACTCTACTTGAGGTAAGGATTGATTTGACATCTTCAAGCCTCATATAGTTGGGCAGTGATGTTGATTTTTCTATGTGAACAGTATTTTTGATGATACAGCCAATTTAAGTACAGGAAAATGTATACGCTCTAAAACGACTGGCGCCATGTTGTGACGTCACTAGCTTAGACAACAGAGCAAAACAGCTGTAAAGCGGCCGCTACTATTATGTACTACCTACTAATACACCAACTTGCATTACCCCTACTACCGCAAGATGACCAGTAATCCTCCTTCAAGTGATGTAGTAGGTATTCACTGTGTTTGTGAATATGTAAGTTGTAGTTTATAAGGAAAAAGTGGATAGAGAGATAAGTGGCCCGTGACACCTGACGACTTCTGGATCGGCATTCCTTATAGGAGCTTAAATGAACCTGCAATGACATGTAAGCTAGACAGATAGACGAACTCATAGAGGAACAGGTAGAAATGTATGGCTTTCTTTCCCCCATAAGCAAAAACATACACCCTTCGTCACTCTACTCACCACTACAACCTTTACTAACCATACATTCTACCTGTTCCTCTATGAGTTCGTCTATCTGTCTAGCTGTACATGTCATTGCAGGTCATTTAAGCTCCCTATAAGGAATGCCGATCCCAGAAGTCATCACTTTTCTGGTGTCACGGGCCACTTTGCTCTGTCTATCCACTTTTCCTTATAAACTACAACTTACATATTCCACAAACACAGTGAATACCTACTACATCACTTGAAGGAGGATTACTGGTCATCTTGCGGTAGTAGGGTAATGCAAGTTAGTTAGGTTAGTAAAATAAAACTATAATTTGCGGTTTGCTGAGCCAAAACAAGCCGATCAGCTGATCAGGCGAGATCTGAGTCTGCAGTTACTACGTCACAACAATCACAGCGCGTTCCGCCGTGTTGTGGATATTTTGGCCCCAAAAAGGCCATATATTTCATTTATGGTGCATTCTCAGCAAAAAGAATATGAGTACAGTGATATGTAGCCTATATTGCACCCAAAGCTTTATAATACTCCGTGTTTTAGGTGTGAGTAAATGGGTCCATTCTCCACCCTTCCCGCTGTGAGAGCCACGAGGGACAATCTTCTTCCGTTTCTTGCCAAGGTAAGACATACAGCAATTCACCTCCACCCTTCCCCTTGTTATAGGATATATATATATATATATATATATATAATATATATATATATATCTATATATATATATATATATATATAATATATATATATAATATATATATATATATCTATATATATATATATATATATATAATAATTATATATAATATAATATAATATATATATATATATATTATATATATATATATAATATATAATATATATATATATATAATATATATATATATATATATTATATATATATTATAATATATATATATAATATATATATATATATATATATATATATATATATATATATATATAATATATATATATAATAATATATATATAATAATAATATATATTATAATATAATAATATATTATATATATATAATACATATATTATATATTATATATATATATATATATATATATAGATATATATATATATATTATTATATATACTTATATATAATATATATATATATATATACACACCGTTGTTTAATGTTCATTAACGAATAGGTCGCATTATCATACCCTTACAAGTGTTATAATAAGACTCTTTCTCCCGTTTCTGCCAAGGATTCGGCGACCGATCAGTTGGAGAACCAAGCCACATGTCTTTTAAGCTCCGTCCACACTACGGGCATTCCCGCGGACACAAGCGAGCAGTTTGCCTGTTGACGGGCTCACCGCTTGTGCCCGCGGGCAAACGAGTAAAATGCCCGCGATAGTAGGTGAGCGAGTTCACCCGAGACCACCGAGAGACAAGGCCTGTTACATCGCCTGGGAAAGGTTTGTGACGTCACAGCATGAGGATCCCGCGCGCGCCAACGATGGCCATGGCTCAGTTTATTGTGTTCTACATACGAGCGGTCAGGGCGTGTGTATGTGGCGTCTTGTTATCATTTTTGCTTTTGTTACGGCAGGAGCTATTTTTCAAAGTTACCAGCAAGATGCCGTCCTTGTGCTGTGTCCCCAATTGCAATGGGAAACTACAGAAAAGGCCCCAGAGTGAGTATACTCTCTTTCCCAAGGGGACAATGTGCTTGCCAGCCAGTGGCTCAGATCAAACGGGAAAATTTTTTCACCGACGGCCAGTAGCGGGGTGAGTCTATGATCTTTGTAGTATTTGTAGTAGCTTTATTAGCTAATAATGAAAGAAGTTGAGACGGTAAGTCTAGCATATCTAGCATACTTATAAGGCATACAAAACGAAATTTTTGTAGCATTAAAATGGCGGATGCTGTCACAACAAATATTACTAATATTTTGGGGAATTATCATTTGTGTTTGTGTTACGTCATAATTCACCTCCGTCACAGCTAGTGGGATCATGCTGCTTTGGCTGACAATGTTTTTGAACTAATGAAGGATTAGCAGCTGGCACTCGTGGAGAATGTAGTTCACAAATGTGGGTGTTTTCGCGAAATATTGTCAGCGCGAAATCCTGTAGCCCCCTCCATTCACCTCTCTTATTTCACTGGTTTTACGACTTAAACTGCTGCCCTGATACATGTTACAAGCCACATAAGGCACTAGCTTTCCATGAGAACACTTACAAGTAATAATATTTTACTCATAAGACTAAAATATTCACGTCAAAAGTAAAGCCTTTTCAGGTGTAGGTTTCAGGTTCAAATATCTTTTGTCTGAATACCAGTGCATCTAACTACTCTCATAAAATAATATGTATCTCAGAGTATCTGTAACATGCTTTAGGGCAGCAGTTATGCTTTAAAACCAGTTAAATATGGAGGGGTCTACAGGATTTCCCCGCTTTGGGACAACATTCCGCACAAATCAGGCCCCACATTCTCCACGAGTGCCCAGCAGCCTCTAAAAAGAATGGTGATATAAAAGTAATTACACTTCCCATAATTATCCATTGGTATCCATACTAGAGATGTCGATGAAGTGTGGGGGTAACACCTTAGTATCGGTGATTTTTTTCTGATTCTTAAAAGTGTTGTGGTGTTTGTTGCTTGATCCCCCCGTTTTGTGCTTATACTTGTGAATGCTCTTGTGAAAGTTTGGCTTTCTTGCTTGCTAATCAATGTTCTTGTGTTTCCTTATTTCCACATCAGTAACAAATTTTGTTCTTCACATCTGCATCCTGTTCATCTGCTAGGAGTAAAAATGTTGCAATTTTTTAAAGCATTTGTCAGTGTGTTGTCTTGTAGAAAGTTTAAGTGTTTCCTATGTCTTTATATTCCTCGCCATGTAATAGGAAGTGTTCTAAAAGTTTCCTGCAGTCCAGTGTTACATGTGGGGCTTTGCTGTGTTCCCGAGGGTGGTCTGTTCCTGTAGTTTAGTTTAGTTTCAGTGTATTGCTTCTGCATCTTATCAAAGTTGTAGTGGATTCATCATTTATCATAAAAGTCTTTTTTTATGTGTGTTTGTATGTTCTGTAAAGTCTAAGTGTCTCTTTTTCAAGTAGTTCTGCTTTCCTTTTTCTGGGTATCATGCTCTTTTAATTTGTCAGTTTTTTCGTGTTGTGTACTATACCAAGTTGGTATATGTTGGTATTATGCTCTTTAAATAAACTGTTGAAAATGTTTTACTTGCTCTTGCTGCTAAGAGAGTGTCAAAGTCATGTTTAGGGCACCTGATTCACTTTGTGCTAAAATAAGGCCATCATCTGCATAAAAAAAGGCAGGGGGTAAAGCATATCCCCATCTTTAAATCCAATATTTGTTTGGTTCAGGGTAGGATGATGATATAAAGTTATCATTAAGAACAGTGATGTTGAACCATTTGCAACCTTGCCTTATTCCGCTGGTGACAAACCATGTTTGTTATGGGTCTCATTGTTTAGATACAGGATGATCTTTCATTTAGGGATATGTCACTTATGACGTCAATTATGTGTGGATGTATCCTGAACTTTTTTAGGCATTCAAATTTGGGACTTTCTTTTCACTGTCGAAGCTTTCTTGAAATCTATAGCGATGGTTATTTTGAGGGGTGAGAACGTGGGGGAATGGGGAATAGAAGGGAAGGAAGAATAAATGGGGAAAGAGAAGGAGGAATAGAAGGGAGAAAGAGGGAGAGTACTGATGATGGTGGTGATAGAGAGAGAGGCAATTGATGTTGTGCTTACAACAATCTTCCTTATCAGCCCTATGAAGGGGTGGCCGGCGGCCCACCTGCAACATTTGCTGACCACAGCTAAGGGTCCCCTCCCCTCCCCCCGGGGAAAGAGAAGATGAGGGGAGGAGAAGAGAGGGGAGAGAGAGAGAAGAGAGAGAGAGAAAGTGAGAGAGAGAAAGTTGAGAGAGAAAGTGAGAGAGAGAGTGAGAGAAGGTGAGGGAGAGTGAGAAAGGTGAGGAGGCGAGGAGAAGGAGGAAGAGTGCGAATCTTCATCCCTCAATTCACGCCCTCACTTCACACTTATGTCAGCACTGAAATAACCTTTGACATGTACCCACCACACGCTGGCTCTCCGCGGAACACAGAGGAGAGAGGAGCAGATTCTATATACCCTGCGGTGTGGCCACACGTATTATTGCGTCGCGGTGATATCTTACGAGACTAGTGTCTTAGGGGGGGAACGAGTTAGGTGGTATTTCTTCCAGATACCACCGCTCAAGTACGTGCCAACACACGCCGCGTCCTTTTTTACCAGACGCCCGACGCCCGCCACTCCGCTTGTCCCCTGGGGCAGGTGCTACTCATCCTACGAAATCCCGACGTCCTGCCAGGCACCTGCCCTGGTGGCTTGCCCCTGTGTTCCTCCTGGGCTCCTGAGATGAAGGGGCCACGGCAGGGCAAATGTCAACGCGCTCGGCGTTTGCCCCTGTGGCCCTTTCCCTTTGCCCCAGGGACGACAGAGCTTTTGACGGGACGACTAAGGAATACCCCGCATAACCCCAGGGGCGGGAAGTGCAACTCTACGAGACCAAGATGTCCCTGCAACACTGCCCGGCCCCCGGTGGTGATTCCCCTGGGGCCGCATGACTTCCCAGAACCGCCGTGGGCAACCAAGGGGCGCCCTCACTTTGGGCCCCCGGGGGTAGGGAAGTGCTACTCTACGAGACCATGACGTCCCTCCACACTACCTACCCCTGTGGCCTCTCTTCAGGGTCCTTGGGGAGCCACTGGGCGCTGGGGGCAGGCACTAGGGGCGGGCGTGGGCTGGAGGTGAAACTCTACGCTACTACGGGCGCCCTACGAGATACATCCCCTTCAGGAGGCTTCCCCTGGGTTCCCCCCCCGGGAAACCCCGGGGGATTACGAGGCACCTGCAACAGGATCTTAGGACCCCTTGAGCACCACATACAGGTCTTCCTGAAGGCGACGCAGCAGATGGTGATGTATCTATATGATTGACAGTGCATGACGGGCGGGGGGATAATGGGGTTGACCCCGGGGCAACTATGCAAGCTAGGGGCCTCGGGGGGGAACAGGGAGGGTCGCCCCCGGGTAAAGCCGGGGCGTTATAAGCCTGGGGAGGTAAGCTCCCCGTATCTCCGAAGCTACGGGCACTGCCCGTTGTACCTTCCGGTACAAGGAGATAAAGCCCAACCCACCACCTTCAGGTAGAGGTGCCGGGGTTATTTGTCATGCCACGACCAGCGACCGATTGGAAGAACCATTAGCGGGTTGGGTGGACGCTAAAACAGGAGCTACGTATATCAACGTATATCAGTTGAGCCTCCGCGCACGCAATTTCCTTCCTTCCCCCTTCGGGAGTAGCGGAGCGGCGGCGTCCCGGAGCTTAACAGTATTAATGGTCTCTTCATCTTGAAAGACCACCACCACACACCACCACCACCACACCTCTACCACCACCACCTCTACCACCACAACCACCACCACCACCACCTCTACCACAACAACACCACACCACCACACCTCTACCACCACCACCACAACAACAACAACAAACCACACCACACACCACACACCACCACCTCTACCACCACACCACCACCCCCACCCCCACCACAACAACAACAAACAATACCACACCCCACCACCACCATTGATGATAATGACAGGGATTCAGATTAACGACATAAATAAGAGCGTGAACTGAGAAAGTAAAACCTGTACGGGGAGCGGAGCGGGTCGAGCGCGCGGGATCCTCATGGTGTGACGTCACGGGCGATCTATCAGGCCTTGTCATCTCGGTGGCCACGGTTCACCAGGCACTGCCTGCCGCGCCAGGCAGTGCGTCGCTGCCAGACATACGAGGTTACATGTGGAGCTTTGGAGTGGAGAAGTGGAGCCACTATTTTTCTCCACTTTGTCCGTTTTCTTTTTCAGACACATAGCAATGCTTATGGTACACAGTGCCAGCTTCTTACGGTCCTTCCTGCTTCGCATTGTTGTCGTACCGCACACCGTTTTCCTGAATAGAGAACGGCTACACTGCCTGGCTGCTCAGCTGCTCGCCTCTGACTGGGCCAGGGCAGGAACCCAGCAATAAAGGTAGTTGCGCCAGCAACGACCATCTCTCTGAACTTCTTTTCCTAACGACGAAAGCTACAAAGCCTCCCTTTTCGGTCGTTAACGCGTCGGAAGTCGCTGACTGGCTAAGGCGAGTAATGACGTCATCAAGCGCGTCATCAGTCACCAGCCAATGAAAAACAGTTTTTAAAAACTTCTCGACCAATCACAAGTCAGCGAGACATATTTCCGGGCAAGAATGGCATGCCAGACTGCCTCTCTCCGCCTTCTTGCCCCGTCATCTCAAACTAATTCTCGTTTTATTCGGAATGCTTGCGTTTTAAGAGTTTTAATGTATCAGATAGTAAGATGTATAAGTAAGGAGCCTGTGTTGCTAGTGTTTTGGTGGTTAGAAGGTGTGTGTGTGGGTTAAAATAGTGAATTTTTGTGTTATGGAGAGTCCCCGCGGCAAGGCCTCCCGAAAACTCTGCCCCGTCCATCAGTCACCTCATCATAACATCTTTAAATCACCTTTATTTAAGGTGACACACGGTGCTACATTGATTTAGATAATGACAAGTATATATAACATCTCACCATAATCACTAAGTTGTATAATAACGAGTAATAAGACGTTTAAGCCTGCCCAAACCTACAGTGGCGGAGGAGCAGGGCAGACATTCAGACAGAGTTAAAGGGCATGGTGTTTAGCTTAACTAACTTCCTCTATTTGTACAACCCGGAAGTCGCGGGGATTCTGGTACGAGATATGGGAGTGGCGCTACGGTGTCACTATGGGCTTCGATAGCTGATTGGCTGAGCGAGTACAATTACGTCACAGCCTCGCCAGCGAATCACATAGTATTTCTCAAAAAGTTTCAGCCAATCACAAGGCTTCCACGCTCTCAGCTGTGTTTATAACAAATTTATCATCCACACCAAAATGCTCCACCCTTCTTCTCCTCCACCTCCTAGCTTCTCCTCCTCCTCCTAACTTTCTTATACGAAGAATACTCCAATAACACTAGCTGAAATGTGTGTTACAAGGCTTATATTTATTACTGCTGCCACCACCAACCACACGCTGCCACCACTACAACCACCACCAACTGCTATAAGAAAAGGTACTTCTTCCTCCTCCTCCTCCTCCACCTCCTAGCTTCTCCCTCTCCTTCGCCTCCCTCTCTTCCTCCTCCCAACCCCTTCCCACAGCAGCCGGCAGCAGTTGCAGTAGCAGCAGCAGCAGCAATAAAATATAAGCCGTGTTTTTGTCGTCCAAGCATCGTCTTAGTACACAAAGACCACTTCAATAACACGCTGAAATGTGTTACACGGTTTAATTTTATTACTGCTGCCACTACCGCAACTACCACCAACTGCTACAAGAAAAGGCTAGGGGGAGAAGGAGAAACTCATCACGGCTGGATGGACAAGGGCTTGGGGTTTATTAAGGAAAAGGGAGCCATTATACCTTCAGTCTGATGCGTGGCGGTTAGTGGCAGCTACCCGCCGGGGTGAAGCGAGGTGGTCTCGGTCAGGGTCTCGGTGAGGTGCCGCCGTTCACCACTCGGCCCATCACCCCATAATAAACTCCCAAGAGTGTAGGAGATAGTTTAAGGCCTAATTTCATTTGTATACTTGCCCTGTTCAGTTTCTTGAGTCAGAAAACAATCATATATACTCAATTTATGAGTATTTTTATGTATATGCGTGCTCTACAACTTGCCTGGAGGCAGTTATTGTGTGTGATTTTGACAGCATTCAACGTCTTTAACTACGTCATCAATGTGCCTGCAGAATGCCCAAAAGTTGCCCAAAACAGCTGTTGGAAGTCGCTAGGTCGTGAAGACCGGAAAGTTAGGCCTCTCTGAATGTAGCCCTGGGGCTCCAGCCGCCACACTCAACAGTTTTGAGTAAAAACCCGCAGTTATCCGCCTCACCTGTGCCTTCCTGAAGAAGACAGTCAGCTCCCACGTCTGTGATAGCACCATAGGATATCACCAGGGATCATAGGATTCCTCAAGGGATTCTCGCTCCCCTACTAAATATTACCAAAGATATCTACCTCCCTTGGTGAAGTTGGTGTTTATATCCACCGTCACGGGCTTCATCCTGCTGCTGCTGGCTGCTGCCGAAGGCCGCGCTGCCAGACGTAGATGAGTCCCTTGCTTGTATTCATCTCTTTACTCATATATATGAATAATATCCATCCAAATGCAATCATATGTCTACATTCACCTATAAAAAAGATATTTCATAGCATACCAAGCAATATGAGCATGCCTGGAGACTTCCGACCTCTGCTAATACTGGTCTTGAGCAAGTCGTTGGCCAGTGTGCACGTTAACGACGAAATCGACGAATTTTCCGCGCTGTGGGTTCCGTCGTTGGACTAACGACCAAAAAAAGGTCTTTAAGTGTTTTGTGGCTTCTGGCCCAGGCAGGCTCAGGGGCTACATTCAGAGAGCTTACTTCCGGTCTGCACGACCTAGCGACTTCCAACAGCTGTTCTGGGCGACTTTTGCATTCTGCAGGCACATTAATGACGTAGTTAAAGACGTTGAGCTGTCAAAATCACGCAACTGCCTCCAGGCAGTTGTAGAGCACGCAATATACATAAAAATACTCATAAATAGAGTATATATGATGTTTTCGGACTCAAGAAACTGAACAGGCAAGTATACAAATGAAATTAGGCCATATTACAATGCCATCCGCTCGTGATGAGTTTGTTATGGGGGTGATGGGTCGAGTGGCGAATGGTGGCATCTCACCATGACTCACCACACCATACACCACCACGCACAGCTCCGCGAAACAGACAAGGTACATATAATATAATTATTTCCTTCTCCTTCTCCTCCTAGCCTTTTCTTGTAGCAGTTGGTGGTAGTTGTGGTAGTGGCAGCAGTGATAGTGGTAGTGGTGGCAGCAGTAATCAAAATATAAAACCGTGTTTAACACACATTTCAGCGGTGTTATTGTGAGTGGTTCTTCGTACCAAGACGATGCTTGGACGACAAAAACACGGCTTATATTTTATTACTGCTGCTTCTGCTGCTGCTATTGCTTCTGCTGCTACTGCACTGCTGCCGGCTGCGTGGGAAGGGGTTGGGAGGAGGAAGAGGGGAGGAGAAGGAGAGGGGAAGCTAGGAGGTGGAGGAGGAGGAGGAGGAAGAAGAAGTACCTTTTCTTATAGCAGTTGGTGGTGGTTGTAGTGGTGGCAGTGGTGATGGTAAGTGGTGGTGGCAGCAGTAATAAAATATAAGCCGTGTAACAAACATTTCAGCAAGTGTTATTGGAGTGGTCTTCGTACTATATAAGACGATGCTTGGACGACAAAAACACCGCTTATATTTTATTGCTGCTGCTACTGCTACAACTGCTGCCGGCTGCTATAAGAAAAGGTTAGGAGGAGGAAGAGGAGGAGAAGCTAGGAGGTGGAGGAGGAGGAGGAGGGAGAAGGGTGGAGCATTTTGGTGTGGATGATGAAATTTGTTTATAAACACAGCTGAGAGCGTGGAAGCCTTGTGATTGGCTGAAACTTTTTGAGAAATACTATGTGATTCGCTGGCGAGGCTGTGACGTAATTGTACTCGCTCAGCCAATCAGCTATCGAAGCCATAGTGACACCGTAGCGCACTCCCATATCTCGTACCAGAATCCCCGCGACTTCCGGGTTGTACAAATAGAGGAAGTTAGTTAAGCTAAACACCGCGCCCTTTAACTCTTTCTGAATGTCTGCCCTACAGTGTGGACAACAGTTTCAGTGTGCCCGCGGGCTTTTCCCCGTGACGGGCACTGCCCGGCGGGCTTTGCCCGCTAGTGTGGACGGAGCTTTATACGCAAAACATTCATCATTCCCACACTTATCTCCTTTCTTTTTGAACTTTCAAGAGACTGTTTTGATGTTTTGATTATTAAATGGTGGTTATTTAAGAGGGAATAGAGGAAATACACCCGAGTGAGATGAACAATATATCTTAATAGTGCGATCAAAGAGACGGGTGTGTCCACCAGTGACCTTCCCAATGATCCCAGGAACATATATGTGTACCAGTGATAACCCCCCCCTTATGTGTAAATGATATTTTTATTTAGAGTTAGCAAATTAGTACATTATTTCCTACGGGAGTCTAACATTTGAGGAGTGAGTTTTTCCTACAGTAAAGTGTACCAATGAGATTAAAACTAAACTAGTTTTGTTCAACCCCAGGTGACATACACGGTGTTGCGGAAATACTTATCCACGTGCTCTGAAGAAATTCAGTGTTAACTCGGTATATTATTCTTATGACAACCATCATATCCACGAACTACCTTGATTTTTATACGTTAACTTTCTTGTTAAGAGTTAGACCATAAGTCTAAATCTTGAACTGGTGGCAGCTACTTATAAAATAATTAAAATCATCATCGTTATTTATTGTAACGCGAAGGTATATCCTCCAGTGGAGAATTAACCTTACTCATCAAATTAAATTATATAACTGGTTCAATCAAGAGTTTTAATAATTAATTGGCGGTGAGGATATTATTGGTTCAACAATAATATCCAAACTTAATAACCCTGGCACCACAACACAATTCAAGCAGCAGAAGCGTTATCCCCTCAACCCCCGCCGCGTCCCACCAAGACTCACCTATACCGAAGGGGAGAAAACCTTCCTTCTTGGTGACAAACTTGCCCTCGTCGTTCAGCCATCGCTCGGGCAGGAACTCGTCCGGGTTGTCCCAGTAGCGGGTGTCGTGGTGAATGGTGAAGATGGCGCCGTTGAGTACCGCGCCCTGACACAGGAGAGGCGTTAATGGCCACACTATCTGCCTGTTTTAGCGCTGCCTTCTCTCCTGAGTACTTTGCCTCCATGTACTGTAATGCTATAACTTTTTAACGACACACTTGTGTATACAAAGTCACGCCATATGGCTGTACCTTGGGAATGAAATGGCCGCCCACGGTGGTGTCCTTCCCGCTACCTGCTGGAGGCCGATGGGCACCAAGCAAGACTTACGCAGCGTCTCGTGAATCACGGCCTCGGTGTACGGCAGCCTGCGGGGGGCGGGCGGCACACCAAGGTAAGGAATTAACCCCTTGAGACCCAGAGCGTAATTTCCATTGTAATTTGACCACCATTAGATGATTTTTAATGAATATAAGCAATGTTTTTATAGATATGACCTGTTTAGTATCCTTGTCCACTAACTAATTTGGTATATTCAGTTACTTTTCGTAATCTTATGGCTCGGCAACATACAATTTTTTATAGCAAAGGAAAGATCTGGGTGTGAAGGGGTTAAATGCAAAAAGCAATATTAGCAGATTCTGCCAGAAGGTTGCCGATTTGATCAGAAAAACTGTGTCAAGTCGATGAAACAAACACACACAAAAAAAGGATGGGGATGGAAGCGTGGTTGCATCCTGGAAAAGATGATTAGATGGTGAAGCCCTGACCTGACCTGGGTTTGTCGTCCAGCGTGGCCTGCTGTCCCTCCGGTAACACAAGGTCAATCTCGGCCTGCAACTTGTCCTGGACGCGCGGGTGGGTGGCCAGGTAGTAGAGCAGCCAGGTGAGAGTGGAGGTGGTGGTCTCACTCCCGGCGAAGAACAGGTTAATCAACAGAAAGGCCAAGTCCATCTCTAGAGGAAGAACAAGACAGGAACGTGTACTAGGGAGAGAGGCCACACCATTAACAATAACTTAGCTTCACTGTACCCACGAAGATAATGGGTAAATAGTCGATCAGAACAAACTAACTATCACCACTGCTTTATAGGATTGGTTGATTGATTGTAATGCCAAAAAAGGGGAAATGTGCCAGACATCAGAGGTCATATGGCACTATGGCAAAGCATAAATAAAGGGAGGGGTTAGAGAGAAAGATTGAAACGGTGAGGGAAGGGGAGAGGAACGGAATGTTACAGCAGGATGGTTAAATCAAATGAAGGATATGTAAGTGTTGGAGGAAGGAGATTATAGCTTTATAGGAACTGTTATTGACACTCTCTCTCTCTCTCTCTCTCTCTCTCCTCCACTTCTCTCTTACGTCATTCCTCACTTTATGCCTCACCCCTACTTCCCTTCTCTTCCTCTTCTTCCTCCTCTCTTTTCCCTTCTCTTACCTCTCTTTAGATCTTACTCTCCATAGACAAACATTCTCTCTCTCTCTCTCTCTCTGTGCACTCACTGGAACAGGTGGTGTCCGGGTCGTCCTTCTTGTTGTCCATCTCCATGAGGTAGCCGTCGATCAAGTCCCGAGGCGGGCCGGGCTTCAGGGTGGCGCGGTGCTCGTCCATCTCCTCCTGAACACCCATCACCAGACACAGGATCAATTCTCTCTCGCTCTCTCTCTCTTACAGGAACTACCACGTGCAGATCTCACGGCCTCATGTAGTTTAATTATTTTCTTATGTTTTTATGTTCTCTCTCTCTCTCTCTCTCTCTCTCTCTCTCTCTCTCTCTCTCTCTCTCTCTCTCTCTCTCTCTCCTCTCTCTCTCTCTCTCTCTCTTATCTATCTCTCTCTTTCTACAGGAACTACCACTATAGGTCTCACGGCTCTTGTAGTTTCATTATTTTCTTATGCTTTTATGCTCTCTCTCTCTCTTTCTACAGGAACTACCACTATAGGTCTCACGGCTCTTGTAGTTTCATTATTTTCTTATGTTTTTATGTTCTCTCTCTCTCTCTCTCTCTCTCTCTCTTCTCTCTCTTTCTGTCTCTCTCTTAACCACCGTAAATAAAAGAACAATAAAAATAAGAGAGATGAGATGCAAAACAAGCTGTAGATACGTCAGCCATGCAAGATAGGGTACGCCGTAGGTCCAATGAAAAGTGAAATATAGATTATTACGAATTTGGCTGGGTGTTTTCTTATGTAAAATTGAATTTTAAGGTTGTTTGTCCTCTTCAACTTTTTAGTTTGAGCACTTCTTGCTATGCAAAAATGGACTTTTATATTTATATGTAAAACATAGCTTAGCCCCGCTAAAGTAACGGCTTCATTTGCACCTACCATCAATTCTTGATCGTCTTTTTCAGGATGGCTTCTCCTTGTAAACCAAGTGGGTCGAAGCCCACAACTAGACAGAGCTTGGATCCAAATTGGGCCCCGCCTTTGTTGGCGGTGGACGAGAGTTTGCTGAGAGTGAGATGCCTCGTATCGCGGCGTGATGAAGAGGGGAATCCTTCTCCTAGAACTCAGCGGCATCCGGGAGGGTTTTTGACAAGGGGGGGTACCCGTGAGAGACATTGCAAAGGATCGCCCCATGGTGCTTGCCAGTGGAAGAAATCAAACGCCCATTTTGGGCACCCCAGTGGTTGTTATTGACCGGTCCGGACCAGAAGGATAGATCATTTTTGGAAGAAGGTTAGTGAAGTGGTGAGAGACAGAGAAACCCTAAAGCAGTAAAGGAATTCGTGGAGAAGAATATGGGACAGGCTGTTTGGACATAACGGCCTGCCTCACACGATTTTCCTCTGCAAGGACCAGGAATCTCACTGCTCCAACCCCAGCTGTGCCACGCGGGGGCCCACACCGTGCAGTGTGGACTGCCCCCTGGCCAGAAAAAGTCCCTACTTTAGACCGGGAAGTGGCTGTACTACCAGAGGATCAAAGTTGGGGAGGAGAGTGCAATGATGATGACGGGGTAGACAAGAATGAGATGCATAGACAAGTGAAAGCAGCAAAGATAAAGCAGTTGGAAGAGGGGGCAAGCTGAAAAAGCAGAAGCAGAACGATGAAAGGTCAGATGTCTTGAGCTGCAGGAGCAGATGTTCCTGGGCCAGGCGAAGATCACCAGGATTCTGAGGATGGGATGGAGGAGTCGTTCCCCCTTTGCCACTCAGAGGAAAGAGGCAGGAGCAACAGGAGGCTGCCATACTGGGTAGACCGATTTGCTCGGGGAGAGGTTTGGGGTCCCTGGCAACCCTTGTGGATGCAGTACTTGGACAGGCCAGCTGCAAGAAGAAACACAATGCCAGTCCGGAACCTGGCGCTGGCAAGCATCCGGTTCGACGTTCCGCCCACTGCGCTGCGCCTTGGCTTCTGGATTCCTCCAGGACCTTATCGCTGACGGCCCCCCTCTCCAGACATGTGGGTACTGGTCTGCGATCCTAACAAGCTGAGGAGGGCCAGGCAGGATGCCTTTCCATCGGCCAGGGACCTTGACCAGGGGAAGCACCAGGGTACCAAAATTGGATTGGGTTACGATGGGAGGAAGGACAAGACCAGGGCGATGGTGCCCGACATCTATGGGAAAACTGCCCCCAAAGGTTGATCAGGGAGGAGCATGTTCAGTGCCCAGAGGAGCCATCTGGAAGGTACCTTTGGCACTTTGTCCCAGGGGAAACCCGGTGCCACCTGAGAAGCCTGCGTTCAAGGTGGCTCAGGCTCTCTATGATCTGCTGGTGACATACGACTCTACCGACTCACTGATCGTACTGCAAGGTGACTCAACTAGGGCCAACACGGGGTGGAAGGGTGGTATTTCACGCCCATTTGGAGAAGATGCTGGGACGCAAGCTCTTCGGGAAAGTATATGCTGTTGCACACAAACGAGTTGCCCCTGCGCCACCTCATCACCAGCATCGACGGGCCTCCCTCATCTGACACTGGCTTCACGGGTCCAGTGTGCAGTCTGCTGTCCAGCGTGAATGAGATGCAGTCAACGCAAGAGTTCAGAGGAGTGCCAGGGGGTGAAGATCTCACGGAGATACCAGAGTATATTTCCCGGTAACATGTCCACTGACCAGCAGGTCTCCTACCAGCTGGTCCAGGCTGTGAAGCGGGGCGTTCTTCCGTCCGAGCTGCAGGAGATCAAGTGTGGCAAGGTGTTTCCCCCTCCAGATGGCTCACCACAGCCCAGTCGCCCCGTGTACATGTGGACCAGAAAGCATGGATGACTGGCAAAGAACTGAACACCCTGGAAATCCTAGTCAAGTACTGCCTGCAGGTGTACTTCAAAACTCTACTACGACCATCAAGGTTCACCACAGACTAGAGGCGGCCCCAAGCACATCCTCACGCAGCTCAGAGTTGATTGAGATCGCAGCCCAAGAAGGTCCAAACAGCTGTGGGCCTTCTACGTGCGGACAGGAGCATGGTTCGCACACTCAGAATGTGTCCTCTCGCTGATGGCCCAGTCAGAGTGAGGAAAGACCGCAGGTTTTGCCGTGACCCAGATTTTGAAGCTGAGGGCCTGGCGAGGAGTATGGGGACACCATGTAAGACCTCGCAAACACACCCAAGCTGAACTTGTCAGCCACCAGCTTGCAGACCCCTGATCAGCTGGCAGCCTGGCCAGGTGCACGAGCCGGCATTCACCTGTTTTACTGTCCGGGGATCAGATCCAGGAGATCCTGGTCAAGCCGTACGAGGTTCCGGAGTTCTCTATCCACAAATCAGAGCACCGAAAGAGTCGTGAAGCAGGTGACAGAGGCTGCGACAGCAGTGGTGGGGCACAGGCCAGAGACGGGTTTATCCGGGGCTCGGGCCCACCACCGGGAGACCATGCCCTGCTTCAGGTCTAAGAAGGACATGATGGGACACGTTCTAGGCCAACGTAGAGGCTGTGACACTGTGATGTAGTGCCTGATGAACCCCAAATGATCAGAAAGAAACTTACCACGCTAGTCATTTGGGAAATCATATTGGTGCATGATGCAATAAACAGGACCAACCGGACACTGCGTACTCATTTAAGCATTTTTCGATAAGGGTGCAAAATAAAAGTGCGATTTTGCATAGTAAGAATTGCTCAAATGCAAAAATGGAAAAAAAAAAAAATCGTCTTAGAATTCCATTTTACCTAGGGAAAATTGGCATGCCAAAGTTGAGAAAAAGAATTTTTGTTATACGGCGTACCCTAAATTGCAGGACTATGAATGAAAAAGGAAACTTACATAAAAGAATTCGCAGAACCTCTTCTTCTTGAGGTCTAGTGCGTCTTGTTTGACGAGTCGTTTGAACAAGAAGGGGCGGCCCTGAGGGGAACGCAGCCAAGGCAGAAAGTCCTGAATGGCTATGTTGGGTTCAGAGTCCAACACAGCCTTTGTAAGATCGTCGAATTCCTTCAGCTTAGGATCCTCCACATCGACCCTGCCTGCGGGAGAAAAGTAGTGAGGTGAGGAGCTAGGCTGGATAGAACAAAATGGACAGTGATCCCAAATCATCAGAGTGGCGACCAACAATAAGGTCGCCAAATTTGAGAGAACTGCAACTCGAGAAATGCCAGTGGTCGCTGGCAGTTTTAACTCCAAAAAGGGTTGGGCTACTGTGTTTTGGCTCCGCGACTAATATTTTTCATAAATTAATTTCGCGATAAATATTGATGCACTGCCATCTGAATACCAAAAAAAATAGTTTCTTCTGTTGTTCTACTAATTATATGGATGACATGCATTACGATGGAACGTTTTTATAATAGCAATTTAATGCAAATTACTCGCCCGAAGTAGCAAAGCTTAATATATTTTTTCATGTATATTGTGGCATGTAAAAATTTGGGCGATGTTCACACTGTTTTCTAAAGACAGTACTGCTGCGTCTGGCAAACGCTTGTCAAAATACAATAAGCAATGCCTTGGAAAAACGAAGAATAAAGAATGCCGAAATCGGCTTGTTGCTGCGACAATGTAGGTTATAATTGTGGAGGCGACGTGCCGCGGCGGGAGTGGTGGGCGGGGAGATTGTGGCGGGGAGATTGAATCAAAACATTGCCACTTCACGCGTCGACTCATTGCACTTCTAGCTTTCTATCTGATTGATACACAATAATACAGGAAAACATATGACTGCCTAGGTATAGATAACTTCTAAACATTCGTTATTGACTATATAATATCATAGAGTAGCATTTACCTCGCCTCCTCAACTATAACCTACTTGGTTATTTGGTTATATACAATGTTTTACAGAATCAGGCTTCTATACAATATACATATAGAAGAAAATCGTTCTTAATATTATACTTGTGTGTTTTAAGTACAGTGGAATAAGCCCATATTTTTCTTTCAAGTTGACCAACTTTTCACCAAATTGTGAGTTAAAACTACCAGCGACCACTGGCATTTCGGAGTTGCAGTTCTCTCTAATTAGTGTTTATGTTCGGAGTGTCCTCCCGCACTCGTCGTCGCGCGAAAAAAAAACGAGTAGTGAAATTTGAAAGCGTCTATACTTGCAGATACAAAGCATAAAACAACGCTGAAACAGGGTAGATTATACAGTCATGATATAAACTACTGTGTATCATCTTCAGTGGCACCATACACATCAGTAGTGATGCTAAATTCGTAATATATGGCGGCTGGCGACATTATTGCAGCTGGCGACTAAAACGTTATCTACGGTAAAGTCTTATTATCATCAATTAATAATAATAATAATAATAACAATAATTAATAATAAAAATAATAATAATAATAGTAAAAATATTAACAATAATAATGAAAATGATAATAATGATGATAATGATAGCAATACAAATAACACTAGCACTAATAGGTGTCTTGCACTGACGTCACGATGTAGCGTCTTCAAGCCAAATGCCGCCGTCTTCAAGCCAAATGCCGCCCGTCGGAGCGAGCTGGAGGACCAACAAACTCCACTTGCCGCCCGTGTTTGCCAGCTTATGGTAATTTTCCAATACTAAATATATGTTTATCAGTATAAAAGATATACTGTTATCTTCGGAAATGTTTGTTCTATAATATTATCAAATAAAAAACCGTAAAACACACTAAATAACTGCCATTATGAGACTTTCAAGAAATATGCATGAACTTAATATTCTATTAAACTTCGTCATTTAATATTTTGCTCAAAAACGTTTTACATGGAGACTATGAATAGAAGCGAAATTTTATTAGCTTTCCATTGATATATTTCGTTACCTGATAAATGAATTAGCAGCATGCATAAATTAGCGTTAACTAAATAAATAACCTCTCAATCGGGAAAATTACCCGAT
>JACEEZ010026073.1:0-30931 GCA_016584305.1 Chionoecetes opilio
ACTAAATTTATTTAACGACAGTATGTTGTATATTAGTGAAGTTATTGCCATTTATGTTGAAAGTTGTCGGCGAAACCGAAGTAATTTTACCGCCTTTGTTTAGGTTTTTAGCGTTCCATGATTAAACTTGTACCAATTACTGCATTAATTGTTCTTATTACAATAGGCCATGCTATTCTTGTCACGTGGGCACCAAAATTAGATTTCTAACTACATTATTTGTGATTTTATGGACATTTTGGTAATTTTGAAAAAGTCAAATATTTCGCGATCGACGATGGCCGCCATACGAACCCATGGGACATTAGTTTGACAGTGTTAACATTGATTTTTGTTTTCTAGACATATTTGTGCATCTAAAAAAGTAGGTCTCATTAAATTGTCCAGGGGGTGCACGTGGGAGTCCACTGGACTACTAGACTATATTGATCATTACTCAGTCATGGCTTCTGCGTATCTTTCTGCTGTAGAGGAAAATATGATCTATGAATTTTGCGGGCGAAAATACTTCTGTCACTTGAGTGATACTGAGAAACAAATGGCTGGAATCTTTAGCAGCCAAGTCAGTATTACAGTTTGGCCTGCTCCATGTATGGCCAGCAAAAGAAATTGTGAAAAGAGCTTTTTGCTCTCCCTACTAACTATGTAGTGTTTGGGAAAAGGCGTCGATCCCATGACAAGTATCAAATTTGATGGCGATGCAGCATCCTTGAGATGTACACCCAGGCAACTTATAGATGAGTGCTCAACAGATGGAAGCCACCATCCTGAGGGATTTCATGCATCCCAAATGTTTCAAAGAGAGGACGACGAGATGGATTGTCTCGATACTTATTCTCTCAAGGGTAAAGTCGTTGAAAAAATTCAGGCCTTGACTGGCATTGCGGTTTTCGAGTACCCAAGGGTACCAGAAATTGTGCCCCTGTGAAACAAATAATTCCTGGGCCTTTAAAAAGCCTTCACAATTTTAGCAACATTTTCTTTCACCGGTTTTGCATGACACTTTGTTCATAGTGGCTTTTGCTGATGGTGATCACGAATCTGGTCTTCGTTTTCCGATATTAGGTTCTAAAATAAATTTTTGAGCCTTTGTAAGCTTATTTACCCCAGTTAATATATTGTTACGCTACTCCTCTCCTGGACCTCACCACACCACTGCAGGTGTCTCAGGTGAGGCTGTGCAAAAGGAGGCGTGGTTACAATACCCACTGCTGCTAGACTTACTTCCACAGCCCTTCCTTAGTTCGGTGTGTTATGGCGAGGCGAGCTAGTATATCACGAGGTCAATCAAAGGCGAAGGAAAACACTCAGGAGGTTTCTTGGTTTACTGAGAAAGCCACAAGCCACCAGCACAAAGCACAGAGCACAATGAGTACATATGTGTGTACGTCATCTCCTTCCAATCGCTTCTAGATTGTCGCAAAGCAAGAGACGTCACCACACCACAGTCACAGTCACAGTCCCCCCACCACCACAACCACACAGTCCTCCCACCACCACCACAACACCACCACGCGACTCTTCCTCCACGGAGCGACGCGCCTGTCTTCCCCGAAGCCTCAAACCTATCTGTCTGCCCAGAGGAAGGAATGGCACCATGCTCACGTCCTCCCCCGGCCCACCCCCACACACACCCCACCCTCTCACATTCAAGGTCGCCCGACGCCTCATACCCTCACACACTGCCTCTCACGCCACCCAAACATTCACACATGATTAGTTTTCTACAATCGTAACACTATCCCCCCCTTTCAACATAAGACGACCTCGTCTGTAACATAAGACATTTTCCACAACGCAAATAATATCAAACAAATCATCCACATCCTAAATTAGCACTCAAGAAAAATGCAGAAACACACAACAATAATAAAATTCCTCTTGACAATTACATATTTTTCCCCCACCACATCACCATGGAGCAGACCACATGCATGTCTCACTCCACCACTCCACCTCCCTTCTGCTGCGTCTCCGTCAGCACCGCGCACCGCACCGCGCGTAACCTCCACCCACCACCACTACATGCCACACCACAGCTTTGAGCTGCCAGACCCTACATCGCCATCCCCCACCCGCCACTGCAGTGTTGGAAGGTCACCAGGCAGCCCTTCTCTTTCCCCGCCCGCGAGACACCTCCAGCAGGAACCCCGAGCATACTACCTCAACCGCAGGCGCCACAACCACAGGAACTTCCTCCACCCTTGGCTCGCCTCAGAGGTAGCTACAGTCCAGGAGACCACACTCCACTGAACCCCCCCACAGCTCCCCTCGTTCCCACTGCTCTAGTCTCGCGGTGGAAAGGTGCCACGACCCTCCCGACAGACCATGCCCTCCACTGCAGAACGCCGGTAAAGGTGCGGGAGAAACTAGCAGGCACGCACTGGGCCGCCTGTATGATAGAAGGCACGTCGGAGCCTTCCTCCACCATCATCCACCTGCCACAGCTTCGGTGGAGGCCACCCACTGCGCTCGCCATCCTCTTGGTAGCGCAGAAGAGGCAGGTATGGGGACCCCTCCTTCATCCTGGCTCTCCGAGGCCTCCACTTTTGGTCCCGCGTCTTCCACCGTTTACCACGCCTGCGGCCCTTCTTCGGGTGGCCCCATGCCGAGGCGAGGTGAGCGGATCTCTTGCCCTTCCACATCCGTCTGGGCGGCAGACCCCCAGCAAGGCCCTTCCTGACTCTTACGCTGCTTGCCAGCGCCGCCAAACGGGCCCGGCAGGCCCTCCATGCCGCCTTTCCGTCAGACAGCGACGATCCACGCCCTCCTGAACGGCCACGCCCTGCAGGGTGGTCCTGGGATGACGAAGGCGAGGCAGGAAGGGGAGGAGAGGAAGGTGTAGGGGTGGGTGGTGCGCCTCCTGAAGTAGGCGGGGCAGGGAGGCGAAGGTTGGAGCGCCGTTCATCCGGAACCACCTCCTTCGGGACGCCACCGGCGAGCAAGGGCACCTCCTCTCCGCACACCCCCACCGTCCCCCTCTCTGGACCGACGCACGCCTCACCCTGCATCAGGTCTACAGGGGCGTCACCCAGGAGGCAAGAGTCCTCCATCGAGGCGACGTACTCAGGCAGCGCTGCTTCACTGCTCCCTCCTGACGGCGCCGTCTTAATGCCCTGCATCAGGTCTGCAGGGGCGTCACCCAGGGACAGGGGCAGCTCTTCTTCCCTTATCGCCTGGTGCAATGTTGCCAGCTCACCTCTGCACTTAGTCACTCCTCTAAGAGCGACTAAGAGCTCGCGTGTCCTCTCTTCCACCTCCCTTACTTGTACACGTGCACGCTCTTCCGCCCTCTCTTCCGCCTCCCTTGCTCGTACACGTGCACGCTCTTCCGCCCTCTCTTCCGCCTCCCTTGCTTGTACGGCCTGTGCGTTCATTTTCCCCATCATAGCGGTAAGGAGTGTCATTACGTCGGGTTTCTGCTCATCGCCTGAATCTCCGTCCTTTTCAACACTTGGCATGCGCGCGCCTTTGTTTCCCAGCACGACCATCCCGCCGCCCGCCGCCATTTTGAACCTCGTGCTACACTCACCGGCTCTCACCCTAACACACTCAAATTCCACTTCCTGACACCATTTGTTACGCTACTCCTCTCCTGGACCTCACCACACCACTGCAGGTGTCTCAGGTGAGGCTGTGCAAAAGGAGGCGTGGTTACAATACCCACTGCTGCTAGACTTACTTCCACAGCCCTTCCTTAGTTCGGTGTGTTATGGCGAGGCGAGCTAGTATATCACGAGGTCAATCAAAGGCGAAGGAAAACACTCAGGAGGTTTCTTGGTTTACTGAGAAAGCCACAAGCCACCAGCACAAAGCACAGAGCACATGGTCATATGTTGTACGTCATCCCCTTTCCATCGCTTCAAATTGTCGCAAAGAAAGGGCTCACCCCCACAGTCCGTCACAGTCCCCCCACCACCAAAACCACACTCCTCCCCCACCCCACCACCACCCCGCCCCTTCCTCCAGGAGCGACTCCCTTCCCCCCCGAACCTCAACCTATCTTCTCCCGAGAAAGGAGGCCCCATGCTCCGTCCTCGCCCCCCCCCCCCACCACACCCCCCCTCTCACATTCAAGGTCGCCCGACGCCTCTACCCTCACACCTGCCTCTCCGCACCCAAAACATTCCACATGATTAGTTTTTAAAATTTGTAACAATATTTTATCCCCTTTAAAAACAAAATACTTTTTGGGGAAAAAAGTTATAAACATTATTTTTATTGATTTTCGGAAAAATGTCATTGGTATTGGATTTTTTACGTCTGTATGAAAATAAAAACGGCCCAAATTTTTAGGCTGCTAATATTGGGTCAAAATACACCTTTATTGCTTTTCCCCTATTTGTAATGTAATTAAACCCCAAAATAAAATGCCTTGAAATTTTTGTTAAGCTCAAAAATCTACCCTAACACATCCGTTTTTTTTTTTGCTTATCCCGACTTGAGATATAAATTTTTTTTTTTCATTGCCAAAACTTTGGTTTTTCATTTTTCCAGCAGTTTATTGCGCCCATACATCTATTTTTTATCCGCAAACTTTCTTTTAGTCTTGATGGAAAACATTTTTTCGGAAATCTATCTTTTTAAAAAAGTAATTTTTATCACAAATTTGCGATGCAACTCCGCCCCACCTTGTTTCCCTTAATATTTTTTTGGGAAATTGCGTAAAAACCACTTAATGCTTTCCTTTCTAAAGGGAATTTTAATCTGTTACACCACGGGGAAACCTTTTAAATGGGGTTTTTTTTTCATCTATAACTTTTTCTAAAAAAAAACCCGGTTTTTTGAGAAAATAAAAACATTGTTTTTTCCCTTTTTTCCGCACCTCGCTGAAATTCCACGGTTTAATTTTTTTTGGGAAAAAAGGCGTTCAGTCTCTCAGATTCCGTTCAAAAAACTAGACCTAGCGTGCGAGCCTCTTTTTTGGAAGGCTCCTTTCCCCCCCCCCGGGTTTAATCTACGATTTCTTGCTCTAAAAAATATTCTCGTGGGGGAAACTTGTTTTAAAAACCAAATTTTTAAAAACGCACGTTCAATTGTTTAAACCCCCTTTTTAAAGTATATATTAAAAAAATTTCTATTTTGACTTTTTTTCAAAAATGATGGCCACTTTTCTCGATTTCAATACTATCATTATATTCCCCCAAACAATTTCATAAAGTACATATATTTGCTCAGAATTTTTCCTTGTTCGTTGGGTATACCGCTAGTTATTTGACTCCAGCCCCAAAGCCACCCATAGAAAAGGGTCTGCCGGGGGGGGAGCCTATTTGATTCCTGACGTCAGACGACGCCCCTCCCACTGTCTTCCCTACTCCTCTTCAGCCCTGTTCCGCCCCCCTATTCTTCCAGCTCGTAAGCGCATGGCTGTAACTCCAAAATTAAACCTAGGATTTCCAAAAATCCCCTCTTTGTGTTTTCACACAAAAAGTTACCTCAAATTTTTAAATATGTTCCTTTTTAACAAACCTAACCTAACTTGATGTTTTTCAGAGAAAAATCGAATTTTTTCCAGAATCGGGAATATGACCCGGGCTTTTTGTCCTCTTGCCCCCTATATTTCTCATATTTTAGATCCGAAGACAGCACGGTAAGGGCAGGGCCGCATGGTTAAGGAGCGCCTCTTTTACATAGGATGCATTCAGTGGAATAAATTTGCTTGTCTCGCTACAGCGGAAAAAAGCGACACAAGAAAAGGGTCTCGCCCCCCTTGTTGGCTAGAATCTCTCTCTCAAAGACACAATATGTTACATTCTCACGATCTAATGCAAACTTTAAGGGTAAAAAAGGAAAATACTTCATCATGCGAGTATGGTTTTTGAGTGTTAGAGCGGTGACGTGACAGAGAGTGGGGTCACGCCAAAACCCGCCCGTCAGTAAAGATTGGTGTTTTTCCGCGGAGAAGCTTCGGGGGAAAAGAACCGTTTAAAAGCAAAGTGCTTATATTCATTAAGATAAGTGTCATTTTTAAGCCTTTTAAAAATTTTTTTTTAAAAAAAAAGAATTTAAAAGCAGTCATCATTTCTTTGAGGTACAAAGCGACCAAGCTTTTTACACACAAACCGCCCAAATTTCAAATGTTCCTTCACACCACCGCTACTTTATTCGGTGGTTGGATGCGTGTAAAAGTTTTTTTTTTTGGTATCCCAAAAATGTGTAAAACTTTGTCCATTAATGCTGTAAAAACATTAGAACTGCCGAATCCCTCCTACCTACTGGGGACCCCGGGGTGACGTCAGCCCGGGGAGAATGAAACGGGTTGGACTTTGGCAGACCTTTTAAAGGTTTGGCCACATGGGGGGAATCCGTTGCGCTCCACCCATAGCGTGCAAAGGTAAATACATAGCCTTATTGGTTTTCTCCTTGGTACTAGCCTTAGTGCGGTCATTAAAATCATACTATGCAATCAGGGCCCCTAGGGGCCGCTGTTACAAATCCTGCTTGAGGACCTTCAGTTGGTCGCAATAACGATGAAGCCTTGTACCAATATTGCGGGGGATTGGGAGAGATAATGCTGGTCACATTTGTCGAGTAGCTGTCCTCATGAATGACTGCCCTTTGCCGGGGCTTGCATTCCTGACCTCTTGGAAAAAGCCGAAAGCGCTGCTAATTTTTCCCCTTGGCGTAACCAGGATGATGATGGACTTGGGCCCCATAACTTATGCAAAAACAGTGCCCAAAGTAGTATATGATTTATGAATAACATAGCTTTAAACCCCAATTGCAGCAAATTCTCTTAAAATTTTTGGGACAGGTGTACTTACACCCTGCCCGTTTTACAGTACAGCTAAAAAACAACGATGCGGTGTCCCTTTCCTCGCCTATGCTGTTATTGGGGACTTGGTCATGATCCCGGATATCGAATTGATATGCTGCACTAGGCCCCACATGACCACTATTTTTTAGGAATGAAACTTGTTTTATTCCCAAAATACCGTCAAAAACTTTCCAAGGGTAACTTGAATCGAAAAACTTCCGTCCCTGGCGACTGGTTCGGAGAAACTTCAAGAAAAGTTTTCCACTTCTGGAAACAAAACACGCCATTAAATGAAAAAACCCCGCTCTCAGAGGTTGGCAGGCACTGAAAGGGGCCGCATCTGCCATGTGTACAGAAGCCTATTAACTAGTAAATCCTGGCCCCCCGTCACCCCCCGAAAATTAATGAACCTACTTTTTTAATGCAAAATATTCTAAAAACAAAAAAAAAGTTTAAACTTAACTAAAGTCCCAGGGGTTTTGTATGGCGGCATCGTCGATCACGAAAATTTTGACCATGAAAAAACCAAAAAGCCATAAAAACACAAATTGTAGTTACAAAATTTTAATTTTTGGGGCCCCCTGACAAAAAACAGGCCTTTTTTTTAAAAACTAATCATAAGTGGTACAAGTTTAGTCTGGGAAAGGCAAAAACTAAAAAAAAGGTAAAAATTACTTGTTTTTGCCGCAACTTTCAAAATAAATCAATAATTTACTAATATAAAACATACTGGGCGTTTTTAAAATTCAAAAACTCGTCTATTTCTCCCCCTCTAATGCAAATCAAACAATTGACATACATATAACTATCATAAATTTTTTTTACCCGTTTACCCACCCCCCGTAAACTTTATGTTGTCAATACAAAAATTCGAGAAAAGTCGAAAAAATGTTTCCTTTCTATTTAAACTTTACAAATGATGTAGGGCAGCTAGGACGCTGTCATAAAATGAGTATTACATTTTGGGTTTAATTTCAAATAACATTAAGCAAAACCTGCCCCCAAATTGAAGGTGCTTATGGGGAGCAGTATGGGGCCCGATCAGGTTTTTTTCGTTACGGTTCTCCTCTCCCCCCGCTCCTGTGCCCCGGGTTGATTTCGTATTTCCCTGTGAAAGGCATCTGCATTCGGGAAAGGGAAAGTGCTTCACGGGAAAAAATCCTTTCCCTTTTAAAACCGTCGGTATAGACAGTCTTTCCCCGTTTAAGGGCCCCGGGACTCGATGTTTTTCCCAAACAGGGCCCTTTTTTTTCCGATAGGAATTTGATGGTTCTCGGTTTTTCCAATACCTCTTTTCAAACTTCTCGCAAACATACATTTGGTGGAATAGTTGGGACTCTCACGATGACGTTTGCGCGGAGAGTATTTCGTGGGCATAGAGCACGGGCGAATTTTTCAGCGTGTAAGTTTTCTTGAAACGCTGGAAAATGGTTGGGTATCCTATCACTCCAGTCAACGTCCCTTTGAAGTCTCTGGGATTGGACACCTGCTTTTCCCTACGGGGAGGGAATTGAGATTAGCCATTCGATTTTTCCGGATTTCATGTAGATATCTAATTTTTTATCGGGGTTTCCTCTCCATTTCTGAATTTTCAAGGGACCCTGTTCGGATGTCTATTGGTGTACATCATGATGGGCTTTAGGGTTTCAGATGTGGCTAAATTTTGTCGCTTTTTTTGTTTCCTCGTTAGCTATGATTGAGTTCATTTATTCCACACCCGAAAGAACTACGATTTTCCCACAGATGTTGGTCCTACATACATCTAACTATCACTATCACCGGATATAAGGAGGAGGAAAAATATGTTAATTGACACGTATACAGGTTTCGATACCATGGCAATAAAATATTGTTAAAAAAAACTATAATACAAAAATATTACATATATGACATGACATTGGAGCAAACAGTGTTTTCAAAGGCAAATTTAACAAAACTAAGTTTTATTATCTGTTGCCCATGTTTTATGGGAAAATTAATATAAACTAAGTTTTACGAAAGTATTTTTTGATGTAAGTAAAGTTTTTACTAGGGGGGTGGGTTACATTTGGGAAAAAATTGTCATTAAATACAAGTGTATGTAAACATATTGTATTCAATTGTTTTCTGATTAAGGGGGAATAAAGACGAGATTTTGATATTTAAAACTGACCAGTATTTTGTATTTTGAAGTTTTGTCATTTTGTTGAAAGTTGTCGGCGAAACCCAAGTAAATTTTTCCGCCTTTTTTTAGGTTTTTCCGTTTTAGGGCTAACTTTTCCAATTACGGGTATTTTTTTTTATTCCCTAGCCATGTTATTCGTTTGGGGGCCTCTGGAACATTATTTCCTTTGGCCCCGGTGGATCCAACGTCGAGTGGTTCTATTCCGCCCTTCTCAGACCCTGTCGCTCTTGGGAAACCGGTATTCCCTACCAATCGACATTCCCCTTCCCCCTATCGCATCCGATCCTTTTCCTCCCAATATTGCCCTACCTACTCTTTCATTTCCCCCTTTACCCACACTTGATTTGCGTCGCCGACAAAATTTTATTTCCCCCCTAGTTGCTCGACCGGACTTTCCCGCCCGCTAGTCACCAGACCCACATTAAAAGACCCCGAAGCCCATGACTGGACGCTAGATCAACGCATCCTTCATGCGGAACAGAAGGCGATGGAAGATGGTCTCGCCTTCCAGAGGCAACCAACACCTGCTCGTGTACACCAGTACCAGGTGTCCAGAGACGATCTTCTCGCCCTTCAGCAGTGCGTGTATACTGATTCTTGGAGGAAGTACACCGACAGCATAAATCACCAAACAAGCGTCGGATCCATGTGGCACCTGATAAATAGGGTTATCAAGAGGAAACCCCCCAGCGCTCTTCACCACAGCCCAGCTGAGTACGCACAGGATTTGATTCGTACCTGGTCTGAACAAGCACAAACACGCAACCTTCCCGCCCATATTTAAGAGGCTCTCTCTTCCCACAGAAATGTTCGCACTCTACGTTTGATGGCTGCGTTATTGCGGACGGATGAGGATGACGACGTGCTGATCACTGAGGATGAACTGCGACGAGCTCTCACCAGGTGTAAGGCATCAGCCCCCGGGGATGATGGTCTTACTTACCCGGTCCTTCGCTTACTCCTGAAGGTCCCTGACAATCCCTTGCTGCAGCTTTACAATCTTTGCTTCCGCTTGGGACACGTGCCTCATGCCTGGACCTCCAGCACGATTGTGCCGATCCCCAAACCTGGCACTGATAAGTTCAGACCAATTTCACTCACTTCCTGCTTCTGTAAGGTGCTCGAGCGTATCTTCCTGACCCGTCTCATGTTTCGGCTGGAGGACAAGTTATCTCCCAGTCTGTATGGTTTCCTGCCACAGAGAAGTACGCACCATTGTCTGATGGATCCGTATACCCGCCTCTCCCCCACCAGTGTGGTAGCTTTTCTTGACCTCAAGAGTGCATTTGATGTTGCCAACAGAGAAGTTATCCTCGATCAGCTGGTGGAATTTTGTGTCAAAGGGAATCTCCTGAGGTGGATCGGTGGTTACCTCCGTAACAGAACCTCGCGTGTGCTTTTCAAGGGGGCGTGCAGCTCCTCCAAAGAATTCGAGCTTGGTACTCCGCAAGGTGGTGTTTTAAGTCCATTCCTTTTTAATGTCCTCGTGCACCGCTTACTCACTCTTCTTCCCGACATTCCTGGGACGACTGTTACCTGCTACGCTGATGATATATGTGTTCATTCCAACTCTCCTGCAGATCTTCGCCTCTTCCTTCAGTCATTCTACGAGTCGTCTTCCGCTTGAGGCCCCTACGATGGAGGTAGAACAACATCAGAGGCAGGAGCAGGAGGCCCCCGCGTTGGAGGAAGAACTGAATCAGAGGAAGCGTCTGTATTTTCCCACTGGGGACTTAATGAAACTATCCCAGAAGAGTGTGGGCAGCGCGGTTGGCTGTGAAGCATCGTGAGTTCCGCCCGTTGTTGAAGGAGGGAGTGAATAGGCCGTTTGTGACTGTGGAGGGGCAAGCTGCGGTGGACTACCTAACGTCAGTTGGGTTTCAAGATACTGTCCTTGTTGACCTTGGTAAGTTTGAAAGATATACCAAAGTCTTTATAGCGCCCTATGATAAGGAACTAGACCCGGAGTTGATGCTGACCAGTGACGTTAATGTTGTTTGGGCCAAGCGTCACGTGATTAACAAGCAAGAGAAGGCAAGTGTTGTGGCACTTATGACGGGTGTGGTTCCAGATCGCATCTGGGTGCCAGGAAATGGATGGAGGAGAGTGAGAAAATATGTGGAGCTGCCTCCTATGTGCTTTAATTGCTGTAGGTATGGCCATAAGGCTTGGCGTTGTCGATATGACACAGTGTGTCGTTTTTGTAGTGGCAAGCACAGCAGTAAGGATTGTGCTGCGAAGATTCAGGAGGGTGTGATGATTCCACCTAAGTGCTGTAACTGTGGTCAGGCCCATAACGCAGGCTCTACAAGGTGTGCGAAAAGACCCTCGTTAATGAGTGCAGTCAAGGTCATTCCGAATGAAGCTCCGAGACAGATTGTGCCTGCACACCCTCCTGAGAGGAATGCGTGGTTCCCTGCACTGAGTGATCAAGACGAGGCATCGGCAGTGGCAGTGTCGGTCCCTGCTTCACGTGATATACCAAAACGTACGACTCAGCCTCATAAGCAGGCTGCTGATGATGGACTGCAACCAACTCTGAAGTATTGGACTCCCAGCAGGGCCGGCGGGCGGGATGTGGCAGGGGCGGCGGCTGCGTCTGAGGAGGCAGCGCCACCATCGCCGCCAGTTAAGAGCCCCAAGCGCCAAGCTGTGCTGCCTTCTCTGCGACAGTGGAATGTGGCCAACGATGTGGAGGATAATGATGCCCTCAGGTGCCTGGTAGTTTGCGTTACCAGACTTGAGGCTGACAATAGGAAGCTGCAGGAACGACTACGGAAATTAGAAGAGCGGCAAGGCGACGTGGCGACAAGGCAGGCGTCTACGACAGAAAACGGAGCTGAGTGGAGGTTGGTGATACCTAAAGAAAAAATCACTTCATTCGTTGGTATGTTGACCGAGTTTCTCGCTAAAAAGCTGTGTTGTTGGGTGATGAGATGCAAGGGTCTGATTTAAACAAGGTGTTACTGGAAATAGTGCAGCACTGGGAACAAGCATAAATACTCTCAAATGTATATCCTGGAATGTAAATGGCCTTGGTGCTCGGATGACTGACCTGCATTGTTATGTGTTGCATAATGATATTGATGTGGTGGCATTGCAGGAAACACTGGATCGGGATGGCACTCTTGTGCCACTACGTAATTTTAGGTCCCCTTAGAGCTAGTGCACTAAGCTATAGGATAGGAAAGATCGCCACCCAGGGCAAACCCTGGGTATACAGGCAACCAATACCCACATCTGGTTAGTATAACCAGGCTACACTCAGATCTGAAAGAAAAAGAAACACGTCTGGCAACGCCGTGCCAATCCTGCCGAGCCGGCGGTCCGCCAGCCGGCCCGGAGCTATCAATCTAATTTTTGCCTTCATCGAGTCAACACCTGCTGACGTCTCCTGTAACACGTGTTGTCTCTCTTCAGGCCATATGGTGAGCACCTGCTGTTTTTTCGTGTTTACGTGGGTGTGTGTGAAGTTTTTACCCATTCATGCTTCGTAATCCTTCTGTAGGTTTCACGGGCATGAGTGTAGATTATTCTTCATCCCTGGTCTGGGCCCAGCTGTGTCTTCAATATATTTTATTCGGCTGGTGTCTGTGTCTGTGGTGTTACGCTACGCCCCAGGGGCGCGGCATTCACCCTTTCTCCCCTGGGCATTATTTCCCCGCCAGGGCGTCCCTGGCCTGACACCTGTACGGTTTCGTCGTACACCTAGCCACGCCCCCCCCCCACCCCGCCCGGACCCTTCCAAGGGCTGGTGCGGGGGGTTTGGTGGTCCCTGGTCTGCCACGTGTAAGCTGAGATGGGCGGATGGTTACGTCATTCACCCAGCCACGCCCCACCCCCCGGCCGGACCCTCCCAAGGGCTGGTGCGGGGGGTTTGGTGGTCCCTGGTCTGCCACGTGTGAGCTGAGATGGGCGGATGGTTACGTCGTTCACCCAGCCACGCCCCACCCCCCGCCCGGACCCTCCCATGGGCTGGGCGGGGGTTCGGTGGTTCCTGGTCTGCCACGTGTGAGCAGAGATGGGCGGATGGTTACGTCGTTCACCCAGCCACGCCCCACCCAGGGGCCGGTACGGTGTGTTGGTGGTTCCCCTGGCCTGCCACGTGTGCGCTGAGATGGGCGGATGGTTACGTCGCGCTTGCTGGTGCCCAACCCTCCCCGCACCCCCGCCCGGACCCTCCCATGGGCCGGGTAGGGGAGTTGAGCGGTCCCTGGCTGCCATGTCGACCCCCCCCCCTCCCCCGACCATCCACTTTCCTGGGGGTCGGGGCAGTGCGTGTGGCGATGCAGGTGGGGGTTTGGGGGCGTTTCGTGTTGCGTCTAGTCCCTTTCCCTCTCACTGTTTTACCCTTCTTTTCCAGCGGATCAATTGTGAGGCCCAGGGCTGCTCGGTGTCTTTCAGGTCCCGAGGCCACAAGCTCTGCTCCTCGCACGCCCCGTGCCTTCTGTCGGACCTCTTTCGTCCCGCCGATTGCCCGGTATGCTGTGGATGGCTGCGGCTCATCCTCCCGGAGGGGGGTGTGCCCTGCTTTACCGGCGAGGCCTATGCTGACCTCAAGGAGTGGTGGTCGAAGGCTTTGAAGTCTCGCCAACGCAGCCACTTCCGTCTGTCCTGGGCGGACCGGTCTCTGGGTTCTCAGCTGGGCCTCGCCAAGTCGTCCATCTCCTCCTCGTCTCGCACCTCCCGATCCCCTGCCTCTGCTTCCATGAGCTCGGCGTCGATCGTGCTGACGGTGGAGCAAGATCTGGCGGTCTCCTCAGTCCCTCACCATGACCGCGACTCCCAGGTCGAGGACTTGCCGGGTGGGTCTGTGGCTCCTACGGCTGGTCAGGCGTCTCCTGGGCCTTCCCCACCCTCACCTCCTGTGCCTCCGGGGTTGTCGGCTTGGATGACTTCAGTGAACTCCTTCATGGCAAGAATGGAGGTCCACTTAACTTCTGGGTCCCGTTCTCCGACGCCGAGGCGTCGCAGGTCCCCATCGCCTGCTTCCCTCTCACCGGTGCCTCCTTCTGAGTCTGTGGTAGTCGAGGATGACTACCTGGTGTGCTCCGACGGGGAAGAGGATGCTGACCTACCCGTGCCCAAGAGACGACGGTTAGGTGACTTCCGCCCCCCGGATTCCTGTTCGCCGGGCCCTTCCTCCGTCTTTTCTTCTGAGGTGCCTTCTTGGTGCACTTCCCCTCGTCCCGCTGCGGAGGATGCCTTGGGACTCCCTCCTTCTTCCTCCGTCCTGTTTACCTGGGCCCCGATGCCGCCGTCGATTGCTTGTGAGACGGTTGACGGGCGGCTTGTTGCCATCGGTCGTCTGGAGGACGGCTCGTGGGGCCCAGTTCCGGACTTGGAGGTGCGTCGCTCCCGGGAGGACGGGGGACAGGAGTCCTACCTCTACCGCCGGATTCCTTTCTCTCGCCTGGACGCTCCCTCGAAGCAGCCTGTGGTTTCTTCGGCGGCCGCTTTGGATGCTCTGGCCTCCTTACTGGCTGAGCCTAGTTTGGTCAGGGATGGCTTCCCGTGCGTGGAGGGAAGCCAGGATGCCAGGTGGCTTTCTCGGGGGCCAGAAACGGTTGCCCTGGATGAAGGCCGGCCTGGACCCTGCCGAAGTGTGGAGAGCGGGTACCACCAGTGTGAACCGGGGTCCTTCTCCGTCCTGGGCCCCGATCCCGGTTCTCCCGGCCTCTGGTGGCTTTCCACGTGTGATGGCTGATTTCCTCCGGGGTGTCCCGGCTTTCTGCCAAGGACCTCCCGTGGCGGGCGCAACCGGTGAAGGAGGAGCTTTTTCGCCGGGACTTTCAGGAGCGGCAACACGCCTCCCTGTTGACCTCTTCTGTTGTCTTCTTCAGTCAGCTGGCGGACTGGCTCTCCTCCCTCGCCGTGGATCACCCTTCCCTCTCCCCGGCCTCCCGGTCAGATGTCTGTCGGGCTTTGTCGACCGCCTGTGATGCGTTCGGCGCCTCCCTCCTCCCGACGGTCCGCCCTGCCATTGACAGGGCCGTCACTGCCCGCTTGGCTCTTCGGCGCGAGGCCTTTCGGGGCCTGCCGGAGCTGACTCTACAGCAGATTCTCCGGATTAGTCCCTTCGATTCGGAGGTCTTGTCGGAGCCCTCCTTGCAGCAGTGTCTCGCCTCAATCCCCCCCACCGTCACTCTGGTGTCTACTCCGGCCCCCAGACCGTCTCGGCCGGGGGGTTCCGGGATGGGGTCCAGCAGTGTTCGTCGGGAGGGGCAGTCCAGGAGTGCTCACCCCCGTGTGGATGGCCCCCAGGATCCTCGTCGTCCCAGTCGGGGTGGGCCTTCCGGGTTCAGGGGCTCTGGGTCTCGGGCCTTTCGCTCGGGGCCCGCTACTGTCCACAAGCCTTCCTCCAAGGGTCGCTCTCGCTTCTGAGCCTCCCTTCCAGGGCCTCCTGTCCGGGTTTCGGGCAGCCTGGCCGCAGAGAGGTTGGGCCGCCAGGGTGGTCCGAAACGGTCTTTCTTGGCCCTGGATTGCCCTACCGCCCCTTCGGCGACCTCCTTCTTGGACGCCGGTCTCCACAGTGCTCGCCGCCCACGTGTCGGACATGCACTCCTCCGGGGTGGTGGAGAAGGCGCGGGGAAAGGTCTTTCTTTCCCGCATTTTCATCGTGCCGAAGAAGGACTCTTCGAAGGGGCGGCTTATCTTGGACCTCAGCCGCCTAAACGGATTTGTGCGCAACCACCGGTTCCGTATGCTGACCTTGGCCCAGGTCCGCCTCCGGCTGAGGCAAGCGGACTGGATGGCGTCCCTCGATCTCAAGGACGCCTACTGGCATGTCCCCATTCATCCTCGGTTCCAGCGCTTCTTGGCCTTCCAGGTGGGATCGGACACGTGGCAGTTCACCAGACTACCCTTCGGCCTCTCCATTGCTCCGAGGGTCTTTACGCGGCTCACCAAGGTGGTGGCTCAGCGGATGGTGTCTGCAGGGGTGAGTTGCCTCATGTATTTGGGCGATTGGCTGGTGTCCGCCCCGTCTCAGGAGGAAGCGGTTCGCATGCTGGACCGAGCTTTGGCGGTGGCGGGGGAGATGGGGTTCCTAGTCAACAAGGGAAAGTCCGTCCTTACCCCCTCTCCCCGCATTACTTGGCTGGGCATGCAATGGGACTCCCGTTCGGCTGCGGTCCGCATCTCGGGGGAAAATGCGGCCAAGCTTCATCAACGCCTCTTCCGGGCCTCGGTGTCCCGTTTTTTGTCAAGGAGGCATTGGGAGTCCCTTCTCGGCTCGCTCAACTTCGCCGCAGAGGTCACTCCCCTAGGCCGCCTTCGTCTCCGTCGCCTTGTCCGGGTGGTGAACACAGCCGTTCCGGTGCGACCCCGCGACTTGCTCCGGCCCGTCCCTCCCCTGGCCCTCACACTACTGGACGAGTGGTTGGTGGAGGGCGGTTTCTCCGCGTGGACGGGGTGGCTGCCTCCGCCCCCTACGGTCTTCGTGATGTCGGATGCGTCGGACGTCGGGTGGGGCTACCAATCCTCCGACGGCCGGCAGGGTTTCGGCGGGTGGTCCGGGGTGGAGCGCAGACTCCACATCAATGTCAAGGAGCTGCTGGTTCCTCTTCTCTTCCTCCGATCGAACCCGATCCCAGAAGGGACGGCTCTCTGCTTCGAGATGGACAACATGGTCGCGGTCCACTGTCTCGCCCGCCAAGGGACTTCCAAATCCGCCGTTCTGTTGTCCCTTTCGGAGCAGATCTTCGGCCTGACGGCCCGTTTCCACCTTCATCTGTCTGCCAGGTTCCTGCCGGGAGTGGAGAATGTGTGGGCCGACGCCCTGTCTCGCTTCCGGGGCTCGTCGGTGGAGTGGCAGCTTCGCCCGGAGCGCTTTGCGGCTCTCTGTCGGCGGTGGGGCACTCCGGAGGTGGACCTCTTCCCGTCCCGCCGCTCTGCCCAACTACAGGCCATTTTGACGAGGGGGGACCGGACAGCTGTGGGAGGCCCGGACGCCCTCACGGAAGACTGGAACAGGTGGCGCCATATTTACCTGTTTCCGCCTCCCTGCACCAGTGTCCTCCTGAAGGTATGCAACAAACTGCGTTCCTACAGGGGCAAGGTGACCATGGTGGCTCCTCTCTGGCCGGCGCAACCGTGGTTCTCCGAACTGAAGGCCTGGTGTCCCTCCCCTGTCCCTCTAGGGGCCCTCGCTTTGTTGGAGGAGCTCCCGGCCAGGCTTCTTTCCACCTTGAAGCTACACGCCTGGAGTTTCTCCGTACCTCTCTCCGTCGGACGGTCTCGGACGCGGTAGCGGAGGACATGTTGGCGACACTTCGCCCGTCCTCTACGAGACAGTATCAATCTCACTGGAAGGCCTTTCAGTCGTTCCTCAAACTCAAGGGCCTCCGCGACGTCTCTGAATCGGTCGTCCTGGATTTCCTCTCCTTCCTGGCCCACGACCGTGGGAGGTCCTCCGCTACTCTCTCCACTCACCTGGCGGCCCTGGCTGACCCCCTCAAATACGGTTGGGGTTTGGTCCTGGAGCGGCGTTCAGTGACCCTGTTGAAGAGGGGTTTGTTCCACCAAAACCCCCCTCCCCGTCGTCCTGGTCCCTTCTGGTCCCTGGAGAAGGTTCTCCGGTTCCTGCAGGGCGACCAGTTTGGGTCGGACGCTACCGGACCTCGCCTCCTTCAGAAGACCTTGTTCCTGGTGGCCCTGGCTACGGGGTTTCGGGCTTCTCAGCTGAGGGCGCTGACCCGTTTCCCCCAGTGGACGACCTTCTCGCGGGACGGCTCCGCTGTCTCCCTCTCCCTCTCGCCCGAGGTGCTGGGTAAGAACGAGGGGCAGGACCACCGTCTCCAACCGGTCGTCGTTCCGGCTTGGTCTGCTGGGGACGCCGCACACCCCTTGTGCCCGGTTTCGGCGCTCCGGTGTTACCTGGATGCTTCCGAGCCCTGGGCGTGTGACCTGCAGTTCCTGTTCCGCGATCCTGTCACTGGTCGTCCCCTCACCACCAGGGGGATTGCCGGCCGGCTCTGGGGCGTCATCGAGTCGGCGGATCCGGGTCACGCCCCTCACGCCCATGACGTCCGGGGTGTTGCTGCGTCTCTAGCCTTCCTCCGCACCCATTCCTTGGAGAGGGTACGGGAAGGGGGACAGTGGAGTACGGCCTCGTGCTTCGTGGCTCGTTACCTGTCCCACTCCGTCGTGGACTTCCCCTGTGTTGCCCTGGGACTCCCTCCGTCCGGAGGGGCTGGGGTGGTGGACGCCGGGCCTCCCATTGACGTCTCCGCTTGATTCGGGTGAGTATACTAGTGGTATCGTTTTGTTCTTGTGCAGTTGCTCTTTTGCCTCCCCGCGGGGGTCGAGGGCTTCTTGCCCCGTCTCCAAGTGGCAGGTAGCTTAGTGCACTAGCTCTAAGGGGACCTAAAATGACGGCTTTGAAGTATGAAAAGCCTGTTTTTGGGTCCCTGACAGAGCTAGTGCACGGCCTTCGGCCTCCCACCCTTCCTTCCCCACCAAGTTTTCAGCCCCTCTCCCCGGGGATGATTATTGGGATGGTTATGATAGCTCCGGGCCGGCTGGCGGACCGCCGGCCTGGGCAGGATTAGCACGGCGTTGCCAGACGTGTGTTTCTTTTTCTTTCAGATCTGAGTGTAGCCTGGTTATACTAACCAGATGTGGGTATTGGTTGCCTGTATACCCAGGGTTTGCCCTGGCTGGCGATCTTTCCTATCCTATAGCTTAGTGCACTAGCTCTGTCAGGGACCCAAAAACAGGCTTTTCATACTTCAAAGCCGTCATTATCAACATTTCGTTCTCGCGGCGGGTGAGGGTGTTCGAGGCATGGTTGTGTATGTTAAACGTAGTATACCAGTTGAGTTGGTGTCACCACCTGGGAAACATGGTGGAATTGAGTGCATTGCTGTTAAACTCAGGCTTGCTGCTGGTTGTCTTACTTTGGTTAATGTATATGTGAGACAGAATTCACTAAGGTTTGAACACTTACCGGATTCAGTGTTTCGTGACCCTACTTTGCTGGTTGGGGATTTAAATGCCAGACATGATTCGCTGGGTTCCACTGGCAGCAGGAACTGGAATGGTACTGTTTGGCACCAGTTCCTTAATGACTATGATGACGTGCGTTTACTTGGGGATGACTCACCCACGCACTTGCAGGGAGGGAGGATTGATTATGCGTGCCTGTTTAACACTGAAGGTATGGAGGGTAAATGTGAAATGGTTTCTGAGTTACTAAGTGATCATTTTGCGTTATATGTTGAGTTACCTCTGGGAAAGGCGCTTGCCAATCATGGAAGAGTGCGATATACGATTACCAGTAATAAAAAGATTCGTTTTGATAATCAGTTGACTGCTTGGTATAGTCGTTATCGCCCACACGATGTAGACACATTCTACGAAGATTTAGTTAAACAATACAGTATACGAAGATTTAGTTACAGTAGTAGATAAGAATACGGCAGAGCGCAAGAGTACTCCTGTAAGAAGGAGAAATTATACCAAGGATGTGCAAGTTAGAGCTTGGAATACCACTCTACGGCGAGCTCATCAGGAGTGGATTCGGTCCGGGAAAACTGACGAAGCGAGGATTGCATTGCAAGAAGTAGCGAAAGCGTGTAGTGTGGTTAGAGAGGAGGCTAGGGTAAAGTATTGGGATGGTTTTCTGGACAACATAGCTGCAACACGGAGCACAACAGAAATCTGGAGTGAGGTTAATAGGGTGCGAGGGGTGCACAGAGGTGTGAGGGTGGTGGTTTTTTTTTTTTTTTTTTTTTTTTTTATTAATTTATTACGCCCGAAGGCGACAAACCTAGTAACAAGCATGGCCATGGGAGGAATTGAGACATAGCACTCGTGCCACGCAGGGCACGCCAAACACACACACACACAACACACACACACACACACACACACACACACAGGGACAAAAAAAAAATACGTAGACAGGAAAGGGAATCTGCAACGATCGGGCCGCACAAAGGAAGCAGGGCCGCACAAAGAAAGCACCACCTGGTCACCGAACTCTGCCCCGAAGAGTACGACGACCAGGCGATGAGGCGGCGGCGGCGCGGGCAGGGGGTGAGGTGCGGACAAAGGGTGTGGCGCGGGCACCACACGAGGGAGGCGCCCTGGGGGCAACGGTAGCAGGCAGGGACTCGAAACGAGCGGCAAAGACATCCATCTTCTCCGCGAAGGTGGCGACGGAAGCAATAATGACCTTCTGAGACTCAGCCACGGTCTGCAGGGAAGCATTCAAAGTGGCGCGCTGTTTAGCCAAACGATCCAGGCGAGCCTCGCCTCCATCAATAGCCGCTTCAAGCGAAGCAATCCGGGACTGGAGAGCAGCAACAGTATTGCTGAGTGCAGTCACCTGCGGAGAGACCAAAGTGGTAGGTAAGGCAGGGTGAGGGGCACTGCGGAGAGGTGGTGGTGGAGGTGCGAGTTGAGGAATTGTCGTTGCAGCAGGAGCGGCGACAGTCTGGCGTCTTGCACAGCCGTGCCAGACGTTAACCCCGGCTTGGTGACAACGGGGACACTCCCAGAGAGAGGTGTCCGGCGGGGAGACCTGAGGAGGCGTCGAGGCTGAATCAGAAGCAGGGGCAGCTGGTGGAGGGGCGCGGTGAGGGCACGAGCGGGAGTCGTGGGGGCCTGAGCACCAAGCACACCGCTCCGCCGCGAAACAATACCGAGAGATGTGACCGAAGCCCCAGCATCGAAAGCACCACGGCTGTTCATCCTTCATCCTGCGAAACTCACAGGATGGCAGGCTGGGAAGGAAGCTAAAGGCGACACTCGGGGGAGGTGGCTGAGGAAGGCTCCAAGTAACGACCAAACGGTTAATAGCCGAGCCCTTCTGGTAGAAGCGGCGAGCCGAGTAGACGCCCGGCAGCTCCTTGGCCAGGGCTGGATCACTGCAGACAGGGTAACGGGTAAGGAGGTATGTAGGGAACTTACGGGGCTTGTCCGGTGAGTCTTGGATCTCGAGAGGAAGGGATAAGAACTCTCCTTTTGTTACGCTGGTGACAATGTCCGGGCGGTGGCGGGAGATGTAGACGAAACGAGATGTAATGGCAGCCATCTTGACCCCAGCCTGGTCACGGTCGAGATGAAAGGCCCCGTTGACCTCAGACAACCACCGAAGCTTGATGGCCACAGATGGGTTGTCCCGAAACAGAAGCTTAATGTAGGCATCCCTGGGCGCGAACGCTGGGGGCGGAGGGGCGAGCAGCAACGGGGCCGCACGGGAGGAAGGGGCCTGTTGGGCGTGGTGAAGCGTAGCGAGGGGCGGCACGGGGGAAGGCGGGGCCGCTTCGGCACCCGGGACCAGCGCAGAATGGCGGCCATGGTGAGGTGACGACGGCCAGTCCTCCAGAGACATAACACCATCATCGTCGTTCAGCGCCAGGTCAGCATCAAGAAGGTCCACAAGAGAGACAGGGCCCGAGGGCTCCATGGTGCGCACTCACAGGAAACAGGAGTCGAGCCAGCGTGTCAGGAACCAAGCTGAGAGAACCAGGAGCAGGCCGAAGCACGTCTGCACCCAGCGGAAGCCGGTAGCAGAGTCCCCAGGGTGGTGGGGGATCCACAGACAGTAGCTGATGATTTGAAGGAGAAGTGGGCTCGTGCAGCCAGCATGTCTTGTTTGCCAGGGGAAATTACTCGAGATTTCCAGCAACATGAGTTTGGGAGGAGTGCTTTTATACGTACTTGTATTGACAGAAGTGACCGTTCGTGTGCTGCTATCACGAGAGATGAACTGTTGGCTGCGGTCAAGAAGGGAAAATCCACAGCTCCTGGTGCTGATAGCATTACGTATGAAATTCTGAATTGTTTGGCGAGTATGGAGAAGGGACCATTGTTAGATTTATTTAATATGAGTTTCAGCTTAGGGAGACTACCAAGAAAATAGAAGGAAGCTGTTGTAGTTCCGGTTCCTAAGAGCAGCGGAGGCCACAGGCCTGTGTCCCTAACATCATGCATGTGTAAGATGATGGAGAGAATAATTTTGAATAGGTTATTATATCTGCTTGGTGATAATATTTCCAGTAATTTGTATGGTTTTGTTAAAGGTAAAAGTACATCTGATTGTGTCATTGCTTGTCTCTCGAATCCAGATGATTACTGCAGAGTTTTTGTGGATCTACAAGGTGCCTTTGATAAGGCAAATGGTCACATGATATTATATGAGTTTGCTAATCTTGGTGTTTCTGGTAGGATGCTGGGTTGGATATTTCACTATCTTAGTGATAGGAGTGCAAGGGTTTGGTATGAAGGGAAATGTTCTGTTGTTCGCCATTTTGAGCTAGGAACTCCCCAAGGAGGGGTTCTCAGTCCCACATTATTTAATGTTGTACTTTTGTGTTTTGTGGATGATGTTTCAGTGCAATATTCTTTGCTAATGTTGGCGGTTTTTTATTTTTTTATTTTTTTATGTAGGTGTCTATTTTGTTTGTCAAGGTGTTTTGTGATTGTGGGAGATGTTTCATGAATGTAATTTGTAATTGGGATGTGGTACTGGGTGTGATTAGAAATCTGTTTCATCCATTTGTCTTGTGTTGTTACATTGACAATAAAGTTATCAATCTCTCTCTCTCTCTCTCTCTCTCTCTCTCTCTCTCTCTCTCTCTCTCTCTCTCTCTCTCTCTCTCTCTCTCTCTCTCTCTCTCTCTCTCTCTCTCTCTCTCTCTCTCTCTCTCTCTCTCTCTCTCTCTCTCTCTCTCAATTCAATTCAATTCAATTCAAGTAGTTTATTAGCCATATAAATATATACAAAGCTTGATCATATACATGGTATATAAACATGGCTGGGCCCGTTAAATGTAAACATTTTTGACAGGCCTATATATAGCTATAAAATGCTATAGTATGTCATTAATTATACTCCAGATTTTTTTTGCTATTACCGAAAGCTGATTTCAATTGCAATTTATAATAATCTTTCCTCGCAGAATCTAATTTTCTGTTAACCATATTTCGATAGTTTCTATACTCCTCTCCGTATGTCAGTGGCCTCTTGGTAAATTTCTTATAAAGTTTATGTCTTTGTTTAATTAAAACTTGTAATGCCTTTGTTATCCATGGTTTCATTAGTTTTTTGATGAGATAGATTTAAAGTCTTACATAGCACATGCTTATTCGTTGCTCGTGTCACACAATCTGTAAATTGTTTAAAGTTCTTACTTACATCATTACTAAACTCACAATGACTTAGAAATGCCTCTAAGGAGATGCATAAATCTCTAGTGTTAACATTATTGAAGTTCCTATAGGTGATTTTTCTTTGCGTATAATTTTCTATTTTCTTTGAGCAAATGATGAATGGCGCAAAGTGATCTGTTACATCAGTGACTAATATTCCGGATTTTGTAAACATATTTAAATCATTTGACCAGATATGATCAATAAGTGAGGCACCCTGAGATGTTATTCTAGTGGGCTTATTAATACATGAATAAAAACCATGCCCATGAAGTAAACCTGTATAATCCTGAATAACTTTATTAGTATCAAAGTTCAATAGATTAATATTTATGTCATCTAAGAGTTAACAAAATTTTGTTGACAATTTGATTCTCCCAAGAACCTCCTCCACTAAACTATTAAACACACCCATATCAGAATTAGGCCTACGGTAAACTACACCCACTATATATGGTGCCGCAGATTCACACTCAACAAATATAGACTCAAAAAAATCATTATTGACACTAATTTCATTAATAATCTTACACTTTATAGTATCCTTGATATATATGGCAACTCCTCCTCCTTGACGATTTCTATTCTTCGTAAACATACCGAAACCCCTTATTCTGTATAAATGCTCAATTTCACTACAAAGTCTCGTTTCACAAAAACAAAGAACTCAATTTCAGAAATAATGGGAATCAAATGACAGTCAATAAATTCATCTAGATTGCGGGGTATGCTCCGGATATTATACATTAGAAATGTTATATCTTTATAGCTGTTACCAATAAAGGACAAACTCTTCTTGGTGATAATAAACAGTTTCTGATATAGAATACAGAGATTCCAATCCGCCGTCATCATGAGCATGAAAGAAACTTCACGAGGTCACCTCGAGGCCTGACCGAGGTCTGGTCACGAGAAACTTCAGAGGCACCATTAGGACAATAACTTAATAGATTATAGTAATTAAATCTTCTAAATACGATCTTCGTATTAAATCTTCTAAATCTAATGTAAATACGATCTTCATTGAAATTTATATCAAATAACTCATTAAACTGAGTGTCTTCTATCTCAGAAAAGGGAAATATATACATTGAAAAAGTAAATATTACACAAAATTAAACACATTAGTCTTACATTTTCTTATATCTTACTTCTTCTTGCTAGCAGCAGTCCTCCTAGGTCTTGCTTCCTGCTCTGGTCCAGCTGCCCCCACAGCACCAGCACCACCACCTACAACAACTGGTAGGCTGTGAGCTGCAGCAGTAGAAGTACTACTAGCAGGGGTGGGGGCAGCAGCGGCAGGAAGGGAGGCTGTAGCGGCACGGGCAGAGGGATCCTCAGCACGTGCAGGTCTAACTGTATTCTCCCTCCTACTGTATTCAAATGCTAAGTCAAGTATTAAAATTGGCAGTAAAGTTTCAAGTGTTTTCCCTTGTAATGTTGGAGTAAGGCAAGGGGAAAATCTGTCGCCATTGTTATTTGCAATTTATTTGAATGATTTTAATTCCTACATTTCAACACATTACACTGGTTTATCCTTATTGCATGATAAAGCTATAGATGTATTAAATGATGAAGAGATTGTGTTTTATTTACGCTTATTTTGTTTGTTATACGCCGATGACACAATAGTACTTGCAGAAAATAGTAACTCATTACAGTGTGCTTTGGGTGCAGTTTATGATTACTGCAATATGTGGTCGCTGCAATTAAATGTAAATAAAACTAAGGTAATTGTATTTTCTAAAGGTAAAGTTAGGAAATATGTACATTTTAAGTTTGGTGAAAATTATATTGATGTTGTTGACGACTACGTGTATCTAGGAGTAAAGTTCAACTTCAATGGACTGTTTCATAAAGCCAAAGCTAAGCAAGTCATAAATGCAAAGAGGGCTACATATTGGTTATTAGGGAAAATTAATAAACTTAATCTACCTTTGGATATATGCCTTGATGTGTATGACAAACTTGTAATGCCTGTAATGCTGTATGGTTGTGAAGTATGGGGCTATGGTAATATTCAACAGCTAAACACCGCACGTAATAAGTTTTACAAAAGACTACTTAAGCTTAGTAAGTCCACATCAACCTGTATGATTATTGGTGAACTGGGATGTAAGAGCTTAGAGGAGGTTATAGGTAACAGAATGGTTAACTTTTGGCATGGTATTGCCAATGGTCGAGGTAAAATTTCAAATGCATTATATTTTTTCATAAAAAGATTACATGAAATGCAACAATATAAATCACCCTGGCTAACTAGGGTAATAGATGTCCTAAATAGCCACGGAATGTCAAACATATTTAGTCAGGCTGCATCTATTAAAGAGCTGTGGCTTAAAGAAGCGTTTAAGTTGCGGTCGAGTGATATGTATAAACAAAAATGGTGTGAAGAAATGGAGAACAATTTGGCGTGTGTTAACTACAGACTAGTGACTACGTGTACAGAACTCAAGAACTACTTATTGAAATTGCCTAAACAGTATGCTATTAATATATGTAAATTTAAATGTGGAAACAGCAAATTACCAATTGTAGCTGGAAGGTACAATAATGTTAGTATAGATGAAAGGTTATGTGTTATATGTACTGCAAATGAGATTGGTGATGAATTTCATTATTTATTTAGGTGTAAGCACTTTGAGGAGAAGAGGAGATTATACCTCAAGAAATATTATCATGATAACCCAAATGTTCTGAAAATGCAACAGTTGTTTGACGCTACAAATATGCGTACTATGTACAATTTAGCCAAGTTTGTTTGTTGTATTTTGAAGTGTTTTGAAAATATAACGTAGTAGGAATAGATATATGATATATGTTTGAGTTTAGGTTTAAGTGGTGTCTATTTTTGTTTAGTGATTACTCTGTATACCCCGTCTCGGGGTCGCTGGAGTATAATAAACCTTTCAAACCTCTCCCTGATAATTAACTTGGTGTGACTGAAGTATGCTATTTTCCCTGCTGCTCGGGCTCTTCGAAGCTCCGGCAGCTGAGCCCTACGCTCTTGAGCGGACGCTTCACATAAATCCTCATTTAAGTAGGTGTTATATTTTTTGAGTTTTGCGATTTTCGGGCGCCTTTTGGGGTTTGGAAAAATGGGCAGAAACGGGCAAACAAGGTTTCGGGGGTCTCGGTAGTTGCCATCACTCAAGCAGTGTATCCCCAACCGATGAGCTCGCTCCAAATTAAAACCCCCCTCTCCTTCTCTCTCCTCCTCTCTCTCCTCTCTCTCTCCTCTCTCTTCTCTCTCTCCTCTCTCTTTTTCCTCTTCTCTCTCTCCTTCTCCCAAAAATTTTCCTGAGATTTTTCTTTAACAAATTCCTTCCCCCCCAATTCTCCCCCTTTCCCCCCATCATCCCCCCCTTCCCAGAGCTTCCCCCCCGCCACACTCACATCACACGGTGGTGGATTAAAAAGGCTCTCTCCCCCAAAAAATCGCGTCGTGTTTTCATCCCCTCATTGAGAAACCCCTGAAGGTCCCAAATTTTGGCAGGGTAAAAACTTTTTTAGCGGGGGTTTAAAGGGTCGAGCGGGGTTCTTTAGATTTTTTGTACGGGTCATATTATTTAAGGTTTAGAGGAACTTTGATGTGGGGAGAGGTATGAGGGAGGTTTGTAACAATGTGAGGATTTGTGTAAAATGATGTGCATAAGTTGGGTGCGATGCCCTTAGGGGGTTTTTCCTTTTATTTTGGGGTTTAAAGTGAGAAAATTTAGATGTTGTTTGCGTGCAATGGGTAAAGGAATTTTTGAATCCCTTGCATTACCTATTTCAGGAATTTTGAGGTGTTCAATTTACTTCTTTGGCAACTTTTAACTTTTGATAACTATCTTTGGGGGATGATACAAAGAGGTCTGTTTGTTTAAACCTATTTAAGAGCGAAAACAAATGGTGTTTAAGGGGGTTTTGGCAGAAAGTGCCCTTGTGTCCACAGATTTTCGTACGTTTCCTGGGGCTGTGACCCTGGCTCCCCTTTGGGCCCCCCGTTTACTCCCATGTTCCTGCATACAGCCCTTTAAAACGTAAGATTTTTTTGGTTTGTTTGGAATACGTGCGTGCAGGAAACACTCATCCACTGTTTTGTTGGTTTAACCTAAAACGCAAAACGTTTCAAGCCAAACCCCCCAACCCCGCTCTTAACCCCCCGCGGTTCTTACAGAAGGTACCCCGCACACCTGCATGTCGCGTGATTTTTTGGGGAAACCCATTTTGGCGCCGGGGGAGTGTGTGTACAACTCCAAAGGATCCTACACGCCAGCTTCCCTACACGGGAACCCCCAGTACCCAGTACGACAGGGCCCAAACCTACGGACTGGCCAAGCCTAGGGACACCCCAAAGCCTACGGACATCCCCAAGCCTAGGGGACAGCCAACGTACGGGGCCAGCACAAGCTAAGGCAGACAGGGCTACACCCCTTTCCCACATGGAACATACAGGTGTTCGTATTCTTGGTAATCTGACCTCGCCCTGCTGAACGTCCACCGAACCCTTTCCTCAAATCTTTTAAGTAGGTACAGTTTTAAGCATACAATGCTTTAAAATTTTTTGGTGAATAAAATTTTTTAAATAAACTTATCATTTTTTAAAAAATTCATAATTTAATTATTTAAAATTTTCAAAAAAACCAATTTTGTTTTTGAAAGGTAGCAAGATAGGTTATGTTTATGCAAGTTTTGTAGCACATGTGTTAGTCATTTTTCTTTTTTTGTATTGTACTACTTTCAGTCACTGCTCTCATAAGAGCAATCTCGCATCAAAAACATTTTCTTTTTTTTCAGTAAAACCCATGATATGGTGTTTAAATTTATTTTTGGGGGCCAGGTTATGGCCCCCCAAATTTTTGGAGGGTCAGATGGTTGCCCTCGCCAGTGGTGGCGCAGTGATTTTGTCTTAAATTAATGTAGACTAATTATAGTCGAATTAAAAAGAATGTACATTGCTTTGACAGTCACTCGTGTTATTTTTCTTTATAGGAGAGCATGAAGAAAACCCGCAACATCTGTGAAAAGTGATCTTTAATACTATATTTAAAATTTCCTTTTTAAACTTTTATAAATTTTTATTGCCGGTTTACGACCTTTTTCATGTCGTGATTTCATTTAAAGTATGTGAATGTTGGGCCCGTTCGTCACGGTTTCCCTTTTGTTATCGCAACAGAGAGTTGATTGGAAAAATCACTCATTTTAACGGCGTATTCAAAAGGATTTAAAAAAGTAGGTGTGGCCCCGATCATTCGTTCCTGTGCCGGAGATGAACAAAACTTTGTAGGACGGTTTATGAAAAACCCCTTCCGCTATCTCTTTACCTCTTGTTTTTTAGGGAAGTCCATCTTTAGTACTCTACTTTAAGCAAAAAATTGTTAGTGCTCCCAATTTACTGGGTCGTAAGTGGACAGTATTAGGGGAAAAAGGAAATTTTTTTTTAGAAGTCACTGATGGCAGATTAATTTTTTTCAGGCACCTTTGTTTGGACTCAACCTCTTCAGTCCTTTTTGGGTGAAAAGGATGATTAAGAGAATATTTTTTAAAGCAGTGGACTGTTTGACCCCCCCGAATTTGTGAAAAATGAGCATTTATGCGCTGCAGGGGAAAGGGAAATCAAATTTATGATATTTTTATTTGGTTTCCCTTAGTTTGGTCTTTGATAGTTTTTTTCATTTCTTTTTGGGCCCGACTTGTCTTAGCTTTACAATGGTTCTGCCCTTTTGTAGTCCCATTTTTTGGGGAAAGCATGATAAAATTACACTCCCATGAAAGAAGTTACTTTGCAAAAGCGGGAATCCTTTTAGATGTTAAAGTTTAAATGGGGGATTGCTATTTTTGGAAAAAAGTTGTTGGAGAAAAAAAGGGAAAAGTTTGCGAAAAAGATTTAGGGGACAGCTTTATGGTTTACTTAAAATAGTTTGTGTACACCTTTGTTGTTTAATTTTTCACGGATTAAGGGGGGGTTTTTTTGAAAGGATAAAATACCGCAGCCGCATTTTTTCTGGTCAGCCTCATGGAACGGCGGATTTATTCAACTAAATATTATGGTTTAAGAGTAGCACCGCCCGGCAAACTGTTCATGCTGAAAATGTGGGGAAAGAAATTTTATTTATATAGGGTTTCGTTGGTAGGTGCTGGTATGAATAGCACTCAAGAGAAACGTTTTGAGATTCTGGGAGGTGATTTGCGTGTTTTTCTTAGTTGTATGGTTGTAGGGGGAAGGGGGTAAAGACAGGGTTGGAGCATAGTGTGAGCTGTGTTGGGGGGTTTTATTAGATATATCGTTATAAAATGACAAAAAACACACTACAACATTAGCGCCCGTAGGGTGTGGTTGACGCTCGGTTTTTAACCCAGAAATTCTGAGCGATCCGGGCGGATGGAAAAGATGTGCGGGGCTCTTTAAAACCCGTTCCCTTTACCCCGCTGGAGTGGGTTGTTTTGCCGGGGGTTTTGGGCCCCCCTACCGGGGGGATAGTTTCGGGAAAAACCAAGCACTAAGGAAGCAAATTTAAAGGCTACATATTTGGGTTTTTAGGGAAAATTAAAAAACTTAATTACCTTGGATATATCTTGATGTGTATGACAAACTTTTAGCTGTATGGTTGTGAAATATGGGGCTATGGAATATTAAAAAACTAAACACCGCACTAAAAATTTTTTAAAAAAACTTTAAGTTTCTAAGCCCATCAACCGTATGTTTTTTGGGGAAATGGGAGAAGAGTAGAGGAGGTTAAATAAAGAATGGTTTAAATTTTTGGGATGGTATTGCAATGGTCGGGTAAAATTTTAAAAAGCATTATATTTTTTTTATAAAAAAAATTTCATGAAAGCAACAATATAAATCCCCTGGCTAACTAGGGGAATAGATGTCCCAAAAGCCACGGAAGTTTAAAAAAATATTTAGTCAGCTGATCTATTAAAGAGCGTGGCTTAAAAAACGTTTAAGTTTTCGGCGAGTGATATGGATAAACAAAAAGGTGGAAGAAATGGAAAACAATTTGGGGGGTTTAAAACAGACTAATCACGTGTACAGAACTCAAAAATACTTATTGAAAGCCCAAACAGTATGCATTAAAATATGTAAATTTAAATGTGGAAACAGCAAATTACCAATTGTAGCTGGAAGGTACAATAAGTTATATAGATGAAAGGTTATGTGTTTTGACTGCAATGAGATTTGGGGATGAAAATTAATTTTTTATTTTGGGAAGCACTTGAGGAGAAGAGGAATTTTCCCCCAAAAAATATTATCATGATAACCCAAAGTTCTGAAAAGCAAAAATTGTTGGGCGCTACAAATTGTACATGAAATTTAGCCAAGTTGTTTTTTGTATTTTTTAATGTTTGAAATTAAAGTAGTAGGGAATGAATATGATATTGTTTTAGTTTTGGTTTAAGTGGTGCATTTTGTTTAGTGATTACTCTGTATACCCCCCTTTGGGGTCTGGGGTATAATAAACCTTTTAAACCCTCCCTGATAAAAAATTGGGTGACTGAAAAAGATTTCCTCTGCTCGGTCTTCAACTCCCGGGAGCTGGCCCCAGCTCTTTAGCGGGGGCGCTTAAAAAATCCTCATTTAAGTAGGGGTTTTTTTATTCTTTGGTTTGGAGTTTCGGGGCGCCCGTTGCGGTCGGTAAATCGGCAGAAACGGGAACAAAGGTTGGTCTCGGTAGTTCGCCCTTACTCGAACGTAGTAGGGGACTTTGGGGGGATTCGCTTCACATTGGGGAAGGAAGTATTTTGAGGGTTTTTCCCAAAAATTTTGTGCCGTGAATCGAAAATCGTAGTGGGGGCACCGTTAGCGGTAAGTTTTTTCGCAATTTGCAATTTGGGGAATTTGGGAAATAAAATTGGCAATT
>JACEEZ010026074.1:0-12512 GCA_016584305.1 Chionoecetes opilio
AACGGGGCCCGGGTCGCGGGGGGCCCCCGGGGTTTTTTTTACAAAATTGGAAAAAGGGGGCCCGGGGGGGTTTTTAAAAGGGCGGGGGGGGGGGATGATGTTTACAGACCGGACATCTGGCAGCAAAAATCCAAATCTTGTTGCCCCACTCTTATTTTCTTTTAAACCCCAAACCTTTTTTTATTTAATATGCATTACTTTTGTAACACATTACAATTTGTCTCTGGAACTACTGCTAAACACAGATATCCACCCCCCTTAGTAATCCCCACCACGTTCGCATTCTCTCCCGCCTCTCATTCCCAATAGGCCGCATTAGACGCAGGGTGAACTATCATTTTTTTTAAAGGGAAAAAACTGCGTCTTATGCCCCGGAAAAATACGGATATCTATATTATATTTTATATATATATTATATATCTATAATATTATATATATAATTATAAATATACAGGGAGGCCCGTTATATGGCTTTCGGTATCGAGAATCCGATGATAGAGATTTAAATTGGTTTATTTTCCCAATATACGAGACGAAAATCCAATGCTAGACTTAAAACTGGGGGAAAAAAATTATCAAGTTAAAAAATCCCCCTACCACTCCCAGTCAGAAAAGGGGGATTTGGTTGCCCCCCGGTCGGGTCCTCCTAGCAAGCCGTGCCTGAAGGGTTTAAACATAGGGCCGGCCTGACATTTGTGTTAATTAGCCGGGTGTGCGGCTCCAACCTTGGGACTGCGTCAAAACCCTGAAGGGTAATTAAAGCATTGGCGCGTCCGACCTTAGTGGTAATTACCCAGGTGTGGGCCCCAAAACCTTGGGGCCCGCAAAAATGACCTGAAGGGAAATTTAAGCATGGGGCCGGGGCCCCTGTTTCTAGGGGTAATTAGCAGGTGTGCCCCCCAATCTTAGGGACCCCTACACAAAACCCTCTTTTGTATCACGGGGGGCGTCCCCTACGAAACAACGTTTTTTGTTTTGTTATGCATGTTTTTTTTTTTAATAATGTGCAGTTATGATATTTTGTGTGCTATTTTTTTTCAAAAGCTTTTTCTCGAATGGGTAGTCATGTGGGTAATATAGACGCTGTTTTTTTGTTGGTTTGCTTAAAGTTTATTTTAGCTTGAAAAAACGTTTTTTTTTTTTTTTTTTTTTTTTTGTAATTGATGGTCCGGAAAACCAAAACCCATATTTTACCATTAGTTTTGTTTTTTTCGAGATTTCGCTTTCCGAGTATCCCAGGGGGAAACCACTGTCATATCTTGGGCCTCCTGTATATATATTATACCGTATTTGCCGGCGCTAAGACGCATTTTTTCCTTTAAAAGGAAGCAAAGTTCCCCCCTGCGTCTAAGGGCCATATTAGGCAGAGAGGTCGGGCAAGAATGCAGAACAGCCGGTGGTGTATTACAAAAGGGGTCTGGAGCAGTGTTGTAGGACTCGAGATGGTTTTGGCCCGGAACCATTTTGATGTGGTTTGTCTGGTTTTGGTCTCTTTTGATGTGGTTTGGTTCAAAGTTTTCGGGGTCGGGGGTTTTGGCTCGAGACCAGGTGAAAACAGATTAAAAGTGCTCCGGGTGAGGAAGGTGGGAATTTATTATCTAAGGGAGAAAAAATCATGGCTTTTTCGATGGGGGCGCCAACAGCGTTTATTGTCTATAATACTGCCTGACTAGCTCGGGGTAATGATGCATGAGCTGACCCCTGCGAGCGCTGATAGATGCGTGCGAGTCGGAGAACTCCCTGCGGGGCCTTCCGCATGATAATCTCCGTTTCACGCAGCTTTTTGCAGTTTTGTTCACCTCCGTGTACTTCATATTGGGGGCCCTATGCAATCCCCGCCCCTTGTACACGAAACCCCAAGGGTTTAGCTACCCCCTTGGAAAAAACGTAACCACAAAAAATTGCTATTTCCTATGTTTGTTCTTCATGCCAACGAGCAATGAAAGAAAAAATATTTGCCTAGTGTTCAGTTGTTCACATATTTAAATTTTTAAATATTTATGGGTGGTATGTTTCGGGGGTTTGGGTCTTGGTTTGTTTGGTCTCGGAGGCTTGGTCTTGATCTCGGAGGGTGGTCTGGTCTCGAAGGTTGGCTTGGCTTGGTTTTGGTTTCCGGTCTCGGGGGGTTATTTGACAAAACACTGTTTGGAGTTACTGTGTTGAGCAGTAGTCCCTGAGCATATTTTGAATGGTTTCAGCAGAAGCATAATACGAAAATGTTGGATTTTAAAGAAAAAACAAGAGCTGGGGCAACAAGATAGCGTTGTTGCACCAAAAGAGGGCCGTGAAAGAGTAAACATATCCACCCCCGCTGCTGTTCCTTGTAAAACGTCTGATATCTCAGGTCTGCGTTTTCACCTGGGATACTTCCCGGCGACCCCCTCTTTGCCCCCACCAAGGGTCTTTACCCTCAGTCCTCCCCGCACCCAGGGAAAAGAAAAAACACCCCCGCATTTTTAATGAAACCAAACCCGCATTCGACGGGGGCCACACAAGTTGACACAACATTTGGAAGGAGATGATAGAAGGGGGGCAGAAAATGGTGATAGAATTTTGCGGGACTGGGTATTGTTGATAAAAGGAATAGTAAATAAAAGATAGTTTTTAAAGTTTTTTTTTAGTTGAGCGGTAAAGGGGAAAAGGGGTTGTTTGGGGAGTCTGTCATACCACAAGGATGGAAAGGGCGTCGTGGCTTTGCGTTTTTTGACGGGCTTTGACAACGTGGGGAAAAACAGGTGGTGGCGGTGTGTCTATGTGTGTCCTGGGGACTGAATTACCTGGCTGGTTTGCGTTGTGCGGGAGGACAAGTCAAGTCAGCGTCAGGTCACCCTTAATCCTGTTCCCAGACAGGGGGGGGTGGCCAAAGCCATGAGGTTGTGTGTGATTTGTTAGTGCCATACAGTGGAAAGCAAGGGGGATAGGAGACAGCTAGGCCCTTGTACCACCTCGCCCCCTCAACATCACCCCTGTCCCTCAAAGGAAAAGGGAAACTATGAAAGAGTGCTAGAAAAAGGCTTGCAACGATAGATGTAGACGGAAAAAAAGGCTTCCACACGGCCCAAGCCCAAACCATACGGCCCCCCAATGTCCCCTCAAGGTTGAATCAAAAACCCAACCATCATGGTGACCCCGGCCCCGTCTTCTCATCACACCCCGTTAAAATTTCTTAATTAAAAAAAATAGACGTGGTAAACTAAACGGGCGCCCCCGTCACGGCTCCAATACACCACCGTCCCTGTACGTAACGGTTTCGGGGGAAGAATTTTTTAACATAATGGGGGACTGTGTTGTAATAATTATCTTTTTCTAAGGTTTTATTCCCCAAAACAGGTTTTTTAAGGTTCAACTCCTTTTCTTCATCCCCCAGAATGCTTTTAATGCAAATTTTTTAAAACCATACCTCTGGGGGCCCCAATGCTGCTTAGGGGGTGAGCAGAACTGTCGAAAATGACAAAACCCGTGAAAAATAGTGGAATACAAGGCACGGTAAGGGAAACCCTTTCCCCCCCCCCCCGTGTTTTAAAAGTTTTGCCCCTGACCTTCCTAAAGAAGACTATAATAAAAACCTCGAGACTGTGTAGATTCATGGGTTTTAAACCAGGGCAAATATGTCGATCCGATAGGGTGCCTTCAACAATTACAACAATAACACAAGGAGGTGGCTACCTTACGACAGTTTTCCCTAAATATCGTTGTAAATATTGTTTTGGGAAACCACGATTTCGAGGCTGAAAATTTATCCTCCTGAATTTTTTGTGTTTTTTTGAATTAATTGGCTCCTTTTTTTGTGGACACAATTTTTTGTTTACATGTGTGTGGGGGGAGGGGGGCAACCTGCCCCCCAGGCCCGCCCCGAAAAAATTGCTGTTTCACACTGCATATTTTTAATATTCTTTTTTTCCCTCTTTCTCGCTACAAACCAAACCCCCCCCTCTACCCTAACCAAATCTGATTAACCAAATTTAAATTTTTCTGGCTAAAAATAACAAATTTTTTTGGTAGTACGTGTTTCCTTATTTTTAAATTGCGCCATGGTAAAGGGGCTAAAATATGAATGAATAAAAGTACACATGGGTAGGAAAGTTCTAGGACTTTTGAAAGCCCCTAAAAAATATACCAATATCTACTTAAAATTTTCCACAAGTCAAAAACACATAGCAGAAAAAAAAGGATACCTAAAACTTTAAATCTAAGCTAATTCATAGGTAAAAAATTTAGAATATAAAATTTCGGGGGGGCATCCTGCAAAAATTTTTATGACGGATTTTGATTACCCTTCTTCCTTTTACATTTTAACTGGTAAAATTTTTTTCATTCACTTTCATTGCACTGTGAATATTGTTTTAATACATGCTCAAAATCATTTGTTTTCCCCTAAAAATCCTTTTTTATTAAATTTTTGATAAATTTACAAAAATTTTTTTCTTCCCCCCTCAAAACCCCAAATATTTTTTTTTTTTAAAAAACCCCCTTTGTAAAACAAGGGGTCATCTTAGCGAGGTGCGTCTTATGCCCGGCAAATAGGGGATTTATATAATATTTATAATAATAATTTATAATATCTATATTATATATTATAATATTTTATTATATATATATATATATATATATATATATATATATTTATATATAAAATATATATATATATATATATAATATATATATATATTTATATAAAACCCGATTCCCCGGGTTCGATTTGCCGGACAAATCCGAGGTCCGGGGATATGTAAGCTCGGACAATTTATTTTTTATTTTTTATTTTTTTTTTATTATTTTTTTTTTTTTAAAAATGTTAAAAGCCCTGGCCCTGTTCAAATTGAAAGTTGCCCGGCGTCCAGCTCTCCTTCACCCGGGTCGTGTCCGCACCCCCCGCCGGGTGGCAGCATGTCAGCGGTCATATTTTTTACATTTGGGCACACAACATTCACGGTTTACCTGCACACCTCCTCCCACCTGCCCTATGCCCCCGTGCATGAAAAATTTTTGAGACGATTTTAAAACTTTTTGCTGCCCCCGCCAGGGGGGCATGCCAGCGGGTTATTGTTTACATTTGGGCACACGACACTCACGGTTCACCCGCACAGCCTCCTTAGTCCCTTTACCCCCCCACTCCCCCGGGGGCAGAACGTCTCTCGAGACATTTAACACTTTCTGCTGCCTCCCGCCCGGTGGGTGCATGCTAGCGGAGTAAAAGTCCGCAGCGGGGTGTTGTTTGTCGGGTTGCCGGACAGTAAAAAGATTAGGATAAACGTCCGGGGGGGGAACATCGGGTCGGACACGTTTTTTTTTTTTTTTTTTTTTTTTTTTTTTTTTTTTTTTTTTTTTTTCTTGCGATTTCCCGGGGCTTTTGCGGTTCCCCCACCAGTGGCCCCCCCATTTGTCCGGGAAATCGAGGTTTTTGTGTATAAATATTTTTTAAAAAATAATATATCAACCCCCCCGAGTTCCCCGCTTGCTTCTTCCGGGCTACGCGAAAATCGCGGATCCGAAAAAACCGGTCATTTAAAAACCCTAAAAAAGCTTTTAAGTTGGTGCTTTTTTTTTTTTTTTTTTTTTTTTTTTTTTTTTTTTTTTTTTTTTTTTTTTGTGTGTTTTGTTGCCTACAGCGCCGTTAGGCAGTGACCCCCAGGGGGGGGGATGGAGGCCCTGGGGGGGGTTAATTGGGGGGCTGTGCCCCGTTTTTAGGTTTAGCATTTTTCCCTTTGAAAAAAAACCCCGTCCACCCAATGAAAGGGTACTTTTTCCAATTTGTGACCGCCCCTGGGGGCCCCCAAATACTGAGAAGGGGAAGAAAGGGGTGGGTTTGGGTTGACTTAGGGGAGAAAGGGACTGTTTTGGCTGAGTGGTGAGTTAACATATTTTGTCAATGATGGTTGTGTGACAGGTTTTTACGGCAATAAAAACGTCACAAGCCCTTCCTTTTCCTTTGTACCTCCAGAAAACCCCAGTACCCACCACATCATGGTTTAAAACTTATAAAGGGGTATTTTGTGGTAAAAAGTAAGGAACAGCGGGGGGGTAAGATAAGGTGCTACTTTTTCAAGGTGTTTCCTATCTTAGCGACACCGGCTTTCTCCTGTAGAGAAAAACACAATAAAAACAAAAAAACAAAGCAAAACTAATACAAGCTATACAAGCCATTAAAATATACTAACAGGAAGGTGGAAAGGGGGTTCCCCCTAGTCTTTTATGGGGGGGGGGTAGCAGAGTGGTTAGCTCAAGATATTTTTCAAGCTCAAGAGGCTTGACAGCGCCTACAAACGATACTAAGCAGAAAGGGCCAAAGGGGAAAAAGAAGTCTCCGAGGGGGTTCTCATGACCCGAGTTCGATCCCTTTAAGGGTGTAAAAAACCACTTAAATCTTTCTCGCACCCTTGATGGCCTAAGAAAAACCCCCATGCTGCCGATTAACTCTACCTTCGATTGCGGTGCATCGGAGGGACACAGGGGGGCGGCATGAGCCTTAAACCAGGCCACTATAACAAACCCCCCTGCACCACCAGGGCAAGGGGGAACCATCACAGCCCCCAAATTAAACTCCCGGGCCTACCATCCCACCCCTGGAGGCCCCCTGCCTAACGGGCCGTAGGAACACAACAGACCTAAAAATTATTAAAAAAAAAAAAAAAATAATAATAAATGTATACAAGCAGCGCGAAATCGGGGATAAATGCGCGACAGTGGGATGTAAGAAATTTTGGACTCAGCGCGAACTCGCCCCTAGGGGAAACTCGGGGTAGGGATATTATAATTTGTTAACAGCACTTGTCTTAAGCGGGTATTACAAGGGCACTATTCTGCTCAGTGGCAATTTTACTGAGCAGTTTTGAGGATTTTGTCGATAAACCCGTTTTTGGTTGAGCAAAAAAGGGGAACTACTTCGAAGCTATTTTTGCTCGTCATTTGAGTGAGCAAAAACGTTTTCTGTTATAAAAGGGCCGAAAATTATGGTGAATATTTTTTATTGCAAAAACATTTTCTTCTAAAACTCAAAAAAAGACATCAACTGCCTGCTGACTGGACAACGAGATGGAAAGCTTATGATTGATTAGTTCGGGGAATCCCACAAAAGGAACAAATAGCCCTTTTTTTTGTAAAAAAAAAAAAATTTAAAAGAAACATACACCCCAAAACCTAAGAAGCCGACCTTCCAAGTCATTTATTTACGGTGAACAAGGCGACAGTGTGTTGCGAGGCCGTACAGGGGGTAGTACAGGGGGTGGGGTTTTATGGTAAAACGAAGGAAGGGTAAAGTGCGGGGGTTTCCCCGATGTGGTGCTGACCTAAAGGCGAACGCGTAGTTTCGTCCACTTAAAAGGGCGTCAGCCCGTACCGCCAGGGCCCCGGGGACGGGCAGGCCACAGTGGTCCATAGAAGCTACTCTTGGGGATTACGGGAAATTTAAAGAATCAAAAACCCTTTTGGGCCAAAAAAAAAACCCTTTTTTAATTGGTATATTGAAATTTAAAGTAGTTAGTTTGTACACTGATTTTTTAGTATTTTTGTACTACCGGGGGTATTTTGTAATGTAGTCAAATTCAAATCTGCGCTGAGTTACGAAAGACTATGGTTTTATAGACTACGAAAAACTTTTGGTAAAATGGACGAGAGTTTTGCGCGTTTTTAGAGACACCAAATATTTTTTTTTTGGGGCCCACAATAGGTCTTTTTCTAAAAGGAGATAGTTTTTTTTTGCGCAACTCCCCCCCAAAAAAAAAAAAAAATTTTTAAAAAAAATAAACCTAACCCAAAAACCTTATAGGTTTTAATGAAACCAACCAAAAACCTTTTAGGTTTAATTAAACCTAAACCCAACCTTTAAAAGGGTTTTTAAAGAAAACCTAACCCAACCTTATGGTTTTTTGAAACCCAACCTAACCTTAAAGGGTTTTTAAAGAAAACCCAACCTAAACCCTTTAGGTTTTTTTGAAATTAACCTACCTTAAAGGTTTTAAGAAACCTAACCCAACCTTAAAGGTTTTTAAAGAAAACCCAACCCAACCTTAAGGTTTTAAGAAACCTAACCCAACCCTTTAAAAGGTTTTAATGAAAATAAACTAAACCCATAGGTTTTTAAACTAACCTAAACCCAAAGGGGTTTTTAAGGAAAACCCAACCCAACCCTTTTAGGTTTTAAATTAAACCTAACCTAACCTTAAGGTTTTTAATAAACCCAACCTAACCTTAAGGTTTTTTTTAAAAACCTAAAATTTTAACCCCAAAAAATTTAATTAAATAACCCAACTTTTAAAACAAAGTATATTTTTTTTTTTTTTTTTTTTTTTTTTTTTTTTTTTTTTTTTTTTTTTTTTTTTTTTTTTTTTTTTGCGCAAAATAAAGCTATCTCCATTACAACAAACACCGCTTTTTGGAAAGCCTATGATAATTTTATCATAACCCCACTCAGGCTGTATGCATTTGCTCATCAAAACCGAACCGTTTAAAATTTTTGTTTGGGAGTCGTGAAACGTAGGAGCAGAAAAGTGCCCGGTAATAGGCCTTTCCTTTCAATAGTACTCTAGCCGCTTGTTCCCTTTTTAAGTAACTTTAACTTCCCCCCTTATATTTTTTTAATTTTGTAATTATTGCTTATTGATAAAGTTATCATATTTCAAAAATTTCCATTTCCTCCTTGCAGCTTTACTTTATATAAAAATTTTTGGTGTATCCTGCAAACCAAAAATATTTAATCTTTTCAAATTTTACTCATCATTTACTAATGTAATTTATCATAAGGAGCCCCGTAGGGTGGAAGGGGTTGGTGAGACGTGACTCGAATGTCAGCGTCCTGGCATTCCCCAGCGGTTCGGGTTTTCCCCCTAGTTCGTGTGACGGGGGCGTTTGTATAGTAATAACCTTGTTTGGTCTTGCAAAATGTCAGATGGTGAAAAACTCTACCAAGACTTATTATATGTTTCTAAAACTCCCCTTTTACCCAACTTTAATTCGATTTATAGTTTCAGGCCTCTTTTATATGGTTTTTTGAGTAGCTGGAAAAATTATTCCTTTTTTTTTTTTTCTTTTCCCAAGATTGTCTTTAAAAAAAGTTGGGTTTCTGTTTTCATAATCAGGCATAAAATTTATATTTAAATAAAAATTTTCATGGTTTAGCAACCTAAAAAAGTTCACTATTACCACAAACAAAAGGAAGGGGATCATGCCAGCGGCATAAATAAAAATTTTTGCATTTTGAAAGATATGGATTTTTGCCCCCAGTTTTTACCCACTTTGGGAAGATCCTTTCCCGGCACTCTATCAATTCGCTCTAAAACAAAACCCCAAGAAGAAATATGGATTCCATCAGTTAGGTCACTTGTGGGCATATTCAAGACTCTCCCTGATCAGATGAAAAACAAGATAAATTTCTTGAGAGAGAGCACAAAAACCAAAAATGAAAAGTAAGTGATTTGTATTGTTTCAATGGTGTAAGAAAAGTTTGCTTCAAATGAAATATGTTTTATTATGAAATGATTTTTTTGCAGTGGTGTAATGTATCTGGTATTTGGAGAAAAAATTCACAATTTGAATTTTTATGTAGCCACATCATTAGTAAACCTAATGCATGTAGAAAAAAATAGGGAAGGTGCTATAACAAAGTCTGCTTTTTTTAAGCTTTTCAGTCTTGTGTTCACTCATCCCTAAAACCCATATCTCCATTGGTACATTGTGTTGGGCTAACCCATAGACCACTGTATACCTGGACTGCGCACGGAATATCGGCCTGTTGCACATGGGCCTGAACTTGCCCTGGAGTCGAAGGGCTGCTCGGATTCATATATATATATATATATATATATATATATATATATATATATATATACATATACAGTAAAACCCTTATAACTCGGCACTGTATAACTCGGAATTTGATATAACTCGGCAAGGCAAAGACAAAGTTTATTTTTTTTTTTTTTTTTTTTATTTTTTTTTTTTATACATCTATGCCTATAGCGCGTGTAGGCAGTGAGCTCCAGGGGTGGGATGGTAGGCCCTGGAGGCTCACTCGAGGGCTTTGATGGTTGGCCCTCGCCAGTGGTGGCACAGGCAGGATGTTATAGTGACCCTGTGATTAGAGGCTCATGCCGCCCCCCTGTGTCCTCCCATGCACTCACAGTCGAAGGTAGAGTTAATGGACAAGGCATGTGGGTGTTCTTAGGCCACTCGACGGTGCAAAAAGATTTCAAGTGGATTTATGGGTCTCACTCGGGATCGAACTCGGGTTTTCGAGAACGCCACTCGGTGACGCTAACCACTCTTGCTACAGCCTCCCCTAGATTGCATCGCTTGGTTTTCACTCGGTTATCATGCCCTCAAACCTCTTGTGTGAACATGTAAACAGAAAGTCGGCAAAAAATAATGTATCTCGGCATATGCTGTTATAACTGCATCTCTTTGCTTACACTCGGCAAAGCCTTAGTCGCATAAAGTAATGTTTTTGCCCTTTTGACCTTTCCTGCAGGCTCAGGCTCTTCAATTTCATTGAAGTCTCCCTTCCTGCTGGAGAACCCTTGCGTGATGGAACTGACATCTTGAATACAGTACTGTATGATGTAATCCCAAAACACGTAAATAGGTGGCAAAGTAAAGCAAAGGTCAGGAACCAGCGCGTAGGCTGTCAGCTGCTGAGCCGTGTTTATGTCGTCCAAGCACCGTCTTGGATACGAATTCCGTTTTTTGTCGAAATTAAAAAAGGATTGGTTTTTGCTTCAAAAACACAAGAAGCTTGGTAGGAGCCGAAATAATAATCAATGCAAAACATTGCAAACAATATCACAAGTAGTATAACACACATTTCAGCAAGTGTTATTGGATTGGGATTCGTAATCCAAGACGGTGCTTGGACGACAAAAACACGACTCAGCTACGCGCTGGTACCAGACCTTTGCTTTACTTTGCCACCTATTTTACGTGTTTTGGGATTACATCATACAGTACTGTATATCAGATGTCAGCTTCATCACGCAAGGGTGTCTCCAGCAGGAAGGGAATGGAATTGAAGAGCCTGAGCCTGCAGGAAAAGGTGAAAGTACTGGCAAAGGATGGATGCAGGTGCATCCATGCGTGCTATTTGTGCTGAGTTTGATATCAAATCCAGCACATTCTACCCGTTCACTGGTAAGTGTAGTTTTTATGCTTTGACAGTATTTTTTTTTTTTTTTTTTTTTTTTTTTTTTTTTTTTTTTTACCCATATAGAGGAGGACATTGCATAACTCGGCACATTGAATAACTCGGCAAGGGCCAGAGCCCTATCGTGCCGAGTTATAAGGTTTTACTGTTATAATATATATATATATATATATATATATATATATATATATATATATATTATATAGATATATTATATATATCATATAGACTGGTTTATCAGTATATATGATATACTGTAATCTTCGTAAATGTTTGTTCTATAATATTATCAAATAAAAAACAGTAAAACAAGGTAAAGAAATGCCATTACGAGACTGAAGAAATATGCATGAACTTAATATTCACTTCAACTCTTCGCCATTTAAAACTTTGCCAGTCAACTTTTATCATGAAGGGTATCAATAGAAGCGCAATTTTATTAGCTTTCCATTGCTATATTTCGTTATCTGATAAATTAATTAGAACCATGCATAAATTAGCATTAAATAAATAAATAAAATCATCAATCGGGTAATTTTCCCAATTGATGAGGTTATTTATTTAGTTAACGCTAATTTATACATGGTGCTAATTAATTTATCAGAAAACAATTATATAAGTAAATAAATAACATCATCAATCGGGAAAATTACCCGATTGTTGATTTTATTTATTTATTTAACGCTAATTTATGCATGGTTCTAATTAATTTATCAGATAACGAAATACATCGAAGTAAAGCTAATAAAAGTGCGCTTCTATTGATACCCTTTATGATAAAAGTTGACTCGCAAAATTTTAAATGCTGAAGAGTTAAGTGAATATTAAGTTCATGCATATTTCTTCATAGTCTCGTAATGGCATTTCTTTAGCGTGCTTACTGTTTTTTATTTGATAATATTATAGAACAAACATTTACGAAGATTACAGTATATCTTATCTATACTGATAAACCAGTCTATATGATAGTCCATAGACCACTACAGTAAAAGCCTTATAACTCGGCACGATAGGGGTTCTGGCCCTTGCCGAGTTATTCAATGTGCCGAGTTATGCAATGTCCTCCTCTGAGATGGGTTATAAAAAAAAAATATAAAAAAAAAAAAAAAAAAGTTAATACAGTACTGTAAAATCATAAAAACAACACTTACCAATGAACGGGTAGCAGCAGGCATGTAATCCAAAGAGAGGGGAGCTTGTTGTAACATGTAGAAGATGTTAGGGGGAACTCAGTCCCATTTTAACACTGGTATCACTTTAATCACTTTATAATCACAACTCTGTACTTGTATTGTATACAGTACCCGTAAATGTACAACTTAATTTTCTCCCCCTTGAGCACTTAATTTCGCAACACTATACTTGTACCTTAAACTGTGAA
>JACEEZ010026076.1:2500-5000 GCA_016584305.1 Chionoecetes opilio
ATATTTTATAATATATATGTGTGTGTGTGGTGTTATAATTCCCCCGGAAATCGCCTTTTTTCACCCTCCTGGACTTTTTTTTTTTTTTTTTTTTTAATCACAAGGAACGGGCCCAAGGGCACAACAAAAAGGGGAACACAAAGCCCGTTAGTTGCCTTCCCTAAAAAGAAAAAAAAAAAGAAGAGAATAAAAAAAAAACAGAGGGGTAGGCCAAAATTTAGTTTTTTGAGGGTTTGTTACTCTTTTTTTTGAAATGTTTAAAAAAAAGGCATAGCAAAAGGGGGAAAAAAAAACGGAAGAGAGTTCCGGGTTTTCCAGGGAAGGGATGAAAGGGTAAAATATGATTAACTCTTGCATTGGGAAAGATGGACAGAATAGGGATGTAAATGAGTAGAAAGTTTTCTGCGCGAGGCCACGGGAGTGGGGGAGGCATGCTATAGGCTACAGGATCTTTAATTCATCATTTCAAAGCATTTCCATAAAAGAGGTGCGTGGTTAAAAATATTTAGATTTAAAAAAGAAACGGGGAAAATTTGGTTCACAAATATGGGGGGGGAATGTTGGGAATGGACTCGTAGAAGGTGTTAGTGTGGAGTCTTGGGGACTTTAAAAGAGGGGCTGGATGGGTTTCATGGATATGTGAAAGGTGGTGAGGTATGTTAGGTAACGGAACTACCACGTGTAGGACTCAGGGCCCTTAGCCCCCTTTTTTTTCTTTGTTTTTAAAGTTCTTATAAATGTTTCAAAGAGACATATGTCATTTAAGTTTGAGGAGCGATAGTTACTATGTGTAGAGAGCAACACCACAAACCAGTTTTTTTCTGCATTTGGTGAACATGTTGTATCTTTGGATGGTACACGTGCAAGGTCTGGGGGAGGCTTATCTCAACAAAGTAAGGACATCAAACTTTGGGAAAAGGGATTGATAAAATGGAATCCCCAATACATTGTAAATTTTTAGGGAAACTCCGGATTTCATAAAAAACAAAAAAGAGAGTATGCATCACTTGCTTTGAGAAATTTTCAATAATTTTACCCCAATTTTTGAAAACCCAACTGCCTAAACTGAAAGTAAAAATTATTGATATATGTTTCGTTATGTATTTTTCGTCCTGAACAGTGAGGGACGAAAATTTAAATTATATAGGGATTTTAATGTATTAATTTTTAGAATCTTACCTGAGAAAATGTTTTAGTTCCTCGTTGGATATAGAGGCAAAGGGTAAATTGGGAAAAGGCCTCCCTGAGGAATCATCTACATTTGATATGTTAATTAGGTTACGAAAAAAAAGGTTACTATTTGCACAGACTGAGGTTCCCGCTTATTCCTGGTGGGGAAAAAACTACCTCCCCACCTCCTTCCTTGGGCGTGGTTTTTTCCGTAGAAATCACCCACCAGCCCCCTTTTCACCCTCCGTGTCGGGTTGTCGGTCGTTTGGGTTCCCCCCAGCCCGGAGTCGCTCCCCCAGAGACGAACCACCAAAGACACCAAAAGAAACCCTTTGCCACTTCCACAACCTTGTTGATAGAGGGGGGAGCAACCCGTGGTGGGGTTGGGGGGGTTTGGACATTATTTTTAATTTAAGGCAACAATCTCGTTTGGCCCCCCTCTCCATATCAAATTTTTATCATTCATCCTTGTGTTTTGGGTTTGGCCGAAGCCAGCACCCCGGAGAGCAGATCACAAACCCCGGCTAACACCCGGTACCCATTCACTGCTGGGTGGACAGGGGCTCGGGTTTTAAGGAAACAACCCATCTGTTTCCGCTCCGCCCGGGGATCGAACCCGGGACTTCTCGGTTGTGAACCGAGCGTGCTATCCCTTACACCGTGTGTGTGTGTGTGTGTGTGTGTCATTCACCCCATGTTCTTGTCCACGCGAGCTGGCTCGCGATCGCCAGTTTCACCCTCCCAGTGCGAGCTTGGAGCTCATTATTACCGATCTTTGGGCAATCTTATTATTAATTATTAGCTCATTATTACCGATCTTTGGTGTGTGTGTGTGTGTGTGTGTGTGGACCCAGATGGCTCCACAGCTGTCTCATCAGTTTCAGTTTTCTTGGCTTTCTTGAGCTATTTGCTGAAACCTTTGCTCAAAGCTCCACTCTGCTTGTTCCTCCTTCTCTTCCACCCTGTCAATATTTTGCCTGTTATTAAGATTTTTCGTAATGATGTTTTACATGCCTTATCTGGCCTTGATCCTCAGAAGGCTTATGGTCCTGACGTAGTATCTCCGACTGTTCTATAAAACTTTGCACTCTTTTTCGGTTAAGTTTTCCCGTATTTGTCTATCTAGTTCCACCTTTCCTTCTTGCTGTAAGTTTGCTCACATTCAACCTGTTCCTAAAAAGGGTGACCCTTCAAAATCTTCAAACTACTTTAGCTTTGAATTCCATTTTTTTTTTTAAGTTTTTGAATTTTTACTTAATAGAAAGATTCATAAGCATATATATCTGCTCACAATCTTTTAACTGATTGCCAGTACGGTTTCCATGCAAGG
>JACEEZ010026076.1:12500-34149 GCA_016584305.1 Chionoecetes opilio
TACGGTCGTTCATGGGTTTGGTCAACCAATTGGGGAGCTTCTCACAGGAATCGCCGCCGCAGCCCAACCCGCTTCGAGATCTTCTAAAGGGCAAAACCGTATTTGGGCATGGACCGAACACCACGAGGCAGCATTCCTCGAGGTAAAGAGGGTGCTTATATCGCCACCCATCCTGGCACTCTTCGATCCAAAACTGCCGACTGTACTGCAGACAGATGCTGCCAGGACGCGAGGGTTTGGGATTCGTGCTAATGCAGAAACACGGGGACTTCGGGCGTTATGGTTCAGTGTGGTTCACGTTTCCTCACCGATACAGAGAGTCGGTATGCTGTAATTGAGCTGGAGCTGGCTGCTTGCGTATGGGCATGTCAGAAGTGCCGGATATTCCTAGCAGGTTTGCCTCACTTCGATCTGGTATTGGATCACCGCCCGTTGGTGCCCATTTTGAACCATAAGCTTCTGTCAGAGATAGAAAATCCGCGGCTGCAGCGTATGCGTGAGAAGTTAATCCTGTACAGTTTTACAGCCAGTTGGCAGAAAGGGACGGAGCACCAAATACCAGACGCGCTTTCACGCTCACCGGTCTGTGATCCGGAGCCAATCCTCGACACAGCTGTAGTGAAGTCAGATCCGTTGCACGAGACCTTAATTGCGGCTTTGGAGGCGTCCCGTGCAGCAGAAGATGGCTTTCGACTCGCCCAGTGGTAGCCCAGGATTGGAAAAGGTATGTGCTGCTGCTTCGCGTGATCCCGAGTACTCTTCTCTTAAACAAGCCATCCTACAGGGGTTCCCGGAACATCGCCTTCAGCTTCACAGTATCATCCGGCCTTATTGGGGAGTCCGGCATCTGCTGTCATTGGATGATGACATGATCGTATACGGGGCGAGACTAGTCATCCCGACCAGCCTACGCAAAGAAGTTCTCGGCCGCTTGCACGAAGGGCATCAAGGTATTGAGCGAACGAAGCGCCGAGCACGTCAAACAGTTTTACTGGCCTGGGATTGATAACGACATCGCCAACACCGTGTCTGCCTGTCCCCGTTGCCGTATAGTACTACCCAGCCACGCCAACGAGCCGCTGTGGATGGACGACCCCGGGCCGCCCACTCGAGTGTTCGAGTCGGTGTCGGCCGACTACTTCCATGTAGCGGGCAGAAAAATATTTGGTATATGTGGATCGGCTCTCCGGCTGGCCATATGTGATAGCGTGTCCAGAACTGCCTCTGCTGACCATCTAGTCCGTGAGTTACGCCACCTCTTCGGCATGACTGGGGTTCCGACTATACTGCGGACTGACGGGGGACCGCAGTTTGCGTCATCAACTATGTGCAGGTTTTTGTATCGCTGGGAGGTTCACCACGAGATGTCGTCGCCGACCTACGCCAGAGCTAACGGTCACGCGGAGGCAGCTGTGAAGACTGTCAAAAAATTGATTATGGCAGCAACGACCGGTAGGCAGTTAGACGACGATGCATTCGAACGAGGTCTCCTGGAGCTACGGAATACGCCACGCGGTAGCGGAAAATCACCCCGCACAAGTCCTCTTCGGGCATCCGTTGCGATCTGGGGTGCCCACTCATCACCGTGCGTTTGCCCCAGAGTGGCAGCGCGCAGCCGATGAGTGTGATGCCAGAGCTGACAATCTCCGGCATCAGACGAAGCAGCGTCACGACCGCTCCGCCCGTACACTTCATGGCTTACGCATCGGCTCCAGGGTTGATGTCCAGAACAACGTTTTCAGGCCTAGGGATCGTGCAGGCGAGGTGGTCGGAGTTGGCGACAGGCGAAAATACCTCGTAAAGCTGGGTAGTGGGAGACTTTATTGGAGAAATCGCCGATTTCTGCGTCCGTATCGGCCCCTGCTCACGACTACGCCTGCAACGTCTCATCCTGCCATGGAGACTTTACTAACGCCGCCTACGTCGCCTGCCCAGTCTGACACAGCCACATCAGCGGTCAAGGAAGACAAGATTCCCCGTCGCAGTAATCGCCTACGCCAGCCTCCTGAACGTCTGCACGTCACTTGGGGACCTGTGGCTTCATACACTTAGCTCTTTTTATAACCATTGTATGTCGAGTATTTATGGTTAATGTATATATTTTCATTGATTTTTGTTATAATGTTCATTGCTTAAGATTCATACGTGTTTATTCATCTTGGGGAAGGTGTTGTATGTATCTTCGGGGGAGATGTTGTATTGTTAATTAGCAGTTGAAATGTTAGGCTCGATTGTTTCGAGCATAGCTTCAGACGAGCTCACCTCCTAGGGTTCGGGAGCCCACCCGGACAGAGTTAGTCCGGCTGGCATGCTGTCTGTATCTGCCTTCACAAGTAAAGACGTTGCCACACTAAAGTGTTTCCTGTGTCCCAGCCAGTCAGGAAGAATAACACAATTTTTAGGTTGTTTTTGCTGGCCACGCCCACCAGGTTCGGCCACGCCCATGGAAACATAGCCTATGTTCTCCGCTGGGTTTTTGAGGATTCCAATACAGACAGACAGACAAATTGTGAGATTATATATATATAGATATAATTTTATGTACTATATATATATATATATATATATATATATAATATATATATATATATATATATATATTATATATATATATATATATATATATATATATATATTATATATTTAAAGTATATACGGGCAGGAGACTTTCTCTGAGACAGATCTCGTTAAAAGTGACAGCTAGCTCAGCGTTTATTATCTTTTACAAGATATTTTCCCTATGTCTTAAGAGTGTCTTATTCTCTTTAGTGATAAATTTTATGACTTCACCGTTGGTGGTCATTTTGCTGTATCACGATTTCGGGTCATAAACCCTTCTTCAGCAGCGAACAAAACGTCTCTAACCGCTGCTGAAGAAGGGTTTATGACCCGAGATCGCGATACAGCATAATGACCAGTTACGGCGAAGTCATAAAATTGATTAATAAAGAGAATAAGACACTCCTAAGACAAAGAGAAAATATCTTGAAAAAGATAATAAACGCTGAACTAGCTATCACTTTTAACGAGTAATGTATATATATATACTAGCCGCAAAGCCGCCCTCCGGGCGGACTTTTTGGCTAGCTCCTGCGGAGGGCTTTTGGTGGGCCTTCGGCCCACCACCTGTGTTTGGTGGGCCTTCGGCCCACCAAACATGGACTCTCCAGGTAGCCCCTTTTAACTTTCCTGAAATCATGGATGTAGAAATGTATGTATTCCCCCCACCCATTCACTCACCCATTACCCATCACCCCCCCCACCCCATTCACTCACCCATTACCCATCACCACCCCCCACCATTCACTCACACCATTACCCATCACCCCCCACCCATTCACTCACCCATTACCCATCACCCCCCCACCCATTCACTCACCCATTACCCATCACCCCCCATTCACTCACCCATTACCCATCACCCCCCACCCATTCACTCACCCATTACCCCATCACCCCCCACCCATTCACTCACCCAATTAACCCATCACCACACACCCATTCACTCACCCATTACCCATCACCCCCCACCTATTCCCTCACCCATCACCCATCACCCCCAACCCATCCCCCCCCCCCCATTCACCCACCCATCCCCCCAACACCCATTACCCATCCCCCACCCTTTCACCCCACCCATTACCCTTTCACCCTACACAAGGTTTCCTCAATTCTCGAAAACCCCACTTTTTTTCCCACAATTCTCGCAAATGGGCCCTGCAAAAAAAAATAAAAAAAAATTGATGGAAATCTCAAAGGGGGTTTTATGCCCTTTCCCCCTGGTCAACCTGTTTCCCAAAAATGTGCCATAGGGAGGTGTTTGCGCCATGGGGGGGAACCTTATACCCCCACACACACACAGACAGACAAAAGGGCCCGGAAAAGACAGACAGACAGACAGACACATTTTTCGCTTATATTATTTATATATTATATATATTTTATATATATATATAGATTTATATATATATATATATATATATATATATAAAATTTAAAATATATATAATATATTATATATAAATATATATATTATATATTTTTATAAATATAAAATAAAACATAATATTAAATATATATAATAATTATATATATATATAAATATATATATTTTTAATATATATATATAAAATATATAAAATTTTATATATATATATAATCAAATTATAATTATATAAAATATATATTATATATTTTAATATATATATATAAAATATATATAAAATATTATATATATATACTATTTAAATATTTTATATATTTTTAAAATATATATATAATATACATAATATATATATATATAATATATATATATTATTTTAATTGTGTAGCCGGGCCCAGGATATTTTAACTTAAGAAAAACGGGGTTTGAAAGCAGTCGAGCATTCCCCCCTTTTTTTGGATTTTTTTTAGTCTTTTCCCTTTTTCTCTACAATTTTTTTAATTTTCTCTTTTAAATGATTCAAAAGTTCTCCTAGTTTCGGAAAAAACCCGGGTTCCATCTTCAGGGGGCTGAAAATTGGGAAATTTGTGTGGATAAGTGGATAAGGGGGGGCCAGAAAAAAAGGGGGGGGGTTAAAAAAGATAAAATTTAGAGGAAAAAAACAATGTAGAAAGATAAAAATACAGAAAGAGTTAAAAAGAGGGCCCTGGCTAACCCCCTTGTTTTCCCTTTGTTTATTTTGTTTTTATGTTTGGGTATCTAATTTTTGGGTTCTTCAAAATATTTTTGGGCTTAGGGGGGCAGTTTCACTTTCTTTTTTTGTGTCTAGGTTTCCCTCCCTCAACTCACGTACACCCCCTTCCCACAACGGGACAAAAAACACGGGCACAGGCACAGGCACGGGCCGGGCACAGGCACAGGCACAAGCACGGGCACGGCACGGGCACAGGCACAGGCCCGGCACAGGCACAGGCCGGGCCCAAGGGGCACAGGCACAGGCAAAAAGACACAGAAAAAGGGCACAGGCACGGGGAACGGGGCACACGCACAGGCACGGCACAGGGCACGGCACAGACACAACCACGGGCACAGGCACAGGCACAGGCAACGGGCAGGCACAGGCAAAAGGCACACGCCCCGGGCACAGCACAGGAAAAGGCACGGGCCGGGCCCAAGGCCAGGCCCCACGCACACGCACACGCAACCCCCGCAAAACGCACCCCGCACACCACCCCGCACAGCACACGCGAAAACCACACAAAAGCACCCAAAACCACACACCCCCAAAAAAACCCAGCATCTAATTACCCAGTGTTCCCAAGCCTTTTTTATAGGTGAAAATTTTCCTGCGGCCCGGGGCCCCAGTAAAAACAGGCCGCTTTTTTTTAAACCAGCTAGGGTTTTTTTGGGTTTGGAAATTTTAATTCCCCAAGTTTTTATGTTTTCTTTTGTTTATGTTCGCATTTGGGTTAAATTTATTTGTTGTCCTTTTGGGTATCGGCGGGTTTTTAAAAAGGGGTTTTTAAACTTATTCCCTATGTAGTTCAAGGTTTTTCTCGTATAGGGTTTTTTTTTCGTTGAAAGGTAAATTTTAATCCCTTTTTTTTGAACCCTTTAGTTTTTATTTTTTGGGGTTTTTTTGGATACTGGCATTATGGGGGTGATGGGGTATTCTAATAGGGGGTGCATATGGGGCCCTTTTTTCCCAGGTGTATTTTGTTTTTTCCCCCTTTTAATGCTTGGAAACCCTTCTAATGTTGATAGTCCCCCTGGAGGCCCTTCCGTCTTGCTTCTTGAATTTTTGTGTTGCTATACCAGAGTTTCCCCCTTTTTGGGGGCCCAGTATTTCCCCTTTTTTTTTCGTAAGGGGGTTTTTTTCCCGGAATGATGTCGTTTTTTTTTTTTCTTTTGGCCAGAGGAATTAAAAGTAAATTTTGTTTGATTTGTTTTTTATTTTTTACAAATTTTTTAAATTGTTAATTTTAATTTTTTCTGAGGTGCCTTTGATGCCTAAGGGTTATAATTTTCCCGGGTTTTTAATATAACTTGGGTTTTTGTCAACGGAAAATGCCAAAAGTTTTTTGGGATCCAAAGGGAGGGGGAGTTTTTTAAACAGAGTAAAATATTTTTATATAATTTGGAGTATAACGCCCGCCTTTGGGAGTTCCCCCTTTTTAAACTAAAAGTATTTCCTTTTTGGCTTTTTAGTAAATTTTGCTTTCCCGTTGTCCCAAAAAACAAAAACTGCAGAGAATTTTTTTTCCCCTAAATGGGGGCAGGTCTAGTTTAAAAGTTTATATTTTTAATTTTCCCTTGTGCCACACTTTTCGGGAAAGCCCCTTTTTCCCCCATCTCGAAAACACAAAACAGCCTTGTTTTTTTCGAGATGTTTTTTTGGGCGGTGGTTTCATATTTATTTTTTAGGGGGTGTCTGAGTGCTTTTGCTTGCTCCCCGAATCCGGGTTATGAATCTGGTAGGGGATTTTTTCCCCTTTATATGATGTTTTTTGTCTTTAAGTTTATGATTTTTTTCGTATATTTTTTCCCCGGGCCTCTAACAGAGAAGGGGGGGCCCCGAATTTAATGGGTTTTCCTTTTCTTTTCCCGCCTTCGGAAACATCTTGATTGTGCCGGGTTTTTTTTCTTCGGAAAGTGTCCCATGGAAAGGGGGTAGGGTTTAAATTTTAAACCAGTCTTGCAATTTCTTGTCAGGGAGGGTTTGTTTGGTTTTTATTTTATTTATTTTTCGTCTCCGGGGGGTATTTTTTTTTTATTTTTTAAAATATTATAAAACTTGAACATTAATTTTTGGATTTAGCGTGTTGTTCCTTTTCAGGTTTTCGATAATTTTAAGCGTTTTTGGATTGGTTTTGGTTTATTGTTTGGTTTTTAATGAAAAATTTATCCGGTTTCATTTTCCCGATCAAAGTCTGCGTTTTCAGCCGGGGATATATCGAAAAAACTTTTTACCCCAATTTTCCTAAAAAACCGTTTTTTTGTTCTTTACTAGATTTTAATTTTTTTCCCGTTTATATGTCAGATAGGGTTGTTGGTTTTGGGGGTGTTCCCTGAAAATTTTTAAAATTTTTTCCCAAAAAATTTTTTTGGTGTTTGTATTTTCCCTTTCTAGTTTCCCTTATTAATTTATTGAACTGTTTCAGAGGTTCCTTAAGGGTCTTCCTTCAGCTTTTTTCTTAGAAGCTTTATGCTTTTATGCTTTTTTGGGGGCCAAACCTAGTCTCGAAGCGGTATCTTGGGGTTTAGTAGTGCCACGTATTTTTTTTGTTTTTTTTCTTTGTAATTAGTTTTTTTTATAGTTTTTAAAAAAAATTTGACAAAAAATTTGTTAAAATGGGATAGGGTTCTAGATGGTTTTCATACCATTCCCCTATTGGGTTTTTTCTATACTGTACCATTCGGGGGTTTGAGGGTTTGAATCCCCGGCCCGCTTTTGTTGTATTGGAGTCTTAAAATGTATCCCAGTTTTGGCTCTTCGTCATCTAGTTGTGGTGGTATGGGGCGTTATTTTTCGTCCTTTTTTGGGGGAGGTTTTGAGGGTCAGCGACCGGGGGGGCGGGGGTAAACAGCTAGGGGCCCATAACCCCTTTTGGGTGTGGGGGGGTTAATATTGGGTTTGTCCTTTGGGGGGTATATGATGATCCCGAAAATCCCGATGACTTTCCCGGTCCTGCCTACCGCCAAACAACCCAAAAAAAAAATTAAAAATCTGCACAGCCAAAAGGGGGTTTTTTTGGTTTTTTTTAATTTAAAAAATTTTTTTTTTGGTTTTTTTTTCAAAACCGGCCCTTAAAATGGTTTTAGCCCCCCCCCGCCGCTCTATCCTTTTGGTTTCCTTAAAAAACTTAAAACCCTTTCGGAAAATTAAAAAAAAGGCCCCCCAAAGGGGAATTTAGGTTTAAGTTTTTTAAGTTAAAAAAATTATATTTTAAATATAAAAATAAAAACTTTTTAAAAATAAAACGTTCATAAAAACACAAAGGGAAAAGTCACTGTTTTCCTTTCTTTTGGGTTAAGTTTAAAAAAAATTTTAAATCATATAAATATTAGGTTAATTTACATTAAAAAAAAAAAGCTTTTGGGGTTCTTTAAAAAAATTAAGTTTCCCCAAGGGTTTGGAAAATTTCCAAAAAATTTTTAAAATTTAAATTCAAAAAAAATTTTTTAAAAATTTTTTTTCCCAAAATTGGGCCCTTTTTTTCCCCCCAAAAAAATTGGAAAATTTAAAAAAAAATATTTCAAATTTTTTAAAAGAAAAGTTCAAACCCCAAGGGCCCCCCCCCCCGCAACCGAACCTACAAATTGACACACATTATATTTAAAAACCATTTTTTGGCCATCCAGTTTATTTATTCGTAAAAAAATCAATGATTTAAATAAGTTACACCTAAACTCAAAATTTTAAAAATTTTTTTTACTAATCCATTTTTCTTTTAAAAAACACATTTAAAAAATAAAGATCCTATACCTAAAACCTTTTCCCTAATATAATTTGAATTTAAAATTTTTGAGTTTTAAGGGGTCAATTTCATCGGGGCCCCCCGTCAAGGAATTTTAAAAAATTGGGTTTTTTCCGAACATAAAGGTATCTCGCTCGTACTGGTCGACCTTTTTTTCTCCTTCACAATCTGAAAATTTTGGGCTCCCCCCCCCAAGATTTTTGATCCCCCATTCTCTATAAATTTAAAACTTTAGAATCCTATCAAAGGCAAACTTCTTTGTACACTAAAAATTATTAAAATTTCCTTTTACACACCCAAAACTTTTCCCCTGATTTAAAAAACCCAAAGGGTCACTTTATCCCAATTTAAAATATACCCCAAAAATTATCACACTGTTTCCCCGATCACCCGGGACTTCTTTTCGTTTCCCCCAACAACCGAAAAGCTACCGGGTAAAAGAAATTGTTCATTCATTCCTTTTGCCACCCTAGACAGCATACACCCCAAAGGGTTTTGTTAAGTAAAAATTTGTTTTTTTAATTTTTTTTAGATAATATAGGATTATTTTTTTTGCTTAAATTTTTTTTAGATTTTCGCTTTTAGCAGGTTTTTTTTTAAAATTAATCATAAACTTTTAAGCCTGATGATCCCAAGGGAAATTTGGCCCAAACCCAAACCCCAACCCAAATTTGGCGAAAACCTTTTGCACGCGCAAAAAAAAGAACCCCAAGAAGGGACGAATGTCTTTTGCCACCCTAAAATTTTCAAACATGTATCGACCTAAAATCCCAACTATATATATAAAATATAAAAATATAAAATATATATTAAAAATTTTATATATTTTGAAATATTTAAAATTATATATATATAATATGTCTTTATTTTTTACTGAAATTTGGGGGAAATTAAAGCTTTGGTTTTGTGATATTTTTTTTTCCCTTTTTGGTTTGCAGAACTCTACAAAACCTTAGCGGTCACAAAAAAAGGGTTTAGATCAGGTCTCATTCCCTTAGTTGAACACCCTGGGTTTACTGACCCTATCAGGCAGTACTGTCACTCAAAAGGAATCCTTTAAGTTTGCTCGGCTTATTACCTTTTTGTGGAAAGACTAAACTTCACTTTTGAATTTCAAAATCCCTTTTGGTTTTTCTTTTTGTTTTTGGTCTGTAGTCCGTTTTATCTGGGTGCCCTTTTTTGGGCTGTTTTATTTTATATCCCCTAACTATCTGTTAGTTTTTTCCCCATATATGAATGTTGTATGTTGTTTTTGTTGTCTTTTTTTCTTTATTTTTGGTTCATTTTCTCTCTTCTTCTCTCTTTCTCTCTCTCTCTCTCTTCTCGTCTCCTCCCCTCTCTCCCCTCTCCCTCTCTCTCTCTCTTTTCTCTCCCTTCCTCTCTCCCCAATCCTCTCTCTCTCCTCTTCTCTCTCTTCTCTCTCTTTCCCCTTCCCTCCTCTCTCTCTCTCTCTCTCCTTTCCCCTTTTCTTTTTCTTCTCTCTCTCTCTCTCTTGGGAATAGAAACGATTTTAGGCTTTTTAAAAGGGGCCCTGGTCAAAAAATTTAAAATTTAACAGCCGATTTTGGGTGGAAAAGGCAGAGCAAGCAGACGGTTACATTTTGGGAAAAGATAAAGTTTGTTAGGCGTTCTCCAAAGCTTTCGGGGAAAAAGGGGTTTTAGGGGGCTCCCACCGCTGCCCCCAGGTATTGGAAAAAAGAAAACGATGTGGGGCCTTTTTCCCCGAGGCGGGTCAGTGAAAAAAAAAAAGGGGCCCAATCGGGGGTTTAATTTTCCACAAAAATTTCCCCCAGGAAGGGAAATTTTCCGGGAAAAGGGAAAAATGGGGATAAAATTTTAAAACCCCTTTTTTGGTGTTAAATAGTCAATCATTTTACGCATTTCTAAATGAGTTAGGTGAGTTTTTTATAAAAGCCCCGAAAAATAATTTTAGCAAGAGAATGCCCACAAAAAATCGGGAAAATGTCGTTGAAAAAAATTTTCCCCCAAACGGCTAAAAAGCAGCCATTTTTTTATCTTTTTTAAAAGGGGGTTCCCTAAAACCGGGAAACGATTGCCCTATCAATTTTTTTCTTGAAGCTTAGTCTCAGGGGTAACTTAACAAAATTGGGGGGGGTAGCTTAAATAAATGGGGAAAGGGATGGGGGTTCCCTTTTACCCCTTTTGGGTCTAAGTTTTTAAAAATACCCCCGTTTTGTCGGGATCCAACTAAATGGGTTTGTTTGGTGTGGCCCAGAAAGATACAGATTTTTAGAAAAAAAATTTGAAGCAAAATCACTCAAACCAAAACCCTACCAGAAAAATTACCCCCTCTTTTTTAAATTTGGACCTAACTGCCCTCCTTTTTCTAAAATGAACTTCAGGACTATCCTTTACTAAATATCTGAACGGGAAAATCCCCAACATTTTCATTCTTGCTAAAACACCTTCTAAGAATTTAGGTGTGCGTGGCTCTGCTTTCCTTTTTTTTTTTCCTCCCTCCCAATTTGGGCTTGCTCTCAAAGGGGGGCCTTTAAATCCGCCCATGATGGAGTTGTCTACATTTTGGGGGAGGACCCCTCATACACCTCCAAAAACAGGGGGGTTAAAAAAGCTTTTTCGTCTCATAAAACTCCCCCCCTCTGACTGACTGGTCTTCAATCTTTAAAATCACCGCCGCAATTTTGGTTTTTTTGCTCTTTTTCAAACCGTTATTTTCATCCCTCATTTCTCTTCTAAAACGGGCAAACGCACCCCCGCTTTCCCTTTCTAACGCAAAGTAAAAAGGGTAGTGCAGCGGGGCCCGCGGGGGGTTCCCCCAAACTCCCCGCGCCCCTCCCCTGAAACAATACTTCTACTCATTCCCCACCCTATTCGGGTCCATTTCCCTTTTAATGCAAGAGTTAATCATTATTTTTTACTCTTTCACCCCTTTTTAAACTGGTAAATCTGGAACTCCTTCCGTTTTTTATTTTTCCATTTTCCTGTGACTTAAATCTTTTCAAAGAAGAAAAACAAGACCCTCCCAAACTAAATTGGCCTACCCCCGTTTTTTTTTATTTTTTACGTCTTCTTAGGGGGACTGGCAACTAAGCGGTTTTGTGTTACCCTTTTTGTTTTGCCCTTTTGGGCCGTTTTTTTTTTGATGTAAAAAAAAAAAAAAAAAAAAATGAGTCCTGATAAGCCTTTCTCGAAAATCTTTTTTTTATAATTATTTTTTTATATAATTGGTGATGCGTTAATTTAAAGGCTGCCCAAAAATTTTCTGGGAAAAAATTGTTTCCTCTGGAAAATTTAACAATATTAGCAGAGGGCTCACTTAAATCAAAATCACCGGGATATAAGTTTCCCGCCGATTCAGTCATGATATTTGGGGAAAAGAGGAAACCCACAACTTCTCGCTCAAATTTTGGGCAGAACCAACTAAACCTATTGCAGCTTTTTTAATTGCTTGACAGAGTGCAGACTGAAAGGGGTCTTTTCCAAAAATATATGTCAGCCCCGCGCTTCTGCTAAAAATCCCTGCCACTGTCGCCTCTGCAGAGCAATCATTCATCCAACTCAACTGATAAAAAAAATTAAAAAATTCACAACAATAACCAAGCAGGACTTGTTTGACGTAGCTAGACTCAAAAAATTATCTCAACTTGCAAGATCTTTTGATTTTGATGTCTGCTTTCATAATTTGTGCCACATCAACAAGGAAAGCGCCATGTTTTGTAAAATGATGTGCCAATATGTATTTGTATGTAATAATTGATGAATTGTAATATTGATGAAGTGATTTACTTATATTACTATAAATTCTTTGTGCATGGTTATTGCTATTGTTGTATTGCCTAGAGGTGCTAGATGCTGCAAATGTGAAGAAGAAACAGTTTGTAAGAGAGTTAAAATTTGCTGTCAGTATTGTGATGATAATTAAGGTGTTTATAATGTTCTCTAGATGGGATAACTACAGAATGCTAGGGTCCCTAGCCGTTCTGTGCACATCTATCAGTCTGACGAAGCGTTATGCGACTCATGGAAGAAAGTAGGGAAATAAAGTACAGTTGCAGTAATCAGGTTCTTAACCAAAATCCGTCAACTTAGAAATTCCTTAATTCTAAAAATTTTATTTAATATATCTTTACACCAATGTTTTTCCATCAACCACTCCATTTTCGAAAGATCATGATTTACGATGAGGAACTGAACGATCTTTGGTCTGGAAAAAACGGACAATTCGACGGATTTGGGTCGTTTGCTATTGAAGAATTGGCAGATTTTTCAACGCTCACCGGAACCTTCGCCAAGTGAATCAGAGTGATGGACTACGTTTCAACAACTATCCCCTGATGCGATTCACCATAACGTCATTGAAACGTCATTTCTTCCTCACCATTTGGCGATGATTTAGACCATTTTCAGGTATTGTAACACTTTTGCGAATTTAATGAAAAATCTTGACAAGTTTTGTAAGCAAAACATATTTTATTATTCGTAGAGGTTGACCCAATTTCGATTTTTCAGTATTTGCGATGTGGATTGGATGGGGATTATATATTTTCGAATATTGCGGATGCTAATGTTTATACAGATCATCCTGGCCACAAAAATGTTTTCATCAGACGATATTTTTGTGTGGTGGCTTGGGATAACATTTTTTGACGGCTGTTCCAAACTGCATTGAATTTTCTCTAGCACGTATAGTTTTTTATTAAAGTCATGTATGTAAATACACAGATTAACCATTTTATTATAGGCAAAGTACTACTTTTTTCAACATTTTTTGGGTTATCTTATGTATTTCCTTAGTTTTACGGGGTAATCTATGGGCAAAAGTTGATAATGTTTAATATTTGATATGGTTTTCTTGTCTAGTTCATTGTCTATTCTGGTCTATGTATTAATTATCTATTGATTTTATTATCTGTTTATTTCTCTATTTATTTTTGCAGGCAGCTTATCGTACGTCTGCAATGCGCAATTGATACCTCCACGTCCTCTGGGAGAACACGTGCACATTCTTCCTCTGGCTACTGTCGTGTAAGTGCTGTGCTGATGTTAATTCGTTTCGAAGTCATTGCTCAAATCAAATCAGCTGCCTCGACTATGTAAGAATCAGCCCAGACAAGTTTTTGTTATGTATGTTAATTTTCACACTAAACTACAACGACGAACTATTACAAGCCGACCTTTAAGAAATATACAAGCATACTTTGATTGCCAACCTAGGTGACCAAGATAGCCATGGTGCAACTCACACTCAACTTTGTTTCTTCATTGTTTCAAGAAACGGATTACGCATAGGGTGCACAAAAAGAAAGCTTCATGCCGTTTGCCATAACCATGATATGGAGGGAGTCGAGAGATCATCATGAAGACTGTTAGTTTTGGTAGTGTAAACATATAGGTTTTCTACACAGAACAAACAGATTGTTTATCCCACCATGGATTCAGCCGTAGACCAGTGCAACAATGGGTGAAGAATTGCCCATGCCAATTCCCCCAGCTGATGGTGGTATATTCTACTGAAGATGACACGATGTATGGTGATAAGGTGCAACTGGTGGCGTTCCCGGACCGTCTTGCAGATCAGATTACACATCGAAGGTATAAATTTCGAGCCAAAGCTATTCACCTAAGGACATTTTGAAATGATCTTGTTAAGACTTGTCACTGTCTAAAGGAAAGCAGAGCCTTCTAAGCCTCAAGCTACAGGAGAACAATTACTTTGAAAAAAATGTTCGTGTCAGTTACTACCGAAAGCGGAACTTTAATTTAGGGCATCCATTCTTTACAGTAGATGGTCCTCTCTGTTATTGCCATGATATACAGGACTATTCCAGACTTGTCCTAAGACGTATGTTGGCAATCTGCCTGCGTCTCTTCATTGATTCTCGCAGAGAAGCCTGAAAGCCGTTTTTTCTTTTGCATATGGAAATGTAGCCACCATCCCTATTGCCCATTCTGTCCATCTAAAGAGAACATGACATATGGATACACTACTTAAAGCAATCCAATACGACAGTAATCAATGGAACCTTTGCGGAGATTTAAGTTATGGTATTTTAATGGGTATGCAAGCAGGATTTACAAAATATTGTTGTTTTCCTTTGCCTGTGGGACAGTCTGCCACAACGGAACACTACAAACAAACGTGACTGGCCACAAAAGGTCCACATATGTCCCAGGAACAAGCAGTGTCGCAGTCTGTCCCTTTTATTTGATCCACAAAAGATCTTCCTAACCACCTCTCCACATTAAAACTTTGTTTAATGGAGAATTTTGTAAGCCATGGTAAAGTCAATTCACAAGGGTTCCAATACCTTCTAATAAATTTCTGAAGTTATGTCAGCAAAATTTGAAGGGGGGAATTTTGTTGGGCCACAAGATCAGGGAGGTTTTAATGGATAAATGGAATTTCAACGGTCCCTCATCCGCTGGAATTGTAAAGCTTGCTGCTTTCAAATGGATATGCGCAACTTCTTGGGAATCACAAGTCTCATGTATTAAGGATGGAGTTGAGAAACTCCTCGAGCTTTAAGAAATGGAGTGTCGGGGAATGCTCATTAAAAATGCACTTCCTGCATTCCCATTTAGATTTCTTTCGCAAAACCTTGGTGCAGTGAGTGACGAGCAAGGGGAACGCCTTCCACCAGACATTCAGACTTATGGCGTTCGCTTACCAGGATTTTGGAACGAAAGCATGATGGCTGACCATTGTTGGATGTTGTATCGTGAAAATCACAGACTAAATATTTAAAAGAAGCGTACTCTCACGCTTTTAAATCTTGTACTGTGTATATCCTTACTTTCCAAGTAGGTTCAATGACCTTTGATGATGTAAATTTGTTGCTTACAATTCATTGCGTTGTATGAATTTAGTGTATGATGTAATTTTTAGTTCTTACAAGTAAATGATTTGCATGAAATTGTAATTTATTACACCCGTAGATTTTCATACATTCGATGCATTTCATACAAATCAAAATAATAATTCAAAAACGATACGTGCTAGAAAAAAACTGTACCAGTATTTGGAAAACATCAGCATCAAAAATACGTATCAGCAAGGCTTATTTTATGTCTGTGATGTGAAAGAAAAATTCATTTTGTTAACCACTGTATTTCTGATTCACAACTTTCACTCTCTCCTCCTGCACAACTAGTCCCCGAATATTTGCTTTGTGTTACCACTTCCCAATTTTCTCTTTATCTCATTCTCTCTCTCTCTCTCTCTCTCTGCATCTCTCTCCCCTCGTCTCTCTCTCTCTCTCTCTCTCTCTCTCTCTTCCTCTCTTCTCTCTCTCACATCTGACTAATCCTCTCTCTCTCTCTCTCTCTCTCTCTCCTCTCTCTCTCTCTCTCTCCGCTTCTCTCTCTCTCTCTCTCTCTCGTCTGCCCAACTGCACTAATCCCGAATATTTCCTCTTTCATCACTTCCACATTATTTTGACTCTCTCTCTCTCTCTCGTCTCTCTCTCATCTCTCTCTCTCTCTCTCTCTCTCTCTCTCTCCTCTCTCTCCTCTCTCTCTCTCTCCAACGACATGTAGTGTCTGTTATTCAGAGATAACGCATAATATCTGCATGCCATTGGACGATGGACGGCCTCACTGGGAACACAAAGATAAATTATGTACCATTTGTGGACGATCCAATGGAGATTGATTTCCGTACGGAGTGTCATGGAGGGGGTATTCGTCTTCTGTTTTTTCTCTTCTATTAGTCTTCTCGCTTATTTGCTGTTGCGTGGTAATTCTGAGGGAGGTTCCTGAAGGGCTAGTCTTGATCATAGGGAGGAGAAAGGTGCCCTGTTGACAGAACTGCATGTGGCCGTTTTGATGAGCCAAGTAATGCTACTGGGGAAGTTGTGATGAGAGCCCACAGAGGCTTTTCATCGCCCTTGGTCACAGATACCTTCAGAAATTCCCGTCAGTATGTCCTTCCAACAGACACATGACTCAGGCTGGTAATCATAATTCGAGATAAATAATTTCCTTTTAAACTGGCCCCGGTGAAGGATTTCGAACCTGCACCACACCAAGATTTGCACCTCAATTTAACAACGGGCGTTTAGACCACAATACCAAGCGGGATGATGCCACTTGCTAAGCGGTTTTCTGGTGATTTTATGTGCATTATACCGGAGCAGTCCTTCATCGTAAAAACTGTTGGTGGCACCATTCCGTGCCTTCTTACACGTCACTCGCAGTTCTTGGTTCGTACATTTGCAGTGAAGGACAGGATTCAGCAAGTTCGGCAAAACTCATCATGGATCAAAACAAAGGATGGAGCTAAGGCAGAGGTCGGCAACACCAGAATTTCAAGACGATCCAGTTTCTTCAAAACTTTGGCAGAAAAGCAGTGCTGATGGAGCCGCAGTGTAAATTATGATGAAATTACGAACAAGTACAAGTTTATAATACAGAATTCATCCCAATTTTTCCAAGAGACTTAGGAGCCTAGGTCACATACACTATTGTACTGGCGCTGCGGCTATCTATGCCACGTATTTTGATCTCAATTTTTTAAAGATACATTTTGAACAATTTTAAGTAGGTGCAGGAGCCACACAGGTCTCTTGCAAGAGCCGCCCTGTTGGCCGACCGCTGAGCTGCTAAAGGAAGACTAGAGAGTAAACTCGTTTAGATCAACTGGCTCTTTGTCTCCATCGTACAAAATTGAGTAGTTAGGGGAATCACTGGTGGTAGAGGCTGACATCCAAAAACGGGACCGTCTTTGGTATTGATGAGATGGAGTCTCAGGGGAAGCAGAGTTATCTAAGGAAGAAGTAGGCAGTGATCTATTTAGGTGGAAACATCGGTGATGGCTTTGGTTGTAGTTTACTATGGAGAGACTGGTCTCACAGGGTAGAAGAAATGACTAATTGGGAACCTGTACACCGGGATAATTCCAATTAAAGCACTATCAAATTAATTGGACCCCATCGGCATCTTCCAAGAGTGTAAAATGGCACCGTAGGTAACACCGAACAGGAAATTGTCGTGCGTCCCACATAGTCAGCAACTTGTACTTTGTGGGGCAAAGTGATGGGTTTAATGCCTGAGAGGGGCTCCTCAGAAACTACGACAAACCAGATTCAGTAATAATAAAATAGGCATGATTCAGTATCAAGGTATCAATCGCTGTTTTGACACAAGTAGTCATCTCCCAGTGATACCCATGATTCTGCCGAAGACCCTTATTACCAAAAATTTAGGCATCGATTCGCCTTTTCCAAGTCGCTATTTATTGTCCATTCTTACATCCTAGAGTGCGGGATCACAAGCGGTTTGAAGATCCGGATCTTTGTCCTCCTGCACAGGTAACCTACAACGCCAATACTCGTGCTGACCGAGACCATAACACCGTGGGCAGGCCAATCCGCCGTAGACTTCTTAACGTGACCCCCGTCATTATGGACTGCGCTACCAGAAGTATGTAAAACTTTTCTAAAAACTTATGTCCCTCAGTCGTATGCATAACATACTGGTACTGTTCCAGCTAGTAAGGCCGCGAAACACCTGGACCTTGACTTGAAGCCAGGAACCTCAGTCCCAAAGCTTGCCTCCTCGTGAAGCGCCTCGGAGACCATCACCAGAACCTCTAGCGACTCAGCAAAGATTACTGAATAATCGGCAAAAACAAGATCTGTGATCTTGGTGTTGCCGAGGGATGCTCCACAATCACTTTAATCAACAAGTTTGACCGATTGCGCTTTTATCCCCCTCCTGGAGGCACCCTTGCATCCCTCTTGTATTCACAGGAAAAAAGCTGGATACACCTCCCCCACACTTCACAGCCCACTCAGTCCCAGAGTACAGGCCAGTCATCAAACCAATAGTCCTTGCAGAAAACTCGCAGAAGTCGCAGTCGCAGTCGCAGTCGCAGTCGCAGAAGATCCCAGAGTGACTCACGATGCACTGAGTCAAACGCCTTCTTGAGATCAACGTAGGCTGCAGACATCCCCTGTCGAAAATCACGTCGGCGTTCCATCAGGACACGAAGCGCTAGGATACGGTCCGTTGTTGACTTACCAGGCGTGAACCCAGACTGCTGGTCTCAGGTCTCTGATGCTTCAACAGATGACTGCGGATCCGTGTCAGCAATAGATTGGCAAGCACCCTGCCTGGCACGCTGAGCAGCGTAATACCACGGTAATTGTTGCAGTCCTGACGGTCCCATCTATGTTAGGAAAATTGTTAGATGTGACCAAAGTTGCTTCACTAAATGTCAGCAATCCTCTACATGTTTGCTACAAAAGTTACCTACATGGTTATTAATATGTGTATTTGTTAGTAATTTCTTTGTGAATTACTGTGAGTATTTGGACGCATATGCTCATTTATCTAGCATTAGTGAAGTTGTTTTAAAGTTTTGAGTTTAACGTAGGTTACCTATGATTAAAAATTCATATATAATCATCCAATCTTTTCATAGACGCTCTTTGACATAATTATTGTTTTAGTCTATACGACATGTTTCCTGTGAGATAATATACTAACATAACTCTCTACTGATTTTTTATTGCAGAGGAAGTATGGCTTGGTCTCGGGGTCGGTGTTGTAGTTTGGGGCGTGATTCTATGGCTGCTAAATCTAGCAGGTAGTCGAGTTGCAGGAGTGAGCGAAGTGGCCTTCAGTACTTCCCTCATATATGGATGGGGCGCGCTCTTGGAACGGCCTCCTGCTGACCCATCTGTTACCATGTCGGGACAGGTATTATCCATTGTATGATTTTGTATAAAAATCATATAAATATGAATGTTTTGTATACTTTTAAAAATAATCTCTCGACAGGTGTTAGTGGGTTGGTGGCTCGTATTCTGTTTGATAATTTGCACTGGATTCAAGTCTTCATTGATCGCCAACCTTACGGTCCAAGGATCTTCAGCACCGATTGAGACGTTGGATGACCTAGTAAAAGCTAGTAACTGGAGATGGGGTATTCCACCTTGGCTTCTGAAAGGAATACCGCATGAATATTTTTCTAAACACAATGATCCAGTTGTAAAAAAGATCTACAAAAATATGGAGGTTAGTATGGTGATTACAGAAAGAACATATGCAAGTCAACAGTAGGATTACTAATAATAGGCTACTAGTCTACTACCGACTACTAGTCGGTAGTCTACTAATTCTATAAAAATACATAGATCTACATCTATGTATTTTTATAGAATTATGTGTTGTTCGTTAAATTGGAAGGAGTAGGCGCTCAGAGGAGTAACTGGACAGCCAAATACCTGCAGCCATGGTGGAACTCTACCTGGGAGGTACTTACCAGTGTGGAGGGGTTGCTGCAGACTTGTCATTGACACTGCCAGTGTCCTTTTTCTCTTTCCGCATTCCTAAGTTGCAGATACACAAGAGAGTAGCTACAGTTGCACTCCAAATACATCTCCTCTCACTACTCACCCAACATTACAACCGCCTTACATACTTACAGTCTCCTAAATCTTTTATGTGTGACATCAAATAACCCCGCTTCGGAGTCACTGCTGTGGGAGGAGACTACATATGTCTCCAGTTTAGAACGATATAACTAACGGTGATGACAAAAAGTGTCATACCTCCTTTAACTTTTTCTAACTAAACTTCTACAATATTCGAGGTCCTAGATGTAACTTACAAACTGTGAAACATCATCTCCTGTCTCCTCTACACCTTATCATATTTTCCCTGCCGTAACCCAGGTGTCTGTGAACACTGACAACAGTCACTTTCCTGTTCTCTCTTTATTTCTCTATTCTCATTTTAAAATCAAAGCTGGTTGTTGCGTATAGTTTACGCAACAACATCACTTCCTTTCGTGCCAACGGTCTTGAATCTTCTACCATCTGGCATATTGTTTAATATCACTTACCTTGTGAAATATATCACTCGCCTAACTCCTTAGACTCTGTGAAGTTCTTCAAATATTCAACTTCCAAAGTGAAGCAATTACTACATTTTTTTTCTGAGCCCATTAAGTTCTCGTGATTTTAAAATTTACGACCAGCTTTGACAATCATCCTCTTCAACATCTCCACCATCCATTCATCCTCTCCTCCCTGACCAACAGGTTAACAATCCATTAAACCTTTGCTAATCTCTCCATGACCTAGGGTCTAGTAGTACTCTCCTGCAGCCCCTACCCGTTTTCCTCCTCGAATGCCTGGAGATGTGCCAACAGTTGAACTTTTCACATATCTTCTACCATTCAGCTCCCTTCATTTGAAATACCTTCTGAACACCAAACATATATGGCATCCTCTTTCTATTCCGGAAATATTTAAGATCAGCATTTAGGCGCAGTGTCACTTAATTTTAGTATGTTGTGTAGGAATGGCTAGATATTACAAGAAAATTGATCCAGAAACACACTGGTATTTCACACTTTTCCTTAAAATCCCGAATATTTACTAATGTTGAATTTTTCAGATATAATATAGCAATACGTAATAAGTCATTTATTGCTAAATAGATCGTTATGCAAATGTTTAAGACACAATTTTTATGTTCATCATGTATTTATAGTTACATGTATCTGAGGTCATGAGTGCTGACTTCGCTCTCTGAGATCAAGAGTGCCATTATTCTCTCTTGTCTTCCACTTTGAGCGATACTCACAATAAAAGATTGCATCTATTACCTGATGCTTTGGTCAAACCAAAAAAAAACCGGACTTCATAGCAAGAAAGGAGTATCCTCGCGACAACCTTTGGATGGAGTTCAGGTATTAAAGAATCTTATTTGAACTATATATTATGTCTATCTAAAAAGAACTTTTTATCCCTAAACAATATATAAAAACACATATATATAGATATATATATATTATATATATTATATATATATATATATATATATATATATATCTATATATACATTATATATTTTATATATATCTATATCATATATAATATATTCTATATATCTATAGATACATATATTCTTATATATATTTATATCCATTATATACATCGATATATACATATATATATATACTATAAGTCTATACATATATACTTTTTTATATTTATATATATACCTATATTAATATATATCCCTATCATCTATTAATACCTCTACTATATCTATATCTATCTATATAGTATTTCTCTATCTATATATAATATATATTCTTCTATATACATATATCTATTCTATATAGATAATATTCTCTATATATGTATATTATTATACTACTCTCTCTATAATCTTATTATATCTCTTCTTATCTAGACTCTATACTCTCTATGATATATATATATATATAGAT
>JACEEZ010026077.1:0-15000 GCA_016584305.1 Chionoecetes opilio
CAAGCACAGGAGACCCCGAGAAAATACAGTACCTGAAGAATCCCGGGTGCTTCTGATATATTTTTTGTGCGACACGGCACATTACTTGCATCCTGCATGGACACAGCAAAAAGCTGGGGCCCTTCCGAGAGCTTAGCCCCCATTCACAACCCACACGGCGACGATATATGTGTGCAGACGTGTGGAGCGGCGGGGAGCGGCAGGTAGTAGCGAGCCCTCTCACTCGGTGGCCTGCTACTACGCCGCTTCCCCCGCTGCACACATCTGCACACATAATCGTCGCCGCACAGGTTGCAAAGGGTGCTAAGCTTTTGGGAAAGGCACGGCACAGCACGGCACAGCCTCGGGAGAGGCACAGCTGCACCCACACAGGATGCAAGTATATGCCACATCGCACAAAAAATATATCAGAAACACCCAAAATTCTCCAAGTACTACATTTTTCTTCGAGTCTCCGCACATCTGTATCAGGCGGGAGAAAAATATAAATTGAATTTGAAAAAACAAAGTAAAGGAAAGGAAGAAGAGGGGAGAAGAGAGAGAGAGGAGAGACGGAAGAGAGAGAGAAGAGAGAGAGGAGAGAGAGGAGAGGAGAGAGAGAGAGAGAGAGGAGAAGGAGAGGGAGGGGGGGAGAGAGAGAGAGAGCAGAGAGAGAGGAGAGAGAGAGCGAGAGAAGAGAAGAGAGAGAGGGAGACAAACAAAGAGAGAAAGAGAGAGAGAGATGAGAGAGAGAGAGGAAGAAGGAGAGAGAGAGAAAAAGAAAAAAGAAGAGAGAAAAAGAGGAGAGAGAAGGAAGAAGAGAGAGAAAGAAGAAGGAGAAGAGGAAAAGACAGGACGACAGAAAGACAGAGAGACGGGACAAAACCCAGAAAAACATGTGCTATGCGGGCTGTGTCGGCTTGGGGCCGGGTACGTATCGGCACCGGCGGCAGGGGCGACGGTTTCGGCAAATCGGATGAAGCCGATGTCGCCCCGCAGCGGAAACTGTTAAATCGGGCCAATATTGATAATTCGTACAGGCCCAACACAGTCTTCCTTGACTCGGCCCAAAGATAAATATTTAAGTGGATGTGACATGAATTGCCGGGCGAAGGACTAAATAGGGTTCAAAGCTCGGATTAAGGATAATGTTGATTAGGTGGCTGAATCGTAGCCGGGCAGGATAAAGCTGTTGGCCACCGCGCCCGTTGTGACGGCGTTTGTCTCGAAGCCAAATATTCAAAATATTACCAGGGAAGTGGCCGGGCGCCCGGCGCTACATTTACGGCTCTTACAGGCCTCCAGGCTGAGGATCGACTTCATCTACCCCACAAAGACTTTATAAAGGTACGTAGGAAAGGGTGGTGAAACTTAGAGATGATTAAATGCTCAAATATATAGAAAAGACTTAAAAAAGCCTCAGAACTTTGCCTTTACCTCAGATAAATTCTAGAGTCCTTTCCCGCCCTTATTAGTGTTTTTTTTTCTCCAGACCTTAACAATCATTTCAGATCCCTCTAACACGTAAATATAAAGTAGGGAAAGATGCCACCTGCACCCCCTGCCCCCACTAAATGACCCATCCTCTGGATCCCCCAAAAATAATTTACTAACCTACCTCACTAATAACCTTACCAAAACCTCTACCAATAACCCTAACGAGACTTAAATTTGGGGGAACCTAGAATTTTCCATGTTAGGTTAGGTTATATTGAGGTAAGGGAGTAATAAATTTTTTGGGATTCTCTAGGAGGTTATTAGTAAGGTTAGGCTTGGTATGTGAGTTAGGCTAGTTATTTTGAGGTTAGGTTGGTTATAGTGAGGTAGAATATTAATATTTACCATAGTATATTTTTGAGGGTTAAGGGGGCGTTTAGGGGGAGGAGGGTTGAAGGGGCAGCTCTCCTCCACTTTATAATTTACGTGTTAGAGGTATCACAAGTGATCTGTGAAGGTCTGGAGGAAAACCCCCGCTAATAAGGGCGGGAAAGGACTCTAGAATTTTTACCGCTTCAGGGAGTTAAGTAATAAGGCTTGTGGCGAAGATGTTTACTTGGTGATTGGGTTTACTGTAATGCAGTTTAAAGCATTACAAGGCACGAGTTATAAACCGTCCTCAAGTTATAGAACTGACAATTTGCAGCATTTCTAACCCTATAACCCGACGGAAAAAGAGATATAACACATGGGGGGTTGGAGGGGCAAAATCCCCCCACCTCCCAGCGATCCCAGCGAGGTTATAAATAGGATAAAGTAATCAATGCCCAGGCTAGGTTAGTTAACTAGCGGGGGGGGGGTCTGAATGGGCGCAGCCCCCAGTTATGTCAGGAGAATTTAGGTAAAAGAGGATATACTAAACTGCAGTTTTACTGGTGATTGTGATGATGGGTGTCTGATGTAGCCTTTGGTACAGGCAGTACTGACCCTACTGGGCTAATATTTAGAATATGGGCTGTCTGGGTTCAAGTATTTTTCACCTTTCTAACTGTTTATAGATGTGTGTTTTCCCTCTCTCTCCACACCTTTGCCAAAAGCGTTTGTTTGTAAAGGGCTGTTTGGTATATCCTGTTATAATCATCATAAATATTGTAAAATGGCAAACATAATAAAGTGTTAAAAATGGTTAAAGTGAGAAAAACGAGTGTGAAAGTAGCAATGAAATGTTGTGCAAACATAAAATGTTTCTTAGGCTAGGTTAGTTTAAGGGGAAGGTAAGTTAGGTTAGTTAAGAGCAAGGCTAAGTTAGGTTAGTTAAGGGCAAGGCTAAGTTAGGGTTTGTTTGAGGGCTAGATTAAGTTAGTTTAATGGTTCATTAGGTTATTATTTTTACTTTTTTCAAATGGAGAGTGTTTTTTTTCCGTCAAAACGTCTAAAAAGTGTATTTTAGAAATGCTGTCACTCCTTTAAAATGTCATCTTTATTTAAAGAAGCAACACCTGCCTCGGTTTCTACTGCAGTTTGATTTCATTACAACGCACGTAGTTAACTGCCTTCAATTGTAAATCTGGACCCTAGCAGTATTTCTAAGATATTTGGTACTTTAACCATTAATTGAGTATGTGGTTAAAATTGTTCTATTCCTTATGTATTCATGGTGTGTTAAGAATGATGGTCTTTTTAAAAAAAATCGGAAATGCCTCATTTTGCAGGTATCTCCCCATTACCTTGCTTCAGGGTAGGCGACGCAAACATGTCCTGGTTAGGTTAGTGGGATTATTTTAACACACTGTGCCTGATCTCAATTCTAGGGAAAAATGCATTGCGTATGTATTTGGTAGAGTGTAAATTTTTAGTTTATGCGACACCCCGAAAGTGCAGAAATAGGTGTATAGGTGTAGGAAAAAAATAATAAATGTCGTAAATGACCAAAGTTTAGGATACCCATAAGAATTAATGAATAACATTTCTCTCTCAATTTCACAGGATTTGTACAATGCAATAGTTTAAGTAATCATAAAATAGTTTAGAAAATCTTTTCATCATTATGATTGCACCAATATTCTTTTTATTTTGGTCTATTATATGGTCTTTGTATTGTGGTCAGTGGCGTACCCAGAAAATTGAAAAGGGGGGGGGGCAATATATATATAATATATATATAATATATATAAATAAATATATTAATATATATATATAATATATAATATATATATTATATATAATTAAAAAAATATAAAAAAATTACAAAAAAAAAAATAAAAAATAATATATATATAATCAAAAATTATATAAAAAAATAAAACCTATATAAACAAATTTATAAAAAGGTAAAATAGAAAGAAAAAAAAATATATATTATATTATTATTTAAATATATATATATATATATATATTTTTTAAAAAACCCAAAAAATAAATAAATAAAAAAATATTAAAAAATATATATAAAATAAAAGTAAAAAAAATGGGCATTATATAAAACAAAAAACAAAAAAATGCAAACAAAAAATATATAATATATTTTAAAAAATAAAAACAATTAACTGGGGTGAGTCACCACAACCCTTCTAATCCTCCATTTAGTCTGGGAACCTGACCCCCCTTAAAAATTTCCGGGACCTCCCCGATAGGCTCGGGTTTCCCGGGTCTTGAGTTGGGGCCCCCTTTTAAAAAAGAGCCTCGGGGCAGAGGCAGAGTTAGTTAAAAGCTAAAACCCTGTCCCCAACACAAGCCGGGCCACGTCCCCAAATTTAAACCAACCATAAAACCGGGTTCTTTTTTTAAAACCATGTGGTGAAAAGGTCCCTACTTTTTGGTGCCCCGAGGAAATGACAAAAAAAAACCCCACCCGGGGGGGGGTTTGGGCCCCTCGCCCCCCCCCATCACGCCCCCCCCGCCCCCGCCTGCAGCCCCCCATCCGACGCCGCCCCTGCCGCCCCCGCCACCCCCCCCAAAACGCTAAACCCCCCGCCCGGGGCCCTGCACCTCCTGCCTCATTTCCGCAAACCCACACCCACCCCGGGCCGCCTCCCGGGGCTCCCCAAACCCCCGCCCCCCCCCCTTCCCAACCCTGCCTCCTGGCGCCTGGGGCTACTCCTCCCCCTGCTGCCTCACGCTGCCCCCCCTGCTGCCTTCCGCTGCCTCCAAAAGGGCCCCCTTCAACCACGGGTACCGCACCCCGCCGCCTGCCGCCACGATGCCTGACGACGCCACGGAAACGCTGCTCACCCGGGCCCCGCCCTGCCGCCACCCTCTCAGCGCACCCCACACGCCCCCCCTAAAGGCTTTTTGTCCCACCCCTGCCACCCACCCTGCCCCCCCGCCCCTGCCGCCACCCCCGGTGGGTCCCCCCGCCGCCGTCACCGGGCACCAGCCCCCCTAAACCGCCCACGCCCCCGGGCCAGCGCTGCCCCACGCTACGCCTGACCCAAGCCATCTAAGGGGGAAACCCTCAGCCCCCTCCCCCCCCGCCAAAGTGCGCCCTTGGGTTTCTGCCTCCGCTGCGTCCCCGCTGCCTCCGCTGCCCTCCACAAAGGGCCCCGCCAAAAGCACGGGCACCGCATCCCGCCGCCCGCCCCTTTCCTCCTGCCGCCACGTGCTACTCCTCGTCCTCCGCTGACCCCCTGCTTCCCTTTACGCGGGTTCCCTTTCTTCCTCACGCTGCGTCCTGCAGCCCTTCCCCCCCCCTGCCTCCAGCCAAAGGCCCCGCAACGCACGGGGACTGCATAGCAACACAAGCTATCTTGGGAGCCGATTGCCTTGGACACTTCGCTTTCCCACGAAGACACCTTGCATCGCAAGCCTCCCTCCAGATCTTGTGACAGCATCACAGCAGCAGCGATCCTCGCACTCCTATCTAATCTTGCGCTACGCTGCAACGTGAAGACTGGACAGCCGCCCTACCTGCATTCCCTTCCCCTCGGCACCTCCTATCTAATCTTGCAGCTACCGCTCCAACGTGAAGACTGGACAGTTGCCCTACCTACATTACCTCGGCACTTGGCACCTCTGGTTTTTTTTCATAAGTTTTATATGTATAATATTTTTTTTTTTTTGAGGAAGGAGAGTACTGTGGTGAGTCACACCACACCTGGCTAATCCTCCAGTATCTCGACCTGACCCTCCTTCTTAATCTCGACCTCAGCCGCATAGGCGTCAGGTGTCAGGTCTTGAGTATCGGGGCCCCTTTATAAAGAGCCTCGTGCAGAGGCAGAGTTAGTTAGAGCTCAACCACTGTACCACACACAAGCTCTGTCCACAGTCTCCAATAAACCAACCATCAACCCTGGGTGTCTATTTATCAACCATGTAGGTGACAAGGTCACTACATAACAAATCATATTCTGTTTATATTTTTTTATAAATAAAAGTAATTTTTTCTCTCTCTCTCTCTCTCTCTCTCTCTCTCTCTCTCTCTCTCTCTCTCTATATATATATATATATATATATATATATATATATATATATATATACGTAGCGGACGTAAATATTGGTGTCGTCAGCCCGTAGCCCAACGCGGTAAAACAAATATGATGGTACAATAAACAGTGATTACTTACCTTAATATTAATACTTTGTTGGCATCCCCTTACGTCTAATGCACTCTTTCAAACGTGATGGGACACTCTCTATCAAGTTTTGTAACGTGGACAGAGGGATTTCTGTCCACAATTTGAGGAGTGCCGCTTCTAGTCGGGGAAGCGTGGAGGTATCATGGTCACATAACTTGCGTTTGATAATGGACCACAAGTTTTCAATGGGATTAAGGTCAGGAGAATAGGCTGGCCAATCTTTAATGAAGTCCACAGAGCAGTCATGAAGCCAGGTTGTCACCGATTTTGCTTTGTGGCAGAGTGCATTATCCTGCACGAATGTGTGGGCTTGGCACACCTCGAAGCAATCAGGCAGATTGTCACACAGCAGTTCCAAATAATTATATTGGTTCATTGACTCATTTTTGGGGAGCACCACAAGTTTCCCAACACCATGGAAAGAGAAGCATCCCCACACCATTAAGGAATCTGGGATTCTTACAGTGTTGTGTGTGAACTTTGGCGCGTACGGATCACTGCCCGGGAGGCGATAAACTCTCCTTTTCCTGCTGTTGGTAACTGTACATTTTGCCTCATAACTCCAAAGTACTCCTTTCCAGTTCTCAGTATCCCAAGGGAGGTACTTGCGGCAGAACTGAAGTCTGTTGTCCTTATGAACCTCTTTTAGGAGAGGTTTAGGTCGCGCAACAAAGTGTTTAAATCCAAGGTCGTCATGGACTCGACGTCGCACTGTCCTGACAGACACTTCACCCAGCAGTACAGGGTTATTTTCCTTTAATTGTCTGCCGGAAATACTGGGACACTTATCAACATCACGCTTGATGATGTTTAATGTTCTTGGGTGGGTTTTACGGGGCCTGCCAGGGGGTAATTTTTTCCGCGGCAAATCGTCGTCACCAGAGTTTGAAATTTGTTGCACCCAACGGCTGATACTTCTCACACTAACGCCTGTGTTTTCAGCAATATCTTTCACTGAGTGTCCTGCCTTGTGGAGTGACGAAATAGCCCTAATGTCATCACTTGTCACTGGTCTATACCTCCCCATAGTCCACAGAAGAGGCAAGATAGAGGCAAAACGCTGTTGTCTTAAAATGCCGCGGGCTGGCAACTCCTCCGCGGCACCTCCCTGCACAGGCTGTAATGGATCACTGGGTGTCGTGACCTTGAGCTCAGTGACAACTGACAACACAGATCACTGCCCCAGTTTCCCTTGCAGAGTTGCCAAATGCCCAATAAATTCAAATATGAGAGTATGTTTAGTTTTTCTGTAGTTTGCTCTGGGAACCGGTTTGCCTTTGTTTATAACGTGAAAATGCAGCGCTACTCATGATGTTGGCAGAAATCCCTCTATCCACACTACTGCAGAAGGTGATATAAATTGTTTGATTATGCTTAATAGACGTTAGGCGTAGTGGAATGCCGTCAAAGTATAAAATTCAAAGTAAGCAGCCATCCTTCATAATTATTATCGAATGTGTTCTGCGCGTTAGGCATAAGACCGATGACGCCAATATTTACGTCCGCTACTGTATATATATATATATATATATATATATATATATATATATATATATATATATATATATATATATATTTTATATATATATTGGTGCTATCTATATATATATTGGTTATATTTTTTTCTTTGTAAAAGGGGAGGGGGGGGGCATGGCCGCATGGCCTCCCCCCTCGGTACGCCACTGATTGTGGTCTATCTTGTATTGTAAGGTGTAATTGAAGTGATTGCAGGTTGAACAATCTCTTTTGTGAAGATTATTGGCCGATAGAACAAATAAGAAATCTGCAAAGAGTTATGTAAACTTATGATAGTGCATCGGATCATGAAAATCTAATCTTAGTTTTCTTTTTCAGAGCAACTTGTGATCAAAGCCTTTTAGGTGGTGAAGAAGGCACCAACATGGGAGCATGGCACATGGTATCTTTAATGAAACAGAAGAGGACACCAGAGGCCTGCTGTAAAGGACAGCCCCCTGCACATCTGACAGATGGTGGGAATTCTATTATTTATCCGATTTGTTATGGGTTGAGACTTAACACTTCTGGTTGTATAAGTTCTCAGTGGTTTAGGTAAACCTGATAATTTTCTGATGCATTTCAGTAATCTTTTTTCCTTAACATAACCTAACCTAATTTACAGAGATTGATAGACTTTCAGGCTACATTTTCCTTCTTCTTTCTGTTTATCGTCAGATTTTCCCATAATGTCTTATGAGGTTAGACGATCGATGATACTTATCCAATTTTATTATCGGCGTTCATCATTTAGATTTGCAGCATCTCAATATTCATGACTTGTCACATATAGTACATAGTTCATGAATAGTGCATGAGCAGGATAACAGCTCCCATAAGAGCCATAAGAGTCTTCCCTGTTATAACTATACGTTATGGGTAAAATTTATATATATAAAATATATATATATATTAAAATATATATATATATATATTTTATATATATATATATATATATATATAATATATAAATTTAAAATTTTATTTATTTTAATTATTTATTATTAATTCATGTATTTATTTGTTTATTTCTTTCGTTATTTGGTTGTTCATTAATAGAAATTTTACCACATTTGTCTGGACTTTTTTTCCACTTTGTAACATACAGTGATTATATTTTATGAAAATTATTTTATATACACTATTACTTTGTTTCATTTACAGTATTTATACTTGTTAGCATCAACTGATGGTGTATTAGGGCACACATTGTGAATTGGATTGCTACTGCCAGTGCCAGACTGCCTCAACCACAGGCAAGACTGATATTTTGCAGCCGAGACTGATGATTATGGCTTTAATTTGAGTAATAGTGATAATTTTTATTCTTTGTTGCACTATATTGGTCCTTAGCTCATACTGTAAGAGTTGAGAAACATTCAATCCTGGCAACAGGTTATTCCATTCACAAATCTGTTTTCATTTAAAAGTGGGGCGGTTATAGCGCGCCAACTAGCTGCCCTGCCCGGATATAGTCCTTGAGCCAGACCAAAAGTAATGCTCCGGGGGGGGGAGTAATCTCATTATGATTTTCCATAGACCAATGTCTCAAGTGCAGAAAAAGGTGTGATGGACATCTGAGAACGGTAGCTAGTGCCGGATGGACGCCATCTTTGAAACCACCCAGCGCGAAAATGCCCATTGGTGGGGTACATTGTTGCACGTGTATCGGACTTCTAACTACTATTCGATGTGCGGTTGACGACTAATATACGTCCAAGGTACCGTCTAAATAAAAAAAATATGAAGCATTTTGTTATAGATTAATATTATAAAAATCAATTATCGAAAAAAAATCATATATTTTTCAATATTTTTTATTAGACTTGTACTTTTTTTAGTGAAACAACACTGGTATGATTTCCAAATTATGCATTTGCTACACCGTTATCTTCTATAAAATAACTCAAAAAAGTACAACATATCATCCACCACGAGTTTACAACAAATATATGTAAAGAGGCATAAAATGACTTGGGCCCGCCGCTGGCTTTTATCTATTCTGACGATAACGCAAGTTAGGAATGTCGTACGGAGAGGATTTTAACCCCAAAACGATATCTAATAAGCAGGGGGAAAAATTGTTACATAGGAAATCTGCACTTTGGTGGCCATCTTGGATTTCAAAATGGCCGCCAATTATATTAATTATCATTACTAGTTTTTGGAAAGACTTTATGGAGCTGATTTTAACCCCATACGATGTATATTCTAATAAGCAAGCGGAGGTATCATTGAACATGTCATGTTTTAGTCAAATAACACCGGTATGATCTTCCAAATTATACATTTGCTAACCGTTTATCTGTCTATAAAAGGATTTTCAGGCAATTTGACCTGCTTTAAAATAGAGAACAACATATGCTATACAATAAAACAGTGCACACAAAGTTAATCATCAGAGTCGCCATCAGAGTCTTGGCATCCTGAGCCACGATAGCATCATCCTGCACCATGTTGGAGCATCCCTGCAGCTACACACAACAGGGGCACTTCAACCCATTCAGTATGCAGGAGCAATCTGACGGCGACACGTCCTTCTGCATGTGCATGAGATGAGATTCAAGACGACATCTGGAGCTGGTAGACCCGCCATCCATCGGATTTTGAGCCGAACCGCCATCATCGAGTTCCCAGCCATGTCCTGCTGATGGTGCGGGGGACGTCTGGCAGGTTTTCAAGGCTGCGTCGCCAGATAGCCGCCTGATAGTGGCCCTAAGCGTAGGCTGCATCAAGGAGTCTTCACAAGGCGGAAATTTGTCCAGATTCGATTGGCCCTTCTTTGCACAGAAAAATGTGAAACGGAGTGAATTAGCCCCGACGACTTCGTGTTCCTGGCGTACAGCTGACACGTAAAGGCCTGAATGCCTATTGAAGACTTTCTGTTGTACTTTCCCACAAAGATCCCAGATCTGTGAATGCTTGAAGATACAGATCTTTTCGCTTGCACAAGCTTCAAAGCTTTATCTTTCCTTGGCTAGCCAGAGCACTAACAGTGTCACACCCGCTCCATGCATGAAGCCCTGGCAATGCACTGCAAACTCCAGACCCCAAACCGCAGCCAAACTTTCCAACGTCAATCATTCTGACTCGAACCTTTGTTCCTCGTCGGATGAAGAGCTGACTATCGATGGTTCTGCTGAGATGAAGATGATGATCAGAACGTCGTGTCTTTCTGCCACAAGATGATCGTCTTGTAGTGGGTAGTGGCGTGCTTTGCGTGGAGAAACATACGCGTGTCTGCTTCTCGTGGCTACATTTCGAGTGCTGCACCAACTTCCCCCTTCGCGGGTCAGTACCAGACATTTTTCCCCAACAGGTGACATACAGTGTTCTTTTGCCTAGCTTTTCGCGATTTTTTCATGTTTCCACGACTCCGCCAGAAACACAACCATTTCCCTTTGTCTGGCTGCAAGCAAGGAGACGGCGCCAGTTCATGATTTTGTGTGCGGGTCTGATCCGCTGAAACTGATGCCTTCATTTAAACCCGGGGTTTCACACGCTCAGCTGTTTTGATGGATTCTTCTGTGTATGTGCCCAAAGACAACATCGATGCGCTCACGGGCCTTGACCAGCGTGAAGCGCTGCAGCAAGGATGCGGTCAGATAGTTCTTCGAACGTGTCGTTCTCGCCATCCCATCTTTTGTATGAGAGCCATCGCATCAATTATTGTTGCACTTCGCTTGTCAACGTTATCGACTGGTTCCACAAGACCTTCCATGTGTTTTACAAGTGCAACTTTGTTCGTTTTTTTCATTGACCCATCAACGTTTGCCAAAGACCATGGTAACGGCCCTAGTGGGTGACAAAGGACAAGTTGCATGTCGAGGTCCTTGTCTTGGCGATGAGTATCATGGTGGCAAACAGTGTCTGTCAGCTCTCGGACGATCTCCTTGTTTGTGGCCTTCAAACTTTCTGCTTGATCTTACCCAAAGGTCTTCAAGTTTTGCTTCTTCACTGGTCATAAAAGCCGTTTTCCCCCTTTAAGACGTTTCGGAAGCTTTGATACGCCGCTTCCCCCTTTGCAGGGCGTTGAGTAGGTCCCTTAGAAACGTCCTCCCCCGCAGGGCCCCTCCGGTAGATATACTGAGAAGACTGACGGATCATCGGCGAATGGATTGGTCCAGTCATTTTCCAGTAGATCACAGATAGCTGTGACCCCAGACTCATCACGTTTGATGCGAGAAGAGGTACAAGTCAGGGTGCTTGGCGTGAGATTGTCGCCTGCCATTCACAAGGATAGTTTCTCGTAGTTGCCCCAGGGGCAGCAGCCCGATTCTTTCAGTTAGATAGTATCGTGACACAACAGCCCCTTGTCGAAGACTAAAACCTCGTGTTCCTCCAGCTGTTGCGTATCTTTGTTGACTGTTTTTTCTGTTGTCTGATCAACAGCGATTCTGGCAAATGGATTCCTGGTCTAAGCTGTACGGAGAAGTAGCCTTGATTGAAATGCCTGTACAACTCGGGGCATGTTTCGTGGAGTTGCGTCATCTGTGCATAGTACACTGGTAGAAAATCTAGCATAGTTCACCTTGTTCATTTCAAACACCAAGGGATCACTCTTCTGACCAAGCCAAGTGAAGCATCCATCGCCTTCTCTATCCGCACGAATCAACCCCAGCAGGGGCTCTACCATATCAATATACATCATCCAGAAGCGAGCCAGGTCTCCATGTTTGGTTCGCAGAAAATGTAGGTATTTCGCGAACATGTCAAAGCTCTGTACACATGAATCATCATCCGAGAAGCAAACAGCGAGAAGTCTCGTGGCAAACATCCTCCTTCCTCCTTGATGCTTTCGAATTTTGAGGTCAGTGCTTCGAATCTGGGGTCCCTTGCAGGATGATTGCTTTTCTATCCACCCCTGGAAAGCCCTTCCAAATGATGCGCATTAGTGCCTCCGGGACATGCCAATGACTTGATGGCGACTCTGATGATAACTTTGTGTGCACTGTATATTGTATAGCATATGTTGTTCTCTATTATAATGCAGGCCAATTTCCTGAAAATCTTTATAGACAGATAAACGGTTTTAGCAAAATGTATAATTTGGAAGATCATACCAGTGTTATTGACTAAAACCCTGACATGTTCAATGATACCTCCGCTTGCTTATTAGAATATACATCGTATGGGGTTAAAATCAGCTCCATAGTCTTTCCAAACTCAGTAAGGGAAAATTAATATAATTGGCGGCCATTTTGAAATCCAAGATGGGCCCCCAAAGTGCAGATTTCCTATGTAACAATTTCCGCCTGCTTATTAGATATCGTATGGTGTTAAAAACCCTTCCGTACGACATTCCTAACTTGCGGATCGCAGAATAGATAATGCCAGCGGCGGCCTAAGTCATTTTATGCCTCTTTACATATATTTGTTGTAAACTCGTGGTGGATGATATGTTGTACTTGTTGAGTTATTTTTATAGACAGATAAACGGTGTAGCAAAATGCATAATTTGGAAAATCATACCAGTGTTGTTTCACTAAAAAAAGTACAAGTCTAATAATAAAATATTGAAAAAATATTGATTTTTTTCGATAATTGATTTTTATAATAATTTAAACTATAACAAAAATGCTTCATATTATTTTTTATTTAGACGGTACACATTGGACGTATATTTAGTCGTCAACCCCACATCGATAGCTAGTTAGAAGTCCAGATACACGTGCAACAATGTACCCCACCAAATGGGCATTTCCCCGCTGGGGGGTTTCAAAGATGGCGTCCATCCGGGCACTAAGCTACCGTTCTCAGATGTCCATCATGCATTTTCTGATACCTGAGATATTGCCCTAATGGAAAACATAATGAATTACTCCCCCGCCGGAGCATTCACTTCAAAATAGGCCCCGGTTTGGGCCCAAGGACAATAGCTACCCTGCCACGACTACGCCACGTGAAAGATGACGTCAAACGGGGAAAACATTGGAAAAGCCTCCAGGACCAAAAATTTATCATAAATTTCGTTTTTTACCCTAAATAAGTCAAAAAAAACTTAACCCAAACCTATTTTTAAACCAACCAAACTTAAATAAAACTAAACCAAGTTTTAACTAACCAAAAATTTAACCTAACAGCTTAAGTAACCTAATATACCTTGCTATTATATATAAAAAAAAAATTTGGTTAAATTTGGTTCATTAAAGGGGTTTGGTTTTAGTTTGTTGGGTTTTTGGTTAAATTTGGATAGGTTTGGATTTAATTTGTAGACTTTAGTAAATAAAGCGAATTGACATAATTTTTGGTCCAGGAGGCTGTAATTTTTTCCTGTGTGATGTATCTGCGTACGTCCCGGCGTCGGCGGGTAACTATCGGCGTGCATCCCCCGGCATTAGGAACTTTTTAAAGCGATTCACTTTTTATGGGCCCTGTTTGTGGCACTATTCAGCTGCTTTTTGGCCCATTGTGGCACTATTAAAAATGCAAAGTGGGCCCTGCTTGGGGCACTATTAAAATGCTAAGGGGGCCTGCTTGGGCACTATTTGGATGCAAAATGGGCCCTGCTTGTGGCAGACATTTGCTGTGTAGGCCCCTTTATGGCCCTATTTAATGCAAAATGGGTTTGCTGTGGACATTAGTTGGTGAGGCCCGCTTATGGCATATTGGATGCTAAATCGGCCTGTTTGGGGCACGAGCAGTTGCTGTGCTGGCCCGCTTATGGCCGAATAGTCTATGTGGCCCGTGGTGGCCGTAGTGGCAATATTTGGTTAGGGGTTTCCCGACAAGATTGACACAGAAACGAAAAAGTAACCCACACCGGGCCCGGGGGGCAAACATTACGCACAAGTTGTCGGTCCGCAGCCAGGCCCATAACTTCATTTTCGGTTTTCCGACTCAATGCCAAAATTGCCGTTTGATTTGCCGCACTAATTTGTGCCGGCCCCTCATGACAATGTTTGCTGGGGGGCGACAGACAGACAAGAGAGAGACAAAAAGACGACTAGAGGAAGACGAAACAGACAGACATACAAGAGACACAGACAGACAGAAGACGACAGACAACAGAGACGACAGAAGACGGACAGACAGACAGACAGACAGAAGCCAGACAGCCAGCCAAACAGCCAGCCCGCCAGCCAGACAGACAACAAGACAGAGAGAGAGAGAGACAGACAGACAGACAAGAGAGAGAAAGACGAGACGAAAGACAACAGGAAGGGGAAGAGAGAGAGAGAGAGAAGGAGAGAGAGAGAGAGAGAGGAGATACCACCACCAACAACAAAAACATTAGCCAAATCCCCAAAAAAAAAAATATGGGCCTGCCTTTTATCGGAAATCTTCGGGCCCTCAGTGAATAGCAGTTTTCCCTCCCCGCCCCCCCCCCCCTCTCTCTCTCTCTGCTTTGCTTCTGTCGTCGTCTCTTTTCTCTCTTCTTCCTCTCTTTCCTCTCTTTTTCTCTCTCTCCCTCTTCTCTCTCTCCTCTCCTTTTCCTTTAATTTGGGGCAAAACTTCTTCTCCCCTTCTCTCTCTCTCTATCTCTCTCTCCTTT
>JACEEZ010026077.1:20000-50264 GCA_016584305.1 Chionoecetes opilio
GAGTTTCACGTTTGAAGGTATCTTCAATCCCTATCTTAATTTCAGGTTCCATTTGCAATATCTTTCATTCCTTTCATCCTCTTCACCTTCTCGTTAACATGCTCTCTCTATTTATCGTTATCTTTCATCCCTATAATCTTCTTCGTTCATTCATTGATTTAAAAACCTCTTCCTTCTCCTCCATTTATATTTATCCACCTACTATATATGTTTCTTTTTACTCTTCCATGTTTATTCCTCCTCCTCCTCCTCCTCCTCCTCTTCCTCCTCCATCCTCCTCCTCCTCCTCTTCCTCCTCCTCCTCCTCCTCCTCCTCCTCCTCCTCCTCCTCCTCCTCCTCCTCCTCCTTCTCCTCCTCTTAGGAGAGCAGTTATAGGCGTTTTCTGCGAGGTAGCAAGAGAAATATCTCTTGCAAGAGAAAACATTTCGCTTGCTCAAATTTCGCTTGCTGTTCAATCATCCTGAGAAGATGCTTGCCCGACCATCAATAAATTTCTTGCTGGAGCAAGCGAGAAATGAGTGAAGTGCGTCAGCGTTCGGCTGACGTGGCGATGCTTTCTGCTTCAATAAAAGAATGACAACAGTGTACTTTCGACAAAATCAATTACACTTTCTTATTTTAATGCCTCATCATAAAAGTTTGAATCACCGGAGGTTGCGGGGTGTAATTAAGGAAAATATAATCGACACAGCTGTATATATTGTTTTATATGCATTCGAACAGCTGGAGGTAAGGACTGGAATGTGTGACTTGTCAACAAGCGAAAATCAACAATTTCACACACCTCACTCTTACCCGATTTGCTGACAATACCATTGGATATTAAGAAACACTAAGACCACTATCGGCTTCCTGAGAAAATTTTGCATCGCATTAATATACATTTATAACCAATGTAAGTACAAATATACGAAAACAAGAGTTAAGTAAAACAGTGCATAAACATATTTTCCCACTTGCTTGGCTTCTTCACCTCATTGCTCGGCTATTTATGGTCACATTAAATTTCTTAGCAAGTTTCCTGAATCTGCACACTTTTCTGACTATGGCGGTATAGGATACGTCCCAGTGTGAAAATATCTACAGGGTCAAAATAGTCATTTGATCTTTGTTTTGCCTACATCTCAGCCGCCGCGTCGCCTTCTCATGGAGCAAGCGACGGTCGAACGTTTTCTGCTGGGATACAGCAAGAGAGAAGTGACCACTTGCAAGCGAAATGTATCTTGCTCCCCCGCAGGAAACGCCTTATGTTCATGGATTGGAGATTGGCTCTCAAATCGTAAACAACGGGTAGTAATAAACGGCAAGGCATCTGATTGGTTAGATGTTACTAGTGGGGTGCCTCAGGGCTCGGTCTTGGGTCCTACTTTTTTTCTGATATATATCAATGATCTGGACGGCGGACTTGTATCTAAAATATCGAAATTTGCAGATGTCACCAAATTAGGCGGTAAAGTATATACTAGAGAAAACTGCGAACTCTTACAATGTGATCTAGACAAACTATCAGATTGGAGTGATAAATGGCTATTAAAATTCAATTCCGATAAATGTAAATTAATGCATATAGGCAACGATAAACTCAAATATAGCTATAAAATGCAAAATAAATCGTTAAATGAAGTACAGCAGGGAAAGGATTTAGGAGTCATCATTAGTAATGATCTTAAAACCAGTACGCATTGCCTGGCTGCCAGAAAAAAGGCGAACATGATGTTGGGCTTCATCAAACACAACTTTGAACATGAAACTCCGGAAGTAATGACACGTTATACAGTGCACGTCTTTGGTTAGGCCACACTTAGAATATGCCGTTCCATTCTGGTCGCCTTGTTTCGTAAAAGATCAAGCCAAATTGGAATCAGTTCAGGGAAGAGCAATCAAACTAATTCTATCTTTGCGAAATTCATCTTATGAAGAAAGACTGCGGCAACTTAATATGTTTTCCTTAAAGGATCGTAGAATCCGTGGGGACTTGATAGAAAACTTTAAGATCGTTAAAGGATTTGATGTCATTAATCAAGAGAACCTATTCGAGCCTTCTCCTCACGTGACAACAAGTAACAACGGTCTAAAACTGAATGGTCAACGTTGCATCACAGATCTCCGTAAAAAATATTTCAATGTTAGAGTCATTGATCGATGGAACAAATTACCAGCAAATATTATCGTAGCTAGTTTTTTTTTTTTTTTTTTTTTTTATGTCACAAAGGACTGGCCAAAGGCACAACAAAAATGGGTAACACAAAGCCCGCTTAGTTGCCAGTCCCTATAAAGAAGACAGTAAGAGAATAATATAAAAAAGAGGGGTGAGCCAATTTAGTTCGGGAGGTGTCTTGTTACTCTTCTTTTGAAAAGATTTAAGTCATAGGAAAGTGGAAAAATAAAAACAGGAAGAGAGTTACAGAGTTTACCAGTGAAAGGGATGAAAGAGTAAAGATACTGATTAACTCTTGCATTAGGAAGGTGGACATAATAGGGATGAGAATGAGTAGAAAGTCTTGTGCAGCGAGGCCGCGGGAAGGGGGGAGGCATGCAGTTAGCAGGTTCAGAAGAGCAGTGAGCATGAAAATAACGGTAGAAGAGAGCAAGAGAAGCAACATTGCGTCGGTGATTTAAAGATTGAAGACAGTCAGTCAGAGGAGAGGAGTTAATGAGACGAAAAGCTTTTGACTCAACCCTGTTTAGGAGAGCTGTATGAGTGGATCCTCCCCAAACATGTGAGACATACTCCATACATGGGCGGATAGGGCCCCTGTAGAGAGCAAGCAATTGGGAGGGGGAAAAAAAGGACGCAGACGCCACAGCACACCTAACTTCTTAGAAGCTGTTTTAACAAGAGATGAGATCTGAGATTAATCTCCAGTTCAGGTTTTTAGTAAAGGTTAGTCCTAGAATGTTCATTGTAGAAGAAGGAGACAGTTGAGTGTCATTGAAGAAGAGGGGATAGTTATCTGGTAGGTTTTGTCGAGTAGATAGGTGAAGAAATTTGGTTTTTGAGGCATTGAACAAAACAAGGTTTGCTTTGCCCCAATCAGAAATTATAGAAAGATCAGAAGTTAGGCGCTCGGTGGCATCTCTACATAAATCACTTAGTTCATGTTGAGTTGGACGTCTAATAAACGACGTTGAAAAATGCAGGGTAGAATCATCAGCGTAGGAGTGGATAGGGCTTTGAGTTAGATTATTAATGAATAATAGAAAGAGAGTGGGTGATAGGACAGAACCCTGGGGAACACCACTATTGATAGATTTAGGAGAAGAACAATGTCCGTCTACAGTAGCTGCAATAGAACGGTTTGAAAGGAAACTTAAGATGAAGATACGGAGAGAATGATAGAAACCGAATGAGGGTAGTTTGGAAATTAAAGATTTGTGTCAGACTCTATCAAAAGCTTTTGATATTTTCTTGTTTGTTTCTTGTTTGTTTTTGTTTAGAGGATAATGCCTCAGAGCCATAGTGATCTACCGCTGCTGCATATTAGTGTTGGCCGAAGCCACCACCCCGGGGGGGGGTTACAAGCCCCCGGCTGGCACCCGGTACCCATTCACTGCTGGGTGGACAGGGGCTAGGGATTTAAGAAAAACCACCCATCTATCTTTCGCTCCGCCCGGGGATCGAACCCGGGACTTCTCGGTTGTAAGCCGAGCGTGCTAACCACTACACTACAGAGCTCCCTACAGAGATATGTCAAGGGCAACAGCAAAAGTTTCACCGAAATCCCTGAAGGAGGATGACCAAGATTCAGTTAGGAAAGCTAGAAGATCGCCAGTAGATCGCCCTTTACGGAAACCGTACTGACGATCAGATAGAAGATTGTGAGCAGATAGATGCTTAAGGATCTTCTTATTAAGTATAGATTCAAAATCTTTAGAAAGGCAGGAAGTCAAAGCTATAGGACGGTAGTTTGAAGGATTAGAACGGTCACCCTTCTTAGGAACAGGTTAGATGTGAGCAAACTTCCAGCAAGAAGGAAAGGTGGAAGTAGATAGACAAAGACGGAAAAGTTTGACCAGGCAGGGTGCAAGCACAGAACCACAGTTTTTGAGAACAATAGGAGGGACTCCGTTAGGACCGTGAGACTTCCGAGGATCTAGGCCAGAAAGGGCAAAGAAAACATCATTACGAAGGATCTTAATGACAGGCCTAATATAGTCAGAGGGTGGAGAGGAAGGAAGAACAAGCCAGAGTGGAATTTTTGCAAAGGTTTGAGCGAAGAGTTCAGCTTTAGAAATAGATGAGACAGCTGTGGAGCCATCTGAGTGAAGCATAGGAGGGAAAGATGCAGAAGAAAAACTGTTAGAGATGTTATTTGCTAGATGCCAGAAGTCACAAGAGGAATTTGATTCAGAAAGATTTTGACGTTTTCTATGAATGAAAGAGATTTTGGTAAGTTGAAGTAAAGATTTGGCATGATTACGGGCAGAAATGTAAAGGGCATGAGTTTCAGGAGATGGATGCTTACGGTACCGTTTGTGAGCCACCTCTCTATCTCGGACAGCATGAGAACAAGCAGAGTTAAACCAAGGTTGACGGGCTTTAGGATTAGAGAAAGTGTGTGGAATGTACGCCTCCATGCCAGAGACTATGACCTCAGTTATGCGCTCTGCACAAAGAGATGGGTCTTTGACATGGAATCAGTAATCATTCCATGGAAAATCAGAGTAGTACTGCCTTAGGTCTTCCCACTTAGCTGAGTTGAAGTGCCAGGAGCACCTCCGCTTAGGTGGTTCCCGAGGCGGCATCGGAGGGATAGGTGCCGGAGCGATAGGTGCATAGTAGTGATAGTACAATAACTTCATTTAAAAACAGACTTGACGCGTATCGTAAAGTAAATGGGTTTTGATATTGCCTGCATATTCATATTATAGTCCCCCGGATCGATTAGTGTTAGTGGTAGTTGTAGTTAGCATACATCACATCCTATCATTCTTCACTACGAAACTTCCATGTTCCTATCTTCTTTAAGGACATGGCATCCTTTTCCAACTGTCCTCTTACATGTAGTTGATAGTTAGTAGTATGTAGCACAACAGATACCCTAGTTATGGACCAATAGGTCTCCTCCTCCTCCTCCTCCTCCTTCTTCTCCTCCTCCTCCTCCTCCTCCTCCTCCTCCTCCTCCTCCTCCTCCTCCTCCTCCTCCTCCTCCTCCTCCTCCTCCTCCTCCTCCTCCTCCTCCTCCTCGTCCTCCTCCTCCTTCTCCTCCTCCTCCACCTGTGACGGGTTGTGGTTCAGTAAGGGCCCTGACAGTTAGTGACCACCATCGGGATTTATGTACCAGGGGTCACTGCTCCAGGGGGCATTGAAGTGTACGGCGTCCTACTTGAAAAGTGCACTACCGCAGTGGATTGAACGGAGCTGGGGCCTGATTGACTGCTGCCTCCTAAGAAAGCGCCAGGCATAGCTGCCGCACCACCCTTGAACTGCCACACTGAGCCTACACCAACACTACATTAGACCTCATGACACACACAGATAGCCTCGAGTTAACGGTTACCACTACTACTCTCAACCTATGACGGGCTGTGGATCAGCAATGGTCCTGACAGTTAGTGACCACCATCGGAATTTAAGGTACCAGGGGTCACTACTGCAGGGGAGGGACATTAATAGTGTACGGCGTCCCACATGGAAAGTACACAATCCGCAGTCGATTGAACGGAGCTGATGCCTGATTGACTGCTGCCTCCCAAGAAAACGCCAGGCAAGGCTGCCGCAACACCCTTTAACCTCCACACTGTGTTCCCACCATTACAAAACACACATAACATGACCCTACTATCAAACACTAAATCTACCCCCACAAACATAGTAGTAGTTAGCAATAGATTACAGCTTTCAACTTTCCTCACAAATTCCATGCAGTTTTTCTATATTGCATGGTATCACTTCATTTCCGGCCAGCTTCGGCTGGAGGGATGGGTGGGTGGGGAGGAGCCTTTTACTTTCCTATCCTTTTTCTCTTATTATCTAGTTAGTGTAGTGTAGTTAAATCAAACAGCCATGTAAGGACCTATTGGTATGTTGCTGTTTGTGTTTCCGTTGTAATCCTTTGTAATCCTCCTCCTCCTCCTCCTCCTCCTCCTCCTCCTCCTCCTTCTCCTGTTAAACAATGCTGTTTATTTCCTGTGAAAGCTTCTTATGCTACACTATGGTGGTTTTATGTAAGGAAAACATGCCTGGTGGAAAACAAAAAAAAGTGTTAATTCATGAAAAGCATGCGGTAATATAACAACTTTATCACATCTTTACCTGGAAATTGCTTTCAGGTGCGTCAAAACATTTAAGCAACGAGTCTAATCACAGCTTAAATATTTTCTTGTCTATAGCAAAAAAAAGTGTTGAATCCAGCAAAACGTTTCCATTATTGACAGCGTCCCAGAAGACCCGTGGAACCAAGTTTCCGCCAAAAAGTGTATAACTGCTCCTAATTATTGTCGGATTTAGCTGAAATTTGACATGTAAGTAGTGCTGTCAAAATCAATGTGGGTCGTCGGAAGAAATGTTTTGCGTAAAACAAGCCCTTAATGAGTAATTAGCGTAAACTACTCCTAATTATTGTCGGATTGAGCTGACATTCGACATCCAAGTAGTGCTGTCAAAATCATTAGGGGTCTGTGCAACAAACTTTTTGCGTAAAACAAGCCCTTAATGAGTAATTCACGTAATGAGTTAATTGGCTGGAACGTGGCTCGCTGTCACGTTCCAGCCGTAAGAACTGAGCCAAAAGCAAAGGGGCCAGAGGCTGGACGTCTATACTTGATATACTATAGGAGTAGCGAGCGAAGCTCTCTGTCGCTTACCATAAGACCCGTGGAACCAAGTTTCCACCAAAAAGTGTATAACTACTCCTAAATAGTGTCGAATTGAACTGAAATTTAACATGTAAGTAGTGCTGTCAAAATCAATGGGGGTCGTCGGAAGAATTTTTTTGCGTAAAACAAGCCCTTAATGAGTAATTAGCGTAATCTAATCCTACTTATTGTCGGATTGAGCTGAAATTTGACATCCAAGTAGTCCTGTCAAAATCAATGGGGTCTGTCAAACAAACTTTTTGCATAGAACAAGCCCTTAATGAGTAATTCACGTAATGAGTTAATTGGCTGGAACGTGGCTCGCTGTCACGTTCCAGCCGCAAGAACTGAGCCAAAAGCAAAGGGGCCAGAGGCTGGACGTCTATACTTGATATACTATAGGAGTAGCCGTGTGTGTGTGTGTCTGTTTTGGGTAGCCGAAACTGTAAATTCAATTTTGATGAGAGTAGACACAAAAAATCGCACATTAATCGTAGGTGGTAACTGGCTTGGTCCCATGTGGATTGAAAACTTTTGAAGAGGGGGTTTGGGCTAAAAACACTTTAGGAGTATTATATTACAGGAAAAGCTCTGCGGTAATGTCTTGCCGCATTCCAAAAACTCAGTAGACTCATGGACGTTTGTGTGAGGGTGTGTGTGTTGGAATCACACGGAACACAAAGGGCTGGAATCACACGGAACGTGGTCTACCCCGAGTCACTTTTACCAGTGACCAACGACAGCAACAACACGAATGGAGTTTGCACTCACATTGTTGTTTAAAATATACTACTACTACAAACATCAATACATGGGTCCGAAGGGCCAACAAGCACTTGTCTAATATACTATAGGAGTAGCCGTGTGTCTGTCTGTGTGTGTGTCTGTCTGTTTTGGGTAGCTGAAACTGTATATTCAATTTTGATGAGAGTAGGCTCAAAAAATCGTAAATAAATCGTAGATAGTAAGCGGCTTAATTCCATGTCGATTGCATAATTTTGAAGGGGGGTTTTGGGCTAAAAACACTTTTAGGAGTATTAGATGACAGGAAAAACTCTGCGGTAGCGTCTTGCCGCATTCCACAAACTAAGTACACTCATGGACTTACCACCGTTTGTGTGCGTGTGTGAGTGTGCGTGTTGGAATCACACGGAACACAAAGGGTTGGAATCACACGGAACACAAAGGGTTGGAATCACACGGAACGTAGTCTACCCCGAGGCACTTTGACCAGTGACCAACGACAGCAACAACACGATTGGATTTTGCAATCACATGTTGTCTAATATATACTACTATTACAAACATCAAAGCATGGGTCCGAAGGGCCCACAAGCACTTGTCTAATATACTATAGAACTAGCCGTGTGTCTGTCTGTGTGTGTGTGTGTGTGTCTGTCTGTTTTGGGTAGCCGAAACTTTAAATTCAATTTTGATGCGATTAGACTCATAAAATTGCAAATAAATCGTAGGTGGTATGCGGCTTAGTCCCATGTCGATTGAATAATTTTGAAGGGGGGTTTTAGGCTAAAAACACTATAGTATTAGCTTACAGGAAGAAACTCTGTCGTAATCCCTTGCCGCATTTCACTAACTCCGTAGACTCATTGACTTACCGTTTGTGTGTGTGTGTGTGATTGTGTGTGTGTGTGTGTGTGTGTGTGTGTGTGTGTGTGTGTGTGTGTGTGTGTGTGTGTGTGGTGTGCATGCATGCATGTGTGTGCGTGCGTGCGTGCGTGCGTGCGTGCGTGCGTGCGTGCGTGCGTGCGTGCGTGCGTGCGTGCGTGCGTGCGTGCGTGCGTGCGTGCGTGCGTGCGTGCGTGCGTGGCGTGCGTGCGTGCGTGCGTGCGTGCGTGCGTGCGTGCGTGCGTGCGTGCGTGCGTGCGTGCGTGCGTGCGTGCGTGCGTGCGTGCGTGCGTGCGTGCGTGCGTGCGTGCGTGCGTGCGTGCGTGCGTGCGTGCGTGCGTGCGTGCGTGCGTGCGTGCGTGCGTGCGTGCGTGCGTGCGTGCGTGCGTGCGTGCGTGCGTGCGTGCGTGCGTGCGTGCGTGCGTGCGTGCGTGCGTGCGTGCGTGCGTGCGTGCGTGCGTGCGTGCGTGCGTGCGTGCGTGCGTGCGTGCGTGCGTGCGTGCGTGCGTGCGTGCGTGCGTGTGTGTGTATGTGTGCGTGTGTGTGTGTGCGTGTGTGTAATAGTGTGTGTGTGCTTGAAGGACAAGCGTGGGGCTGGGGTGAGGCAGGCGTGGGGCTGGGGTGAGGCAGGCGTGGGGCTGGGGTGAGAGAGGCGTGGGGCTGGGGTGAGGCAGGCTACGGTGGTGGTAGATGGTCTACCCCGAGGCACTTTGACCAGTGACCAACGACAAAATCACAGCAGCATCCAGCAACGGCAGCATCACGATTGTAGTTTGCACGCACATTGTTGTCTAATATGATACTACTACAAACATCAATACATGGGTCCGAAGGGCCCACAAGCACTTGTCCACTTCTATAATGACAAACACCAAACACTGCATTGTTATATCAACATTTACAGAAATAAACTAGAAAACAATGAACTCTTAGCGCCCTCGAGTGACAGTTTTCTACGAACGTAAAGCAGCGTTGAGAGATAACATATAGCTAACCATCGACGTCATTCATTCCTTTCCTGTGCTTGATTTATAAAAGAAAAATTGTTTAATCATATTTCCAGGTATGCTTTGCGAGTACCATCAGTTACTTAATATGCAGCTACGTTGGGAGGCATGAGTCTGGCACTACATTACAAAATAGCCAACCCACCTGTCATACAGTCACAAAAAATATAAACAAATTGGATACTGTGATTTTTTTCATATATGAAATTAACTGACTCATTTTTTTCGCTTACAGGAACGGTACAAGAAACAATCGTGTGTGCATATATAAAAATAATTACCCTTTCAGTCGTCATCTCTCTCTCTCTCTCTCTCTCTCTCTCTCTCTCTCTCTCTCTCTCTCTCTCTCTCTCTCTCTCTCCTCTCTCTCTCTCTCTCTCTCTCTTCCTCTCTCTCTCTCTCTCTCTCTCTCTCCTCTCTCTCTCTCTCTCTCTCTCTCTCTCTCTCTCTCTCTCTCTCTCTCCTCTCTCTCTCTCTCCTCTCTCTCTCTCTCTCTCTCTCTCTCTCTCTCTCTCTCTCTCTCTCTCTCTCTCTCTCTCTCTCTCTCTCTCTCTCTCTCTCTCTCTCTCTCTCTCTCTCTCTCTCTCTCCTCTCTCTCTCTCTCTCTCTCTCTCTCTCTCTCTCTCTCTCTCTCTCTCTCTCTCTTCTCTCTCTCTCTCTCTCTCTCTCTTTTTTCTCTCTTTTTATGTATCTTTTTATGTCTTTCTTGTTCTATCTATTGTCTCTTCTCTTTTTTTCTCTCTTTTTCTACTCCCTCAAAAAATCAATTAATTGGCAAACATTTATATTTCCAAATTATCTTGCTTGACTTAATGCTTTTTCTTATTTTTTTGCCACATTTATATTTTCATTTTATCTTACTTAACTTAATCCGTTGTTTTTTTCTTCTGTATTTGCCACATTTACATTTTCCTTTAATCATATTTCACTTAATCTTTTTCCTTTATTTTTGCCACGCATAGTTTCGACATGAGGAACAGCCCGGCGCTGCACCGCAAGATCAACTCCCACCTGGGTTCCCGCATCACCTTCGACGCGGACCACCAGAGCCTTAACATCCAAAGGGTCAGGATTAGCGACACAGGGATCTACAGGTGTCGCGTGCACTTCAGAACCAACCCCACCCTCACCTACACTACTAACCTATCCATACTAAGTGAGTGTGTGTGTGTGGGGGGAGGGGGGGGTTATATATGTGTGTGTGTGTGTGTGTGTGTGTGTGTGTGTGTGTGTGTGTGTGTGTGTGTGTATGTATATGTGTGTGTGTGTGTGTGTGTGTGTGCGTGTGTGTGTGTGTGTGTGTGTGTGTGTGTGTGTGTGTGTGTGTGTGTGTGTGTGTGTGTGTGTGTGTGTGTGTGTGTGTGTAGTGGGGGGTTGCACTTCAGCACCAACCCCACCCTTACCTACACCACTAACCTCTCCATCCTAAGTGAGTGTGTGTGTGTGTAGTGGGGGGTTGTGTGTGTGTAGTGGGGGTGTGTGTGTGTGTGTGTGTGTGTTTTGTGTGTGTGTGTGGTGTGTTGTGTTGTGTGTGTGTGTGTGTGTGTTGTGTGTGTGTGTGTGTGTGTGTGTGTGTGTGTGTGTGTGTGTGTGTGTGTGTGTTAATGGTGCACAAATTATGTAAATATGGTTAATTTTGTGTGTAAGTGTGTGTATGTGTGTGTTGGGTTGTGTGTATGTGTTTGGGGGGGGGATGTGTGTGTGTGTGTGTGTGTGTGTGTGTGTGTGTGTGTGTGTTGATGGTGCACAAATAATGTAAGTATGGTAAATTTTGCGTGTAAGTGTGTGTATGTGTGTGTGGGGTTGTGTGTATATGTGTGGCGGGGATTGTGTGTGTGTGGGTGTTTATGTGTGTGTGTGTGTTTCTAGGATGCACAAAATGGTACGTCAGTATGTCTTTGGAGTGTGTGTACCTCTCTACTTAAGTCAAGATAAAGCATATACTTAATATCATCAACCCAATATTACTTCACTGGAATGCAGCATGCAGCTTTTTTTCATTGTTGATTATCTTGATACGCAACAAAGTAAAGTTAAGTAAAGATAAAGTTAAGTAAATCAATCACCATTGCCGTCAATAACATTTTTTCTTACTAAAGTGCATTTGCAACCAAGCTACGTAAAATAATATAAACATCGCTTCCACCACCTCGCTTCTTAATGAAGTTGACTAATGAGCCTTCAATTAGACAGAGAATCAAAGTTTTACAATGAAAATTTAAAAAACGTCCATGATGTAACTTTCATATTTTCATTTTATAGTTTAATTCTTATTGCTTTCACCGATGTATTTTTTTTCTAACCTTGCATATTTACAATTTTCATGACAAACCAATTAATCTCCATAAGTTTTCATACATAACTCTTTTCATTTTTTTACTTCTATATCCAGTTTCGTGTCCAGACTTCGTTTTCTGTTCCCGATAGTTTAGGGAGACACACTGTATACGTCTATCTTCCAAACGGTCTTCAAAACTCTGCGGCCGTTTGGACCCCACATTTCATTGTCGTCTCCCTCCGCCTTCCCGGCCATTCCATCACACTCACTCATGCTTCCACCTGCATTTCGGCCTACACTCATACGTTTTATTCCCACCCTCATATCTCTCTCTCTCTCTCTCTCTCTCTCTCTCTCTATCTCTTCTCTCTCTCTCTCTCTCTCTCTCTCTCTCTCTCTCTCTCTCTCTCTCTCTCTCTCTCTCTCTCTCTCTCTCTCTCTCTCTCTCTCTCTCTCTCTCTCTCTCTCTCTCTCTCTCTCTCTCTCTCTCTCTCTCTCTCCCGGTTTTTCCCGCCACCTCCTCCTCCGTCCCATCCTCCCGCCCTTCCTCATCCTTGTCCTCTTCCACGTTCTCTTCCTCCTCCTCCTCCTCCTCCTCTTCTTCCCTTCTTCTGCTCCATTCCTCTCTTCTTCTTCTTTTCCCCTCCTCCTCTTCCTCTCCCCCCCCTCCTCCTCCTCCTCCTCCTCTACCTCTTTCTGCTTCCTCCATCACTTCCTTTTCTTGTTTTTCATCCCACCTCCTCCTCCTCCTCCTCCTCCTCCTCCTCCTCCTCCTCCCACAGTCCCACCTCGTCACATGGTGGTCTACACGGAACTCGGGGAGGAAGCCACAGGAGTCATAGGACCTTACATCGAGGGGGACAACCTCACCCTCCACTGTCGAGTACGAGGCGGCTTCCCATCCCCGAGGGTCACCTGGTGGGACGGGGAGGTGCTACTCGACGCGGAGATGGAGGAGGAGGAGCCTGAAGTGGTGACCAATACGCTGTTAGTGTCCCAGTTGACCAGGGTTGAACTGAACAAGCAACTGACCTGCCTCGCGGGGAATAACAACCTGACGGAATCCCTCGCCACCACGCTCACTCTGGACATGCACTGTAAGTCCTTCGTGTGTTTTGTTTCCATATACATTTTTTTTACATCGCAAAGGACTGGCCAAGGGCAAAAAAAAAGAGGTAACAAAAAGGCCTATAAAGACGACAGTAAGAGAATAAATAAAGAGGGGTGGGCACATTAAATTCGGGAAGGTGTCTTGTCACTGCTCTGAAAACTTTTTACTAAATATAATATTACTATGAATAAGAACAAAATTACTTTAGTTCCTTCACTTAAGTCACTTTTTTTTCCTTGTGTTGTTCCTATTTTGTATCATCTTTGCCCTGGTCTTTATTTTTTTTGCCTATATTTTCTTGGCCTATATTTTTTTGGCTTATATTTTCCCCATATGAAAAAAATTACTTAAGTTCCTTCACTTAGTAACTTTTTATCCTTGTGTTGTTCCTATTGGTATCGTCTTTGCCCTGGTCTTTGTTTTCCTTGTTCATGAAAACAAAGCGATGGAGGGTTGAACATTTGAACTAAATGAAAAGGAAGCTAATTGTTCCTTACCAAAAAAAAGCATGATTGAGGGGAATACGCGTTGAATTCTTTCCATAATGTTACTCGGTTCTTTCAACTGGGTGAATGAGTAAGGATGGGTGAGGATGGGTCAGAATATCCTAGAGTGGGCGAGTGAGTGAGTGAGTGGATAAGGTGGATGAAAAACGAGTATGTGCCTTAACCCCTTGAGACCCAGAACGAAATTTTCATTGTAATTTGGGTACTATAAGACCATTTTTAGTGAATATAAGCAATAATTTATAGATATGACCTGTTTAGCATCCTTATCGACTAACAAATTTGGTATATTCAGTTACCTTTTGTAATGTTATGGCTGGAAAACATACGATTTTGTATAGCAAGGGAAAGATCTGGGCGTGAATCGTATACAGCGTACCTGTATACGTCATAGATTTCGATCGAGCTTCTTTTCTCTTTGTTGTTGTTGGGTTTTCAGTACACTTCGTAGCTGCGTCGGTCGCGTAGCTCAAAGCTTCGGCGGGAATACCAACACCTCACTACCAACGAAAGCACATAGGCTTTCAGTTAGCGCGCACAATTACTCAAGCGTCAGATTAGATTATACAGTCTAACGAAACACTAAACTATCATAGATTGGAGGCGCGCACTGATAGACACGCGGATCACTAGTTAATCTTTTGAGTAACTTCCTTTAACTCCCACGATGACGGACGCGCAACAGCAGACGACTGTAATCTGTTATTTTTACGTGGTGAAATATCCAGACCCCTTGCTGCTTACTGACCGATATTTGATGCCAGGAAAAGGTAATACTACAGTTCTTCTTAATTTCAGTTGCATTTTATCATAGTTACCCTCTTTTATCAGGTAAATATAGGCATAATTTTAAATATGAGACCTTAAGATAGAATGGAATTTTCGCCTCGTAAAAAAAAAAGACTAGCGAGTATGAATTGGCGAGTCTGAGTGTAATTGCGCTACAAAGAAGATCCATTCAGGCGTTAAACTGGATTATTGGGAAACGAAATAATTCATGCTGACGTTAAATCCCGTGGGTCTTTTAGATGAAACAAATAGCGAATGAGAGAGTGCGGTTCCGAGAGACTGGAAAGTCTATTGATTGACCGAGAGAGCATAAACGAGATGCTATAAAACAATTACTCAAGCGTCAGATTAGATTATACAGTCTAACGAAACACTAAACTATCATAGAAAAATTGAAAAACACACTATTTCCCTCCAAACACGTACCAAGGATGAAGTCAAGGGCAGGGACTCACTAAGTAGTATATAAGGAGATGAAATTGACTAATTAATCAGAACAGAGATAATAGAATCCATTATATTCTCTTAACTTACATTCTCTCTCTCTCTCTCTCTCTCTCTCTCTCTCTCTCTCTCTCTCTCTCTCTCTCTCTCTCTCTCTCTCTCTCTCTCTCTCTCTCTCTCTCTCTCTCTCTCTCTCTCTCTCTCTCTCTCTCTCTCTCTCTCTCTCTCTCTCTCTCTCTCTGTGTGTGTCCCTCTCTCTCTACCTGTAACCCGTTAGGGTGGCTCGGTTGGTAGAGGTGTGGGCTCGCGTGCAGCGTCCTTGCGTTCGATCCCACCAGGTTTCCACCAGGTTCGTCCTGGCGTGGTGGCACTTTGTATAGTCAATAACCTTGTCGTCGGTACTTGCAAGGTGTCTAGATAGGCTCAAAATATCTTATCTTCTCTCTCTCTCTCTCTCTCTCTCTCTCTTCTCTCTCTCTCTCTCTCTCTCTCTCCTCTCTCTCTCTCTCTCTCTCTCTCTCTCTCTCTCTCTCTCTCTCTCTCTCTCTCTCTCTCCTCTCTCTCTCTCTCTCTCTCTCTCTCTCTCTCTCTCTCTCTCTGTGTCCCTCTTCCTCTCAAAAGTAATAAGCACTCTTTAAACCTTTACAAGACACAGTATTTATTATCTCATCCTAGCTTGCGACAGCCAATAACCAACATTTCCATTAAGATACACAACATTGAAATACTTAGAGTAAAAAAAGCAAAATTCTTAGTGGTAATAATAGATGAACATTTACGATGGAAAGCACATATAGATTACATTAAACTGAAAATTAGTAGAATAATAGGAGTGGTATATAATATAAGATCTAATATAAATGATAGTAATGTTAAGCAAATATTTATGTCACTGGTTTACCCACACTTAACATATTGTGCCGCAATTTGGGAAGGTGCATGTCTCGCATACCTTCATTATCTCTTTGTTACACACACAACAATATTAAGAGTAAAGTATTACTGTAATCGTTATGAACGCACTAAGCCTTATTTCAAGAATAATTCCTTATTAAAATTATAAGATATCATAAGCTTTCGAACAGGTATTTTTGTATACAATGCATTAAGTAACTGTGTCATTACTATTGACTATACACGGGCACCACACAACATTGCGACAAGGAGCACACGTCATGAGCTGAGACTTCCTCGGTGCAGAACATCACACACCCAGCAGAGTGTCCTTGTCAGGGGTTGTAGGACATGGAATACACTCTCAGACCACACTAAAAATTCCACTTCCAAGAACATGTTCAAGTCGAGGAATAAACGATAATTATTTGCTAAATACTAACCGTTACTATAGGTACCTGTGTATGATCATGTAGGTGTGGATGAATATGTATATGTGTGTATATATATGTATTTATGAATGTGTGTATATGTATGTATTTGTGTATGTGTAAATATGTATGTATTTATGTATGAGTGTATATACAAGTATGTATATATATATGTCTTTATGTATGTATATATGTGTGTATGTATATGTATTATTTATATATTATTTAGGTGTGTGTGTATGTATGTATTTTGTATGTATGTATATGCATGTATGTATATATGTATGTGTTTATGTATGTATATATGTGTGTTTGTATATGTATGCGTAAGTATGTAGGACCTTTTTTTTATTGTAGGTGTATACAAATCAGAATAGATAAAAATTACATTTATGTATATTATGTTGAGTTGTCTGCAGCCATCGCTGTGAGAGAAATTTTACCTAGAGATAATGATTCAGGCCCGTAATAGAGCATTTGCTCATCGGGCCCTGCAATAAAAACTCCCATGTATTTCCCCTTGTACAATTGTAACATACCCCCAAAAAACATTTTTTTAAATTTTTTTATTATTTTTATTTTTTATTATTATTTTTATTTTATTATTATTATTATTTTTTATTTTTATTATTATTATTATTTTATTATTAATATTCCCCGCTCCCCCTCTCTCTCTCTCTCTCTCCTCTTCTCTCTCTCTCCTCTCTCTCTCCTTCTCTCTTCTCTCCCCTCTCTCTCTCTCTCCCCTTCTCTCTCTTTTTTCCTTTTCTCCTTCTCTCTCTCTCTCTCTCTCCTCCCCTCTCTCCCCCTTTCCCCTCTTCCCCCCTTCTTCCCCCCCCCCTTTTAGTTCCCCCCGGTGGGTGAAGATGGGGGGGAACGAAAGCCCCTTAGTCCGGAACCCCGTACCATCCGTGCGATGCCCGGGCCCGACCCCCTGCCGTGGTTACCTGGGGGCTAACGGCACCAGGCTCAACCCCAAAAACCGAACAAGTAATAGGGGGTGTCTCAGTGTGAAAAGGGGAAAACTTAGTCTTTCCAATGTATCAAGTACTTTATCGTTTTAATTTATACCCATTTCCATTTAATTCATGTAAACCACGATATTTCTGGAAAAAGGTTTTAAAACAATTCTAACTGATTTGGGCTGCTGATTAAAAATAAACTCAATTTTTGTCTATCACTCAGGATTTCGCGATATAGCTTTATCTATTTTTGATGCAAATGACTCTCACCTATTATCAAAGGGTTTCAAGAAAAAAACCCGTTTTTTTTTAGAAATACTTTTTGTATTTTTAACGGAATTACAAAGATTACGAGTCCTGTACAAAAAATCAATAAGTGACAGAATTGAAATAGAAAATATAAAAAATACTTTTATATGGTGCACGATCAATGGAAATGTTTTTGGGAATTTTTTTTTTTTGCTGATCCTATGTACAGCTTCTGGTTGTCTCTCTCAAGCCCAGAAATACCGCCACTTTGAGTCCCCCCGGGCCCCTTTGAAACCGTTTTTTTTTCCTTTTTTTAATGTCCTGAAAAAACCTCCCCTGTTCCTCGCTCACATCCCCAAGGTTCCCAAAAACTTGTCCAAAGCTTGTAAATGGGAAACCTTTGATATCTTCTACACCAAGATCCGCGGGCTCATTGTACTCTTCCACATCTCTTCAAGTTGTCTGTTTTCTTATTCCCTAGAAAATTCTTCACCACTTAAAAAATGCTTTCCCAAAACTTTTTCTTCTGTCTCTTCATTGATGTGAAAAAATTTTGGGATCTCTCATTTGTTCTTATTTAGGTCCTAAAATATTCCCACCCTTTTTCTTTTTCCCTAAGACCGGGAAAAGTAAAACTATATCCTGAACATTCTCCACTGTGATAAAGGGCTTTGACAACTGCTTCATCAATCCAAGTTTTATGTGCAAGGGAGGGAAAACAATCTTCTTCCCATCCACTAGAGATCATTGATGAAATTCTTTCGCCAGATCCAAACTCTGTCGCTGGGCCTTCTTTTTTTTACCCATGCTCTGCTGTAGCTCTACGGGCCCAGTAAACAAAAACGGGGTATTTTGTGTACCCCCCCTGCTGACCTAAAAGAAGTTAAAAAAATTTTTAAATCGACACAAATTAACCACCCATGAACATGATTTGCAAAACCCCTCTAGGGAAAAATCTTGTGTTTTTATATTCTTCTTTTTAAATTTTACAAATGACCTATTGTACGAGCCATACTTTTTCCATTGTGTAACAAACAAATTTCAAACTTCTTTTGGAATGTCAAAAAAAAGCCCCCAATCCCTTGAATCATATGCTACGTCCCCAAAAAAAAAGTAGCCCTTCACATCATAAATAGAAAAAAAAAGCTGGGCCCTCGAAAGGGAAATATTACGCATTTTGTTCCCGTTACGATAAAATGAGACACCTGTGGGCCGGGTTTCAGCATTCGATTCTCTTGCGCTTTAAAACAACATTTTAGCAGACTCTTTTGGGGGATAAGATCTCTAACCAAAAATTTAAAACAGACTGAGTAAAAGAAATTGGGTTTTTCACAACTTCATCAATGGCTGAAAAATCTGTTGTCTTCTTCATCGTGGGACAGGTGACAAGTCTTTTCATCATTTTTTTGAAACTCAGTAAAAAATTGGTACAGGTACTTCTTCACTATGGGGAAATGGTCGAATGCTGAAGGGGTACTTGGGTATTGCAAAAATTTCTTGTTTTCTTATTGAAACCTTTTTCATTGAAAGGGAGAAAAAGCTCATCTAAAAGATTGTTGGTTCTCTCCAAACCATAGGCATCCAACTAAGTTTTTTCCCCTTTCCTTGAGACCCCTGTCTAAAATCTCACACAGTTTTGCCACTTTTTTGAGGACCAATGCTTGTCTTGGGTCTCCAAGTGGACTTTGAAGTACGCAAAATACACGCCTTAACAAGTCGTAATGTTGCGCTCTGAGTCTTCCAAAATAAAAATTCCCCAGTGTGCAAAATATTTTGGATCATTTTAGCACTTTCTTCTGGAGTTGAGGCCATTGTTAGAGCAGCAAAACCAAAATGCGGACAATAAAAAAAAAAAGAGTTGTTTTCTACCTGATTGTTCCTTTAAAACGCTACCCAACCACCCACCTTAGGCAGTTTTTACAAAAAAAAACAACAGGAGAAATACAATAAATAACTCAATTTAATGAAAATCAAAAATAAAAAAAACCCACCTGCGGACGATTGCTGTCAAATTGAAATGTGTTTGTTTTACTTTCGTATCATAAGAAAGGGAATGTTATGCATGTTCAAAAAAAACGAAGTATTCCCAGTTTATTGGGGAATGAATTAAAAAAAAACCATATAATCCGGCCCCTTTTTCTACACTCTCAATGAAGGATAAATTTTTTTTGAAATTCATGAAAATAATATTTCCTATGCCAAAAACGTGATGTGAAAGGAAAAATATAAAAATCAATTGAATTTAGCACCCTCAAAATTAGTCTAAAAACTGTTTTTTAAAATTTCCCTGCCGAACTTTTTTTTTTTTTTTTTTGACCATGAATCTAATACTTCCTACTCTCCCCCATGTGAGTGAACAATACCTACCTCACAGGGGAGGGGGGGAAAAAAAAAACACCACTCTACTAATTGAGAGGGGGTTGGTGGAAAATTTATACAATGCTTATAAAGGGAAAAGACATGGGAAGGAAAATGGAATATGGACACGAAAAGACCTGGGGTAAAAAAGGAATTGATTGTCGTATTGGCAAAAAAGGTAAGTACAAGTGTGAGAGGAAATCGGGAGGTACAAGTGGGGAAAAAGGAAAGGAAATACAAAGGAATAACGGTGGAAAAACACTTGATTGGCGGAAACAAATAACGGGAGGTGAGTGAAATGGGATAAAAAAAAGGCCAAAGGGGGGGGGAAAAATTTGTAAAGGGTAGGGGGAAATTTGTCCGGGGGGGACACGGTGAAGGAAATTTTATTATAAAAGGGAAGTCTGGGGAACGAAGAACTGATGAGAAAAAGGAAAAATCTAATTGGGGGGAGACCCTGGAAAAGGGGAAGGAAGAAACCAGAAAAATGGGGGAAAAAAGTTTGGAGGAAAACGATCGAGTTGTAGGAAAATCAGGGAAGCTGGGAAACTGTGTGAGATGAAGGGGGGAAAGATAGTAAGGGGAAATCAGTGAGGAAGGAAAGGCGGGGATTTGGCAACCTTGGAAAGGGGGGAAAGCCTAAATGGGGGGGAAAAAGGCATGAGGGAAAAAAATATAAATTACTTTTTATAGAGAGAAAGAGATGAAAGAGAAAGGTTTTTTAAAAGGAAAATGCCAAAATAATCATGAAATTTCGTGGTAAAATTGTACAAAAATTATGAAGAAAATTACCTTAAAAATATAAATTGTAAAAAACCATTAAACTAGAGGGTATAAATTCAATTATTTTGTATCTTGATGGGATGAAGGTTAAAGTTCAGATACCAAATTTTTTTAAATGAATCAAATACTTTGGGGGGGGCGGTAGGAGCGGTTAGGTCTCCGGGGGCGTTTTTTCGGGGACCCAGTTTTGATCCCCCAAAAAACCCAAATCTTTCTCACCATGGTGGCCTAGAAAACCCCCCAATGCCCCGCCCATCACTCTACCTGCGACTTCGAGTGATCGGGGGACCCAAGGGGGGGGGCATGACCTTAATCACCGGGTCCTACACTAAAAATCTTGCCTGCGCCCCCAAAGGGCGAGGAACCCAACCCAACCCTCAATGAAACCCCCCGAGCCACCACCGCCCTGGGTCACCCTGCCTACAGGCCTATGGCACAGATGTAAAAAAAAAAAAAAAAAAAAAAAAAAAAAAAAAAAAAAAAAAAAATATATATATATATTATATTATATTATATATATATATATTTTATTATTATATAAAATATATATATATAATAAAATTAATATATAAAATATTATATATATATATATATTAAAATAATTTATACATATATAAAATGTGTATAAAGAGACTTACCTATAGTAATTTTAAATACGTTAGATACCGAATTATTAACAAAATCATGTGGGTAAAGATAAAATGTGTGTGAAGAAATTACCTTTCACGGGTTTTGAAAAAGTTACGAGGTCAGTCCATTCATTGTACCTAAGAAAGAGAGAAAAATTTTGAGGTGCAAAAAAATATAACAATAACAGAAAATTAACAACAGGTAAAAATAAATTTCTGGCAAATTCAAGGTAAAAACTTAACCTTCTGCAATTAAAAGGTATGTATTGTGTTTTAACCGCTTCACGCCCAAATTTTTCCTTTGCTTAAAAAAAAATGGTCTGCTGTCAAACCTAAATTACGAAATAAATGAATACCAATTAGTTAGTCGCAAGGATACTAAAAAGGTCATTCTTAAAAAAAATGCTTTTAATCACTAAAAAAAACGTTAAAGGACCAAAATTTCAAAGGAAAATACTTTTTGGGTCTCAGCAATAAAAGGGTTTTTTTTATAAGTCTTAAAAAGGTACACAAAAAAATAAAGGATTAGGGAAAAAAGAAAAACTGACATCAAGAACTAAATAAAAGGAGAAAAAAATAATTTTCTTAAATTAAAGCAAAAGAAAGCTAAATAAAGGTAGGACAGCGAAGGCTCATAAATAAGAATAAAAGTGAAAAAAAGGCAGGGAAAAAAGAAAAGGAAATTATAAAATGAGTAAATAAGATACTTTTAGGGGGGGGAAGGGGCAAATTAGGAGGAATAGGATTATGAGTGTAAAAAGGGGATTAAAATTAAAGGAGAAATTATGAAAGCAAAAAAGGAAGATGAGAAAAATTTTACAGCACGGAAAGGAAAAAGAAAACAAGGAGGAGCAAGAAAGGAGGGGAGAAAGGGGGGAGGAGGAGGGGGGGGAGGGGAGAGGAGGAGGAGGAAGGAATCAAAGGAATAAAAGGAACAAAAACAGCAACAGACGATGGGGCCCTTACAAGGCTTTTGCTTGAGGGGGGGAGGAGGGGGGAGAGGAGGAGGGGAGGAGGAACCTCTGCGGGACAAAAGAGAATGAAGAAAAAGGTAAATAATAATGAAATATCAAAATAATGAAAATGATTTTAAAAAATAATTACTACTAATAAAAATAGTGAATATAATAACAAAAAAAAGGGCGAGGAGGAGACGACAAAAAGGAGGAGGGACAGGGGGGGAGGAGGGGGAAAAGAGAGGAGGAGGGGGAGGAAAGGGGGAAAAAGGGGCAGGGAAAAGAATTGAATAGCAAAGGTCAAAACCTAAGGAAATCCTTAAAAATTTTTTCCTTACTCATTTTTCTTCTTTTTTTTATCTAATTTTCTTTTCCCCCTTAAAGGGTTTTGATTTTCACATTTCTTTTTCCCCTCCCTCTCCTCCCACCTTTTTTTTTATTACTTCTCTTCCTCTTTTTTTTTCGCCCGCGCATTTTTTTTCTCTTCGTTTTCCTCTCATTTATCACTTTGACGTTCCCTTCTTCCTTTCCCCTTCCCCTTTTTTCGTTGTTTTTCTTCCTTCTTTCTCTCTCTCTTTTTATTATCTCCAGGTTACACACTTCTCTCCTCTCTCCTCTTCTCCCCCTCTCTTCCCCTCTCTCTCTCTCTCTCTCTCTCTCTCTCTCCTCCCCCCTCTTCTCTCTCTCCCCTCCCTCTCTCTCTCTCTTTTCCCCCCCCCCCCTCTTCTCTCTCTCCTCTCTCTCTCTTCTCCCCCCCCCTTCCCTCACGTCTTTTTCCTCCATCTCTTCTTTTCCTACACACCTTCCTTCTTCTCCTCTTTCTCGCATTTTCGATTTTCCCCTTCCTAGCTTAATGCACTATTTTCCTTCTCACTGCTCTACCTTTTCTCCTCCTCATTGTATCCCAATCTTTTACTTTGACCTCTTTCTTCTTCCTATTCTTCCTTTACTTGACTAAATTTTCAAACATTTTTGTTTTCTTCTCTCTTGACTTATTCTTTTTTAATCTTCCTCTTTGCCTCTTTCTTTCACTTCTCCTTTCATCCTTTCTATGTAGTTCTTCGCCTCCTATTCTTTCCTCCTTTCCTCCTGATCTTCCTTCTCATTTTCCTCCTCCATTTCCTTACTCTTAAACCTTTACTATATTTCATTACTCCTATACCTTTCTTCTCGTACCTCATCTACTTTTGGGTTTTTCTGGGTGCTCATTGCTTTTCCCGGGCTCCCTTTCCCCCTTTCGTGCCTCAGGGCTTAGGGTTAGGGTCAATCAGATCAGGTATCGGTCGCCCACCAATATACAATCCACTCTCCACCTCAGTCCTGTGAAGATTGTCGCCAGAAATTAATGACTTTCCCTATCCCAAATACTGTATTTTTAACCTCCCCTTTATTTGTTGTTTTAAAACCCTTTCCTTTTTTTCCCTTTCCCTTTCCTTTTTATTCTCTTCAGGTTCTCTCTCTCTTCTCTCTCCTTCTTCTCTCCTCTCCTCCTCCTCTCCTTCGTCTCTCTTCTCTCTCTCTCTCTCTCTCCCCCTCTCTCTCTCTCTCTTTTCTTCTCCCCTCTCTCTCTCCTCTCTCTCCTCTCTCTCTCTCTCTTTTCTCCTTCCTCTTCTTTCTCTCTCTCTCTCTCTCTCTCTCTCTCTCTCTCTCTCTCTCATAAGAAAATAAGGGAACTACAAGGCCCTCAGACCTACCGGGTAGTTCCCGTTACCTAATCTACCTATATCCACCTCTCTTCCCCCTCCCCGAAATTTTTCGAGACTCCTTTAAAAGACCCCAAAAGACTCTGCACTGACCAGCTGACGATTTTTTCCTTCCAATCTTTACACCCTATTTTTGACCATTTCTCCCAAACTCCTTTTTAAAACTACCTTTTCCACGAAACCGTTACCCTCGTTCTACCCTGCTTCTAACCTTAAGAACTTTTCTCATCCCTATATTTTTTCCTTTTTCCACTTAAAAAACTTCTATCAGATCGCCCCTTACTCTACCCTCTCGAATGAGTTTTAAAATTTATAGTTTCAAACTCTTTTTATAACAATGTTACGCTTCCATGAATTTTTTGGTCCCCTTCTCTCCTGATTCTAAAAGACAAAATCCTCCGTAAAACAGAGACCCAAAAATGAGCCCCTAGTCTGGGAGGTCTGACTAGGCCAAAAAAAGCTTTAGAATAAATTTTAGCACTTCTATTTTTAAACAAAAATAAACCCTGGGTAATAAATTTGTAACACCCTTGGCCCCCCGTTTTCCCATTTCGAGGGCNTATTATTATATATTTTTTGTGTTTATGTATGTTTTTTTATGTTGCATGTATTTATATGTTTGTTTAAGTATGTTATTGTTTTTTATGTAGCGTAAATTAACCTTTTTTTTTGGTTAAAAACAAATAGATAAAAATTCTTTATTATATTATGTTGAGTTGTCTGCAGCCATCGCTGTGAGAGAAATTTTACCTAGAATAATGATTCAGGCCCGTAATAAGCATTTGCTCATCGGCCCTGCAATATAACTCACCCATGTATTTCCTTGTACTGAATTGTAACATGACGCCCAATAACTATTATTATTATAATTATTATTATAATTATTATTATTATTATTATTATTATTATTATTATTATTATTTTATTATTATTATTATTATTATTATTATTATTATTAATTTTACTCTCTCTCTCTCTCTCTCTTCCTCTCTCTCTCTCTCTCTCTCTCTCTCCTCCTCTCTCTCCCCTTTTCTCTCTCTCCCTTCTCTCTCTTCCTTCTCTCTCTCTCTCTCTCTCTCTCTCTCTCCCCTCCCTTCTCTCTCTCTCTCTCTCTCTCTCTCCCCTCTCTCTCCCCTTCTCTCTATCCCCCTGTCTCCCCCTCTCTTAGTTCCCCCGCTGGGGGTAAAGATTCAGGGGGAACCAAGCCCCTTAGTGCCGGACGACCGTACGCATCCGATGCGGTGACCGGCGCCCGACCCCCTGCCGTGGTTACCTGGCGGCTAGAGGGCACCAGGCTCACCATCACACCGAACAAGAAAGTACAGGTGTCTCAGTGTGTAAGGGGAAACTATAGTCTTTTCCAATGTATCAAGTCACTTTAGTCGCTTTAATTTATACCCATTACCATTATAATTCACTGTCAACACATTTTTCCCGGGCAAAAGGTTTAAAACAATTCTAACTGAATTTGGGCTGCTGATTACGAATAGAACTCAATTTTTGTCTATCACATCAGGATTTCGCGATATAGCAATTTATCTATTTTTGATGCAAAGGACTCATCAGCCTATATATCAAAGGGTTTCAAGAAAAAAACACGTGATTTTTAGAAATACATTTTGTATATTCTTATAAAGGAATTCAAAGATTACGAAGTCCATGTACAATTAAATCAAATATGTGACAGAATTGAAATAGAAAATATAAACAATACATATTATGGTGCACAGTTCAATGGCAAGTAGCAGTTTTATGTGAATTTTTTTTTTCTTGGCTGATCTCTGATGTACAGCTTCTGGGTTGTCTCTCATCAAGCTCCAGCAAAAATCCCCCATCATATGTGAGTTCCCACCGGCCTTGATACCGTTCTTCCATTGTTTTAATGTCCTGATGAAAACGCTCCCCTTTTTCCCTCGCTCACATCCCCAAGGTTCTCCGAACTTGTCCAAATGGCTGTGTAATAGTGAACCTTGATACTCATTCTACATCCAAGATCTCGCAGGCTCATTAGTACTTTTCCACAATCTTTTCATAGTTGTCTGTTTTCTTATTCCCTAGAAAATTCTTCACCACATTACAAAATTTGCATTCCAAGCTCTTTCTTCTGTCTCATTCATTGAGGGTGATAAAATTTGGATCTCTCATTAGTGTTCTTATTTTGAGGTCCATAAAATATTCCAGCCTTTTTCTTCTCTTCACTAAGACCAGGAAAAGTTGAACATATATAGCTGAACATTCTCCACTGTGATCAAGAGCTTTGACGAACTGCTTCATCAATCCAAGTTTTATGTGAAAGGGGGAGGAAAGACAATCTTTTCCTATCCACTAGAGGATCATTGATGACATTCTTATCGCCAGATGCCAAACTCTGTCGCTGAGGCCATTCTTTTTTCACCCATGCTCTGCTGTAGCTCTACTGTCCCAGTAACACGAAAACAGGGGTATTTTGTGACCCTCCATGCTGACCTAAAAGAAAGTTAACCATTTCAAATCGACACAAATTAACCACCCATGAACATGATATTGCAACCTCTCTAGGACAATCTTGATGTTGTTAATATTCTTCTTTAAGTTTTACAGAATAAACCTATTGGTACAGAGCCATACTTATTTCCTTGTGAACAGAACACCTTTCAACTTCTTTTGGAACTGTCATAAAAAGCCTCCAATCCCTTGAATCATATGCTAGCAGTCCCATAAAAAGAAGTAGCCCTTCTACATCAGTACAATAGACAGCTGGCCATCTGAATGGAAGTACTTACGCAGTTCTGCTTCCCTGTTACGATAAAATGAGACCCGTGGCCGGTTTCAGCATTCGATTCTCTTGCAGTCTTGAAGACAACAGTTTCAGCAGACTCTTTTGGTGGATAAAGATCTCTAACCAAATCATTAAAAGCAGACTGAGAAAACAGAATTGGTTTGTCAAAATCTTCATCAGATGGCTAAAAAATATCTGTAGTGTCTTCTTCATCATGGGAGCAGGTGGGCAGAGATCTGTTTCATCATTTTTTTGAAGCTCAGTAAATATTGGTACGGTACTTCTTCCTATGGGTAACTGGTCGAATAGCTGAAGGGATACTTGGGTATTGCAAATATTTCTTGTTTTTCTTATTGAACCTTTTACTTGACAAGGCAGAAATAGCAGTCCATCTAAATGATTGCTTGGTTCTCTCCAACATAGGCACTCCAAACTAAAATTTAGCCTTCTTTCCTTGAGACCATGATCTCAAAGTCTCAACACAGGTTTTGCACACTTTGTGAGGAGCCCAATGCTTGTCTTGGTCTCCAAGTGGGTACTTTGAAGTACGCAAAATACACGCTCTTAACAAAGTCATAATGTTGCGCCTCTGAGTCTTCAAAGTAAGCTTCCACAGATGTAGCAAAATATATTTGGATCATTTGAGCACTTTCTTCTGTAGATGTAAGGCCATTGTTAGAGCAGCAACACCAACTGCGGACAAATAAAAGAAAAAAGTTGTTAGCTACCTGAGTTGTTCCTTGAATCTGCTACCCACCACCTACACCTTAGGCATTGTTTCACAAAAAGAAACAACCCGGAGAAATACAATAAATAACTCATTCAATGTAAAATTCAATAATAAACACTACCCCGCGGACCCATTGCTGTGCAAGTTGAAATGTGTTTGTTTACTTTCGTATCATAAGAATGGGAATGTTATGCATGTTCAAAGGGAAAAAGAAGATTTCCCCCAGTTTTATTGGGAGACTGAAATTAAAATAAACCATATAATCCGGCCCTTTTGCTACAAATACTCAATAGAAGGATAATTTTTCTTGAAATTCATGAAAATGGAAAAATATACCTATAAAGGGGCAAAAACGTGATGTGATAGAGAAATATAAGATCAGATTTGAATTCAGCACCCTCAAATTAGTCTAAAACTGTTCTTAAATTCCATGCCAGAACTTTTTTTTTTTTTTTTTTGACCAGTGATAATCATAATACATTCCTACTCTCCCCCTATGATGAGTGAACAATACCTACCTCACAAGGGGAGGGGGGGAGAACAAAACTACCACTCTACTAATTGAGAGGGTGGTTGGTGGATAATTTATACAAATGTCTTGATAAAATGGAAAGACTATAGGAAAGGTACATGGAATAATGGTACACGAAAAGACCTGTGGTAGAAAGGAGATTGATTGTCTGTATTGGCAAAAAAGGTAAGTACAAGTGTGGAGGAGGAAATCAGGAATGGTACATAGGTGGAGGAAAAGGAAAGGAATACAAAGGAATAACGGTGGAGGAAAACACTTGAGTTAGGCAGGAGACAAAATAACGAGGAAGGTGAGTGAAATGGGATATAAAAAAAAGGACCAAATGTGAGAGGAAAATTAGTGAAGGATAGGAGGGAAATTATGTCCATGGGGGAACACTGGTGAAGGAAAAGTTTTATTATAGGAAGGAAGTCTGAGGAACGAAGAAACTAGATGATGAGAGAAGGAAGAATCTATATTGGGAGGAGAGTCTGAGAAGGGAAGGAAGAAAACCAGATAAATGGAGGAATAACGTTGGAGGAAAACGAGTCGAGTTGTGAGGAAAATCAGGGAAGCTAGGAAACTGTGTGAGATGAGAGAGGGAAGATGAGATAAGGGAGAAAAGTCAGTGAGGGAAGGAAAGGCGGTGGATATGTGGCAACCTTGGTAGAGGGGAAAGCCTGAATGGGTTGGAAAAAGGCATGAGGAAATAAATATAAATTACTTTGTATAGAGAGAAAGAGTATGAAAGAGAAGGTTTTAAAAAGGGAAAATGCCAAAAATAATCAATGAATTACGTAGGTAAAATTGTACAAATGATTGATGAAGAAAAATTACCTATAGAAAAGTATAAATGATGTAAAATCCATTAAACTAGAGGATATAAATATCAATTATTTTGTATCTTGATGAGGATGAGAGGTTAAAAAGTTCAGATACCAAATTTTTTAAATGAAATCAAGTACTTTGGGGAGGCGGTAGCGGAGCGGTTAGAGTCTCCGAGTGGCGTTCTCGGTGACCCGAGTTCGATCCCCGAAGAAACCCAAAATCTTTCTGCACCATCGAGTGGCCTAAGAAAACCCACATGCCCTGCCTATCAACTCTACCTGCGACTTCGAGTGCATCGGAGGACACAGGGGGGCGGCATGAGCCTGTAATCACCGGCGTCACTACACTATAAGAATCTTGCCTGCGCCACCAACGGGCGAGGACCAACCATCAGAACCCTCAAGTGAACCTCCAGAGCCTACCATCCGAGCCCTGGGTCACCACTGCCTACAGGCGCTATAGGCACAGATGTAAAAAAAAAAAAAAAAAAAAAAAAAAAAAAAAAAAAAAAAAAATATATATATATATATCTATATATATATTATATATATATATATATAATATATATATATATATAATATATATATATATATATATATATATATATATATATATATATATATTATATATATTATATATATATATATATATATATATATTCATATATAAAAATGTGTGATAAAGAGAACTTACCTATAGTAATGGTTAAATACGTTAGATACCAAGAATTATTAACGAAATCATGTAGGTAAGAGATAAAATGTGTGATGAAGAAAATTACCTTTCACGAGGTATATGAAAAAAGTTACGAGGTCAGATCCATTCATTGTACTCTAAGCAAGAGAGAAAAACTTTGAGGTGCACAAAAATATAAACAATAACACAGATAATTAACAGACAGGTACAAATAAAGTTCTGGCTAATATCACAGGTAAAAACTTAACCTATCATGCAATTAAAAGGTATGTGATATGTGTCTTAACCGCTTCACGCCCAGATCTTTCCTTTGCTATACAAAAAATGGTCTGCTGTCGAGCCATAAAATTACGAAAAGTAACTGAATATACCAAATTAGTTAGTCGACAAGGATACTAAACAGGTCATATCTATAAAATATGCTTATAATCACTAAAAATCGTCTAATGGTACACAAATTACAATGGAAACTACGTTATGGGTCTCAAGCGAATAAAAGGTATGTAATAATGAACGTCTTAAAAAAGGATACACAGAAAAATAATGGATTAGGGAAATGAAAGAAATACTGACATACAAGGAACTAAATAACAGGAGAATATAATAATGTTCGTTAAATATAATGCAAAAGAATGCTAAGATGAATGGTAGGACAGCGAAGGGCGTCATAAGATAGCAGAATAAAAGTGAAACAAAGGCAGGAAGGAAAGATAAAGGAAGATTAGAAACCTGAGTAAGTAAGAGTACTTTAGGGGAGGAAGGAGACAAAATTAGGAGGAATAGGACTTATGAGTGTAAAAAGGAAGGATTACTTAAAGGAGAAATTATGAAAGCAAAAAAGGAAGATGAGGAGGAAAATTTTACAGCAACTGGAAAGGAATAAAGAAAGACAAGGAGGAGCAAGAAGAGGAGGAGGAGGAGAAGGAGGAGGAGGAGGAGGAGGAGGAGGAGGAGGAGAGAGGGGGGAGGAATACAAAGGAATACAAAGGAAACACAAACAGCAACAGACCGATAGGGCCTTACAAGGCTGTTTGCTTGAGGAGGAGGAGGAGGAGGAGGAGGAGGAGAGGGAGGCAAACACTCTGCGGGACACAAAGAGAATGAAGAAGAGAAGGATGAAAATAATAATGATAATAGTCATAATAATGATAATGATTATGATGAAAATAATGGTACTACTAATAAAATGTGCTATAATCAAAAAGAAATGGCGGGG
>JACEEZ010026078.1:5000-17500 GCA_016584305.1 Chionoecetes opilio
AGAAGACATAATATGAAGAAAGATGATTATGATGACACAAACGAAGGAAATAAAGAGAAGGAAAAATAATAAGTAAAGAGACGAAAATATATTGTGATGATGAAAAAATAAATAATAATAATAATAAAAAAGACGATTATGATGATGACACAAACGAAGGAAATAAACAGAAGGAAAAATAATAAGTAAAGAGACGAAAATATATTGTGATGATGAAAACAAAAATAATAATAATAATAAAAAGGCGGAGGCGGTAAGAGGTATCGACCCTGCGTCACAGAGTGTTTATTGCCCTTGCTCTCACCCTCACCGGGGAAACAGGGTGGTGGTGTGCGCGGCTGCCTTTGTACTGGGGAACACGTGTGGAAGGGACACCGTACAGACGAGGATATATTACGTAAAGGGAGAGGAAAAATAATACAATGGAAGATGAAAAAACGTAGAAAAAAACCCAGGATATAAAGGGAGTGAAAAAAAATGGTAAAGGAAATATAAATCCCTTGAATCTTATACGTTTTTCATAGAGTAACACTTTTTTCCAGCAGTATAATGACATGCAAAATGAAAATACAATGAACATACAATGAAAATACAATGAAAATACAATGAAAATACAATGAAAATACAATGAAAATACAATGAAGCTACAATGAAACTACAATGAAAATACAATAAAACTACAATGAAAATACAATGAAACTACAATGAAAATACATAAAAAATGACAGTTTCATAAAGAGAATATTATGAAAATACATAAAAAAAGATACTGGTTTAAAAAGTTTAAAATATATAAGGTGCTATACTGCTTTGTACTTCCCAACATGTGTGGGAGGGAAACCGTACACGAAGACATAATATAAAGGGAGATTTACAAAAAAAAAAAAACTATATGAAAAAAACGTAGATGAACGAACGAAGAAAAAAACGTAGAAAAAAAAATTACAAGAGCAATAACAATGTAAATAATGGTGACACATACCAAGAGCAGCAATATTACGGCGGTTATTTGATAGATTAAAGACAATCGATCAGTTGCTTTTAATTCAGTTGTCGATTCAAATTGAGACATGAGACGTAAGACACCACCACGTCGTCTTAATTAGGAAACAGGAGGGTAATAAAAGCAGAACATTAACCTGACACGTAACAAATTAGTGTCATTAACAACACTGTTCTGAAAAAAAAAAAAAAAAAAAGTTGAACTTCCCCTCTGGACTTTGAGTATAAAGAAGTTCGGTTCACAACAAAAGAGATAACGAGGGATGTTCGAACTTTTGGAGGGTATTGGAAGCTATTTTGCCCCTGGGACGCCTGATCTTATTGCCGAGGCCTTGCATTGATCAGTATTCACACGGCCTTGAGTGTGTGAGTAACAGGGAAACAGGGAGGCTTAGTCTATATATCTGTTATGTTTTTTTCTTCTTTTACGTTGAGCCTATAGAGCCTGTAGGCTTTTATCTTCCTTCCTTAGGCTATTTTTTATCTTCTTTCTTTAAGGGCTTAGGTGGGTGTCCCTGAATACCTAATACATAGGGTTCCCTGGTCCTTATATCCTGCATAACAATTTACTTAGGGAAGAAATAATGATATGGAAACAAACTAATGCGATAAGAATGTAGACAAATGAGAGTAAACTTCACATAAGAGTATTTTTTAAAGTTCATTGACAAGACTTTCAACCCGACGAACTTAAAAGAAATTTCTGTCCCACTTGCTTCTTTGCATGTTATTTCCTTCCTTCCTTCAATATTTTTTTTATCAAAAGGATTAACCAAGGGCAAAAAAAAAGTAATAAAAAGCCCGCTAGCTGTCAGTCCCCATAAAGAAGACAGTAATATAATGTAGAAATGGGGGGTGGAGCACTCTAGTTCAGGATATGTCTTAATATTTATAAAAAAAAAAAAAAAAAAAAAAAAAAAAAAAAAAAGTCGCTATAGGCTCAAACGTAAAAAAAAAAAAAAAAAAACTGCAGAAAGCCATGAACCAAGGATGAATTCTCGCCTGGAACAAATTTTTTAATGTATGCGCTATAGGCCAAAACGTAATAAATAAATAAATAAATAAAATAAAAACCCGGAGGGAGCCACGAACCCAGATGAATTCTCGCCTGGATCTCATAAATCTTTAAGGTATGTATGAATGTCTCAGAGGTAGCAACAGTCCTTACACAAACCCTAAACCTTTTTTATTTTACGTTGTAGCCTATAGGGCTGGGGTGTAGGACCTTTAACCTTCTTCCCTTAGGCTATTTATGTATACCATTTCCTTAGGGCATTCGCATATTCCTTACTAGGCTATTTGCATATTCTTCCTTAGGCTATTGTATTCTTCCTTAGGCTATTTGCTTATATTCCATCCTTAGGCTATTTGCTATATTCCCTCCTAGCTAATAGCTATATTCCTTCCTTAGGCTATTTGCTATATTTCCTTCTTAGGCTATTCATATTCCTTCTCTTAGCTATTTGCTATATGCCTTCCTTAAGCTATTTGCTATATTCCTTCCTTCAGCTATATTGCTATATTCTTCCTTAGGCTATTTGCTATAGGTTCCTCCTTAGGATATGTCTATATTCCTCCTTAAGCATAGCTAAATACCATTCCTTAGGCAAATTCTGCTATATTCCTTCTAAAGGAATTCTATATTCAATCTTAGGCATATTTGCTATATTCCTTCCTTAGGCTAATTTGCTATTTCCTTGCCTTAGCATATTTTTATATTCCTTCCTAGGCTATATGCTATATTCCTTCCTTAAAGCCTATTTGCTATATCTTCCTTAACCCTATTTGCTATATTCCTTCTTTAGGCTATTTGCTATTTCCTTCTTAGGCTATTGCTAATTCTTCCTTAGGCTATTGCTATATTTCCTTTCCTTAGGCTATTTGCTATATTCCTTCCTTGGGCTATTTGCTATTTTCCTTCCTTAGGCTATTTGTATATTTCCTTCCTTAGCTTTGGCTTATTTGCTATATTTTTTTCCTTCCTTAGGCTATTTGCTATATTCCTTCCTTAGGCTATTTGCTATATTCCTTCCTTAGGCTATTTGCTATATTCCTTCCTTAGGCTATTTGCTATATTCCTTCCTTGGGCTATTTGCTATATTCCTTCCTTAGCCTATTTGCTATATTCCTTCCTTAGGCTATTTGCTATATTCCTTCCTTAGGCTATTTGCTATATTCCTTCCTTAGGCTATTTGCTATATTCCTTCCTTAGGCTATTTGCTATATTCCTTCCTTAGGCTATTTGCTATATTCCTTCCTTAGGCTATTTGCTATATTCCTTCCTTAGGCTATTTGCTATATTCCTTCCTTAGGCTATTTGCTATATTCCTTCCTTAGGCTATTTGCTATATTCCTTCCTTGAGGACTCAGGTGGTTGGCCCGGCACACACGTAATATATAAGGTTCCCTGATTCTAATATAGGTAACGATATCCATACCAAATATAAAACAAACTAAAAACTATAAAAAACATACCTCAAGGCGCTATAGGCTCAAACGTAAACCAAAAGAAAGCACCAAAGAGTCATGAATACCAAAAATAAATAATAATAATAATATAAAAAGCCTAAAGGGACTATAGGCTCAAACGCCAAAAAACTCCAGAGAGGAATGAATATATAAAAAAAAGAATGAAAAAGGCGCTATAGATTCAAACGTAAAAAAAAGATAATAATAATAAATAAAAAAACAACCATGAAGCAAGCAAGGAATTCTCGCCTGCAACGAAAAAATCTTTAATGTATGAATGTCTCAGCAACAACAACAACAAAAGAAGGAATCCACGCCCACCTTATACAATAGGTAATACTAGTCTCAAATGTAAAAACAAATAAAAAAAGTCATGAGCCAAGAAATTCTCGCCTGGAACTAGCAAATCTTTAATGTATGAATGTCTCAAAAGCAGCAGCAGCAACAGTCCTTACACAAACCCTACACCCCGTCTCCAAGTCAGAAAACTGATTATTGCAGCGACGATCCAGCGACGGTAAATATTTTATGTCTGCGTCAATTTCCTGCACCAAACAAACTTTCCTGACCTGCCTCGCATGGAAAACACCATCTGCTATTATCATTCGAGTCAAAATTTAGTAAAAGAAGCGCGTCTGAGCATTGCAACGATAGAGAGAGGGTCAATATGTCATGTTTAGTACAATTTCCTTCACCAAACAAGCCTTGGTCTCCCACTGGCACGGAAAATTGCATCTGGTATTATCACTCGAGTCAGAATTTAGTAAGAGAAGCGCGTCTGAGCATTACAACGATAGAGAGAGGGTCAATATGTCATGTTTAGTTCAATTTCCTTCACCAAACAAGCCTTGGTCTCCCACTGGCACGGAAAATTGCATCTGGTATTATCACTCGAGTAAAAATTTGATAGAGAAGAGCGTCTGAACATTACAACGATACAGTAATAGTAAATATGTCATGTTTAGTTCAATTTCCTTCACCAAACAAGCCTTGATCTGCCTGGCATGAAAAAATGCATCTGGTATTATAAATCCTCGAGTAAGAGTCTAGATAGAGAGGCGTTTCTGAGTTCTAACACGAGAGATGAGCATTACAAGTTTACAACGATACATAGATGGTCAATATGTTATATTTAGTTCAATTTCCTTCACCAAACAAGCCTTGATCTGCCAGGCATGGAAAACAGCATCTGGTATTATCACTCCAGTCAGAATTTAGATAGTGAGGCGCGTCTGAGCATTACAACGATACAGTAATGGTAAATGTTTAATGTTTAGTTAAATTTCCTTCACTAAACAAGCCTTGGTCCCCCCCTGGCTAGAAAACTGCATCTTTTTATATTTTTTACATCTCAAAGGACTGGCTAAGGGCAAAACAATAAAAATAAAAAGTAACAAAAAGTCCGCTAGCTGACAGTCCCTATAACTAAAGAAGACAGTGAGAAATTCCAGTATAGGGGACGGGCCAATTAAGTTCGGGAGGTGTCTTGTTACTCCTCTCTCTTGAAATAAAAAAAATCTGTTGTTATCTGCTAATATATAAATGATGCTGAAATAAATAACAATGATGGTGACAGAAAAAAGATGAAGCGATGATGACAAAATAAGATTGAATGAAATAAAGTAGAATGTAACAGAAAAAAAATCAGATAGATGAAGAGATATATACATTTTTTGACGCGTATTAAATTTGACTATATGACGAAATTTTTGAATAGTATTAAATTTGACTATATGACGAAATTTTTGACGAGTATTAAATTTGACTATATGACGAAATTTTTGACGAGTATTAAATTTGATTATATGGCGAAATTTTTGACGAGTATTAAATTTGACTATATGACGAAATTTTTGAATAGTATTAAATTTGACTATATGACGAAATTTTTGACGAGTATTAAATTTGACTATATGACGAAATTTTTGACGAGTATTAAATTTGATTATATGGCGAAATTTTTGACGAGTATTAAATTTGACTATATGACGAAATTTTTGACGAGTATTAAATTTGACTATATGACGAAAATTTTGACGAGTATTAAATTTGACTAAATGACGAAATTTTTGAAGAGTATTAAATTTGACTATATGACGAAATTTTTGACGAGTATTACATTTGACTATATGACGAAATTTTTGAAGAGTATTAAATTTGACTATATGACGAAATTTTTGACGCGTATTAAATTTGACTATATGACGAAATTTTTGACGAGTATTAGAATTAACTACCTAATAAGATATATAGCTTAAGAAACACTATTCGTATATCATCACGTAATGGTCTAACAAATTAATACCCACACACACATAGAAAAATGTCTTAATCAGTAAACTTAGAAGCATTAATGATCAATATTAATTTGTGTGTGTAGCGGTAAAATAAATTCTTCAGAGTACACACGTAAAATAAAAGTCATCTTTCTAATCAGTAAATTTAATAAGTGAAATTTTGAGACTTAATTCATTCACTTTAGGGATAACAGATATTTTTTTTTTCGTTATTTACATTATTGTCATGTATTGCTTCTCTCTCTCTCTCTCTCTCTCTCTCTCTCCTCTCTCTCTCTCTCTCTCTCTCTCTCTCTCTCTCCCCTCTCTCTCTCTCTCTCTCTCTCTCCTCTCTCTCTCTCTCTCTCTCTCTCTCTCTCTCTCTTCTCTCTCTCTCTCTCTCTCTCTCTCTCTCTCTCTCTCTCTCTCTCTCTCTCTCTCTCTCTCTCTCTTTCCACTTTTATTGACGCTGCAACATTTCACGAAAGAATCTTTGACTGTTAACTTTTCTCTTTCCCACAAATCGAAACTTTTACTTCACAAATTTTACTCCTCTATACTAGACCCGCTTTCCCTATCCTCTTACTATAGTCTATTTCTTTTTAACGAGGCGAAAATTCAATTCCATATCTTAAGGTCTCATGCTTAAAATAATGCCTGTGTTTACCTGATAATATGGTTAACTATGATAAAATACAGCTGAAGTTTAGAAGAACCGTAGTATTCCCTTCTCCTGGTTAAAATGATGCCTATGTTTACCTGATAATATGGTTAACAATGATAAAATACAGCTGAAATTAAGAAGAAGCGTAGTATTCCCTTCTCCTGGCATCAAATATCAGGCAGTAAGCAGCAAGGGGGCAGGATTTTTCACCTCGTTAAAAAAAACCTAGTATAGCATAGCCGGTAAAATGCAAGCTAAAAAATAGTAGTGTTATCTAAGTATTTGTTAAAACGTTCATTAATATATTCTTTATAGTTTTCCGCAAAGAATTGATGCTTATTCAGTGAGGAAGCAACGTATAATATTACAGCAACTACCACGTGTAGGTCTCGCGGCCTCTTGTAGCTCCCTTATTTTGTTTATGTTCTTCTTATGTTCTTACAATGTGTGATGAAATTTTCTTTTATAAGCTATACCTATACTCACTCAATCTGATATGCGGTTAATACAATATACATTTCCCCAGTTAAAAGACAGACTCCATGATATTTTAACCCCTTCACGCCCAGATCTTTCCTTTGCTATGGAAAATCGTCTGTTGTCGAACCATAAAATAACGAAAAGTAACTGAATATACCAAATTAGTTAGTCGACAAGGATACTATACAGGTCATATCTATAAAATATTGCTTATATCCACTAAAAATAGTCTAATGGTACCCAAATTACAATGGAAATTACGTTTTGGGTCTCAAGGGGTTAACAACTGGTTCATTTCCTATTCAGAGTAAGGACATATTCAATTTCCTGAAGCTAATATTGAGTTTTGAAGATGAAAATAATGTCACTAGGTAAGGAAAAGTGGATGCGACTACGTGAGTTTTTGGCTGGAATGAAGTCAATCTCAGACGTGGTTAGGATTAAGATACTTGGATCGTATTAAGACAACTCGAACGTAATAAGAGCGAGTTTAAATATAGGATACTTGTCTTGAGAGAGAGAGAGAGAGAGAGAGAGAGAGAGAGAGAGAGAGAGAGAGAGAGAGAGAGAGAGAGAGAGAGAGAGAGAGAGAGAGAGAGAGAGAGAGAGAGAGAGAGAGAGAGAGAGAGAGAGAGAGAGAGAGAGAGAGAGAGAGAGAGAGAGAGAGAGAGAGCAGGAGAGAGAGAGAGAGGAGAGAGAGAGAGAGAGAGAGAGAGAGAGAGAGAGAGAGAGATCAAGCAAGCATTCATGTTACTTGTAAACTTTTCCTTCACCCAAACACAACTGTCCCACATTCCTCCTTCGCTTTCATCATAAAATTTTGCTTTTTTTTCGACTAACAGCATCGTAACTACAAAGACAAGTCCATTAACTCCTCCTCTTCTTCTTCCTCCTCGTCTTACTTTTGCTATAACACATGACGACTCGCTACCAAGAAATCCCCAGAAATCCCAAGGTCCAAGAAATACCTGTCTCCCTTTTGCTACAATAAACATAGACTCGCTACCAAGAAATCCCAAGAAATACCCAGAAATCTCAAGGTCAAAGAAATACGTGTTACTTTTGCTACAGTACACATCGACTCGCTCCCAAGAAATACCCAGAAATACCAAGAAATCCCAAGATCCAAGAAATACGTTCTCCTTCTATAACTCCACTCAGGTGTAAGAATGACCGATTATAACACCACATTTTTTCTGTATTACATCGAAAAGGACTGGCCAAGGGAAGAAAAAAAAAAAAAAACTTCAGGCCCAGAACGTAATTTCCGTTGTAATTTGGGTACCATTAGACGTTTTTTTAGTTAATATAAGCAATATTTTATAGATATGACCTGTTTAGTACCCTTGTCGACTAACTAATGTGCTAGATTCAATAACTTTTCGCAATTTTATGGTTAACAACAGACAATTTTATATATTAATGGAAATATCTGGGCTTGAAAAAAATTTACAATAAGCCCGCTAGCTGCCAGTCCCTATGAAGAAGACAGTAAAATAATAAAGAAATCCCAATATATAAGGAAGATGGAATATATTACGCCACTTCAGAAGAGACCAAAATATGTATGTGTTCTAAAATATAGTAGTTGTAGTGGCTCAGTGGTAATGACTCGAGTATACGTACATCGTCCCAGCGTTCGAACCTCACTCACTGCTACTAAATTATATGTGTTAAAAAATAAGGTCTTTGTAGTGGCTCAGTGGTAATGACTCGAGTAAACGTGCATCGTTCCTGCCTTCGAACCTCACTCACTGCTGCTGCTTGAGTTTATTCTATAGGGTGGTGGTGATTCGTATCTTCAATAATTTCGTTGTTGGTAATTTTTGCTGTTGGAATGTCTAAATAGAACCCAATTATATTTATCTTCTCAGCAAAACAGTCGTATATTATATTATCAATAGAAATAAATTGCCAAGATCATAATTCAGGCTGTAAAAAAAACTGTGTATTGGCAACAGAAGCGAGAATATAAACGTTTCTCACGACTGAAAATTAAAGTCAAGCTATAACGTTATCTTATATGTCATCTCTCTTATCATATCAAGTATAATTATTAAGTTATTTGAGTTATATAAATAAAATGCCATGAACATAATTCAGGCTGTAAAAAAAACGTGTGTATTGATAAAAGAGACGAGAATATAAACGTTTCTCACGCCTGAAACTGAAAGTAAAGTTACAACGTTATCTTATCTGTCATCTCTCTTATCTTAGCAAATAAATGAGAATATAAACCTTTCTCACGGGTGAATATTTAAGTTATAAAGTTATCTAATCTCTTATCTCTTATCAAATACATTAGTTAAGTGAGTTATTAAAGGTCAGGGAAAGGAATGCACTAGTTTCCGCCACCTTTTTTATTTTACCGAAAAGTATTACCGAAAATATTTACATCTTTTCACTATAGTCTATTTTTTATAACGAGGCAAAAAATCCTGCCCCCTTCCTGCTTACTGACTGATATGTGATGCCAGGAGAAGGGAATACTACGCTTCTTATAAATTTCAGCTGTATTTTATCATAGTTAACCATAGTATCAGGTAAACATAGGCATAGTTTTAAGCATGAGACCTTAAGATAACATGGAATTCTTGCCTTGTTAAAAAAAAAAGACTATATATAGCATCGTCTTCCCCCCCCCCCCTTTTTTATGAGAAGATATCATTTGAATTACACTATTTCTTCACTACTAGATTATTTATGCATCACGTGTCTATATTAAGTCACAGAAGTAATATATATAAGAAGTTTATAAGTAAGTACATAGCTAAATCAAAAAGCAAAAAAAGTAATAGCGAAAGTCAGAATATTAATAACAAAATAAGTCAAAATAGCAAAACGCAATAGCCAGAAAGTGGTTAAACGTGTCGAAAAAATGGACAATGTTGAACGAAAAACCGAAACGAAAATTTAATATGAAACGAAAAAATGAATCGAAATAGAACGAAAAAAAGCGAAATGGAGCGAAAAACGAAGGAAATACGAATGTTTATGAGAAGATATCATTCAAATTACAATTTTTTTTTCATTGCTAGATTATTTATGCATTACGTGTCTATATATACCCCTATTTTATTTGTATTGTTGGTTATATAGCATTGTTTCACCCATTTGTAGTTGTTTATGAGAAGATATCATTCAAATTACACTATTTCTTCACTACTAGATTATTTATTTATGCTTTACGTGTCTATATATACCATGATTTGAAGAAAAACATCGGTTTACAACATCGTTTTTACCCTTTTTTCGATATAAGCTCAATGAATGCTGAGTATCTACTATAAAAAAATTATAAATGTCTATAGTGCAACTTAAATAAATATATACCACTATTTGTTATTTTATTTTCAGTATACAGCATCGATTTTCCCATATTTTTCGATTTAAGTCTGTAATAAATGGTGATTTTCAACTATAAAAAAAATAATATACGTCTAAAGTGAAAATTAATTCTCACCATATATACACTGTCGATCGCGTCACCATCCATCACTATTCCCACTCACCATCATCGAATCCAAAGCGTCGATTAGAATATTGTCGAGCTGGCGATAAACTTTTTCCCAAACGAATTTCTCTACAAGTTTCTTAATTACATTCCATTTTAATATTGAAGTAAATAAAGAAATAGTTTGATGGATTACTTCTGTCATTCTTTTTCTTACTTTCTTAATTATTACATCTATCTATCTATCTATCTATCTATCTATCTATCTATCTATCTATCTATCTATCTATCTATCTATCTATCTATCCATTTATCCATATATCTACCCATTTATCTATCTATCTATTTATATATCTATTTATCCATCTATCTATATATCCATGTATCAACCTATCTATCTATCTATCTATCTATCTATCTATCTGTCTATCCATCTATCTATCTATCAATCTACCCATTTATCTATCTATCTATCTATCTATCTATCTATCTATCTATCTATCTGTCTATCCATCTATCTATCTATCAATCTACCCATTTATCTATCTATGTATCTATCTATCCACCCATTTAAACCCATCTATCTATCCATTACAACCATATTTTCCTTCTTCCTATGACCTCCTTTTCGTCCTCCTTCTTTCTCATCAACCTCTTATTTTTTTTCAACTATAAGTTATTTATTTTTCCTCCTCTCTCTCTCTCTCTCCCCTATTTTAGTCTTTGTTCCTGTTCTTCCTCTCTTTTTCGCTCGCAGTTTTATGTTTTTTGAAAGGTTTTCTCTCTTCTCCTTGCGTCTTTTCTCTCTCCTTTATTTCTCTCTGCTTTATTTCTTTCTTATTTCCTTTTTCTTTTTCTTTTCTTTTTCCAGCAAAGAATCTCTATTTCTGTCCCTTTTTTGTACATTGTTTTCGCCTTGGGTCCTCCCCTCCTCTCTCTTTCTCTCTTCCTTTCCCCTCTTTTCCCCTCTCTCTCTCTCTCTCTCTCCTCTCTCTCTCTCTCTCTCTCTCTCTCTCCCTCTCTCTCCTCTCTCTCTTTCCCCTCTTCTCTCTCCTCTTCTCCTCTCTCCCCCCTCTCTTCTCTCCTCTCCTTCTCTTCTCTCTCTCTCTCTCTCCTCTCTCCCCCTCTCTCTCCCCTCTCTCTCTCTCTCTCTCCTCCAATTACTTCTCACACGTTTTTCCTAAACTTCTTTAAACCAATCTTTTTTCTACCCAACTCTCTCTCTCTCTCTCTCTCTCTTTTCTCTCTCTCTCCTTTTTCCCCTCTCTCCCCTCTCTCTCTCCCCTCTCTCTCTCTCTCTCTCTCCTCTCTCCCCTCTCTTTTCTCTCCTCCTCTCTCCCCTCCCCTCTCTCTCTCCTCTCTCTCTCTCTCTCTCTCTCCCCTCCCCTCTCTCTCTCTCCCCTCTTTCCTCTTCTCTCTCTCTCTCTCCCCTCTCTCTCTCTCTCTCTCTCTCTCTCTCTCCTCTCTCTCTTCCCCTCTCTCTCTCCCTCTCTTTTCTCTCTCTCTCTCTCTTATTGACCTCCCATCCACTCTCCTGTCCTACTCTTTTTCCAACACGAAGTAATTGCTCCCTACCTTTCCTGACCTCTCTTCTTCACCTCAGGTTCTTGGTCATCCGATCTATATTTTATTTTTTACTTCTTATTTTTTATTTTGAAGTTTGATTTTAATAGTGTGTGTGTGTGTGTGGTGTTTGTGTGTGTGTGTGTGTGTGTGTGGTGTGTGTGTGTGTGTGTGTGTTGTGTGTGGTGTGTGTGGGGTGTGTGGGGTGTGTTTTGTGTTTGAGGATTCTTCGTCATCCGATTTCTAAAGTATATTTTTACTTTTGATTTTGATTTTGAAGTTGGTTGTGTGTGGTGTGGGGGTGTGGTGTGTGTGGGCTGTGTGTGTGTTTTGTGGTGGGTGTGGGGTGTGTGGTGTGTTGTGTGTGTGTGTGGGGTGTGTGGTTTTGGTGTGTGTGTTTTGGGTTTTGTGTGTGGTGTGTGTGTGTGTATGTGTGTGTCCTCCCTTCCTGCCCACCAAAGCACTTCATACTCCAATATAATCACACGCACACACACACACACACACACACACACACACACACACACACACACACACACAACACACACACACACACACACACACACACACACACACACACACACAGGCCTTG
>JACEEZ010026078.1:22500-30000 GCA_016584305.1 Chionoecetes opilio
TATATCTTGATACTTTTTCAATTATTTCAAGACTTTCTTATCCTTTATTCATATATTTATTGAGTTTATTTTTCATTCATATCTCGATTACTTATATTTAATTTCAATTTGTTTTATTCTGCTATTTTTCTGTGTTACTGATACTATATATGTGTGGGGCTGGGACACTCGTACACACGCACACACACACCCACACCCACACCACACACACACACACACACACAGACACACACACACACACACACACCCTAATGGACGGTTTCCTAACGCAATGACCGGCTCTCAGGGCGGCCAGACCAGAATGTTTACCCACAACTCGTGTTTACTTGTTAGCCTCAATGCTCCGAGGCTTTCTGTGAGTTTACTATCAATAACAAGAAGAAATCTATTTTTTTGCTCTGTGCCACATTTATCGTTTAGGAGAAGGCCAAAAAGTGCTGAAAAAAAATGTTTATCAGTTTTGCCAGAATGCTTTGAGTTTTTCTGATAATTTCCCATGAAAATAAGAAGCAGAAGTCAATTTTTGTTGCTCTGTGCTACGTTTATCATTTAGGAAAAAGGCCAAAAAGTGCGAGAATAAATCGTGAGTTTCCTATGAATAATAATAAGAAATCTATTTTTTTGCTCTGTGCTACGTTTATCATTCAGGAAAAGGCCAAAAAGTGTGAAAAAAATGTGGTTACCTGTGTTTACCTTAATTAATCGAAGTCTTCTGTATATTTCCCATGAAAACAAGATCGATTTTTTTGTAATGCTCTGTGCTGTATTTATCATTAAGAAGAAGGCCATAATATACGAGAAGAAAAAAATCTAGCATTGCATTATATTTTCCTTATGAATGATATACGAAGATTTACAAGTATTCTGAACAGTCATCGATCGAACTCCTTATTTTCGAGTCATCTGGAAGTTTTAAAGGAGTTTAAATACATGAAAGGTAATATTCAAACCGTATTACCGAACGATCGATTCATCTTTATATATTTATTGAATTACTTATAGATTTTGATAGAGTTCGTTTTTTTTCTATATCCACTTTTTTCTTAGAATTCTGTTCTCTTTATTTTCATATTATTTTGCCCAAATTCTCGAGTATTTTGCGATTAATTACGTTACCCATATTTCTAAACACGACTTCCTTGTATAAAACTCGCTAATGACAGACAGACAGACAGACAGAGAGATCTAGCGGTCTAAGTAGTAACATTTACCTATAGAGACAGCTTTATTACCGTTTTTACCGTAACTATACATTTAAAGGTTTTCTAGGATATTAAGAAGCACTATATATAATCCTCCTTTTTGTTGGTTGGAATTTTGTTGGTGCATTCGAGTATCTTAATAAGGTGAAGGCTATAAATGGGCAGGTGAGGTGTGAGGTGTGCGGTGACCATAACGCCACTCACCATTACCCCCTTCACCTAATGCAATGCCGCCAACGTGCAAGTGATACTCAAAACGAATCATAAAATCGAGTTACATTTCCACAGGGATTTCAGAGGTCGGTAACAGCCTGTAATTATATCAGGCGGCGCCACAAATTCTGTCACCAGGGCCAACCACCAGGGCCAACCACCAGGGCCAACCACCAGGGCCAACCACCAGGGCTAACCACCAGGACCAACCACCAGGGCCAACCACCAGGGCCAACCACCACAACCAACCACCAGACCCAACCATAAGAACCAACCACCAGAGCCAACCATTAGAGCCAACCATTAGCCCCTCCCAAGATACCTACAGACGCTATCAGATCAAATAAAAATAACCTGGTAATACAATAGACTATATATACTTAAAGATCTTTCAACACGATGGTAGGTCCGTGTGTATGGCTGACGTGTATAGCTTTAACCCCTTCACGCCCAGATCTTTCCTTTGCTATATAAAATCGTCTGTTGTCGAGCCATAAAATTACGAAAAGTACCTGAATATACCAAATTAGCTAGTCGAGAAGGATACTAAACAGGTCATATGTATAAAATATTGCTTATATTCATTAAAATCGTCCAATGTTACCCAAATTACAATAGAAATTACGCTCTGGGTTTCAAGGGGTTCAAGAGAGCCATAGGAGGTAGAAAAGGTATCTCATATGAAAGGCTTTGATCTACTGTATCTACATAACTCTATCCATGTTTTACGCAGGGCCGTTTCTTACTATATGCAAACTACGTGGTTGCACAGGGCCCCGAAGCCACCAAGGGGCCCCCAAGCTGCCATTATTTGCTTTTTTTTTTAGAAGCTAGTCTCTTTTTCTATCAAATTGTCCCAGATTGATGCATTTAATATTAAAGGCGTGCCCCCGGACCACCTTAGAGGGCTTGTAATCCCCCCCCCCATAGTTTTACAAAGTAGGGTCCCAAACAGCATGTCGCATAGGGCACCAAAAAGGCTTGCAATGGCACTAATTTTATGTATCTGTCATACCTTTTTAACCCCTTCACGCCCAGATCTTTCCTTTGCTATAAAAAAATCGTATGTTGTTAGCCATAAAATAACGAAAAGTAACTGAATATAGCCAATTAGTTAGTCGACAAGGATACTAAACAGGTCATATCTATAAAAAAAATTGCTTATATTCCCTAAAAATCGTCTAATGGTACCCAAATTACAATGGAAATTACGTTCTGGGTCTCAAGGGGTTAAGAGATCAAGAAAAAACGTAATTTCACATAGAACATCTGTAATAAAACCTAAATCCGGGGTCAGATTGATATATATAACAAGTTTAATACCCTTAGTGAAGCCGGCCAGACACCAGGTGCAGGCTAGCTCTCCCTCCTCCCTTTTATTGAGGATATAAAGTTGTAGTCGGGATGAGACAGGAGACCCTCTATGGCCCCGTTGAAGGTCCGATCGCCGCCCTCAACCTTCCCACCTTCCCCCTTCCCACCTTCCACCTTCCCACCTTCCACCTTCCCACCTTCCACCTTCCCGCCTTCCCCCTTCATGAATAAGGATTAAGGATGTCTTTGCGCCACTCTACATTCAGACACTAATGAATTCACTTTCTTGAATCAGTGTCCTTGTAAGTTAGTAACCTAGACCGCCATTGCCTATAACTATATTATATATATGTACTGTACTGTAGTTGCTGAATTTTTAGGTTGAGCTGATAGGAAATGACATATTTATTACATGGAAGTATATTTTTTTATGTGAAAAAAATACTAAGGCGCCACATCGTTTCCCATAAACATTTTTTAGACCCTTGATACTTTTGTTGATTACTGATTAGAGTAAATTTCTGGTCCAGGAGTAATTTTTGATATATTATGTAATTTTTTGTATGCATTTTTGTGGACAATAAAATATCTATCTATCTATCTATCTATCTATCTACTATGCCTTTAACTATAGATATATACTCGTGGGTGATAAAACCGCCACACAAACATAAGTAACACCGGTATTACAGGTTACCTTACGTTTAAAGTGTCACATAAGCACCATTCTATACTCTGTTAAATGAAGAAGTAACGAAGTCATCCTATCTATAATAATATAAGCGAAAGTGTGTGTGTGTGTGTGTGTGTGTGTGTGTGTGTGTGTGTGTCTGTCTGTCCGCTCTGGGTGCCGCCCCCTGTGGCGGAATCCCCTCATATGGCACTAGTTTTGGAATCGGGTCGACCAGGGGAAGGTTTTAAGCCCACTTATAAGATGATCCGATCACTTTTTTTTTCTTTTTTTTTAGCAGCCTATTAGCGAGAACTGTGAAAAAAAAGTGGGTTGCGAGAATTGAGGAAACCTTGATGTAGGGTGATGGGTAATGGGTGAGTGAATGGGTGGGGTGATGGGTAATGGGTGTGGGGTGATGGGTGAGTGAATGGGTGGGGGGTGATGGGTTGGGGGTGATGGGTGAGGGAATAGGTGGGGGGTGATGGGTAATGGGTGAGTGAATGCGAGTGTGGTGATGGGTAATGGCTGAGTGAATGGGTGGGGGTGATGGTTAATGGGTGAGTGAATGGGTGGGGGTGATGGTTAATGGGTGAGTGAATGGGTGGGGGGTGATGTGAATGGGTTGGCGTTAATATACATTTCTTCATCCATGATTTCATGAAAGTTAGAAGGGGCTATCTGGAGAGTCTGTGTTTGGTGGGCCGAAGGCCCACCAATAGCCCTCCGCAGGCAGCTAGCCAAAAAGTCCGCCCGGAGGGCGGCTTTGCGGCTAGTTATTTATAAATATCAACATAAATTTACTCAGTTGCCAAATAATCTTCAAACCCACATTCCTATCTTCCTGTTTTACACTGAAGGACACAATATATATCGTCACATCCCAAGTCTCTCTCGTTACATTATTTCTTTTTCATCTTCCAACAACGTCGTATAACTTCTTGATCCCACAAAACTTTTACTCAAAGTCATCAAACACAGACGCGAGACCCTCATTTACATGCACCGTTCTTTTCTGCCGTGTTATTTTGTGATATCAATGGAAAAAGTTGTTATGTCTACGTATATGTAAGTCTGTGTGTCTGTTTATCTATCTGTCTGTCTATTAGGTTTACTTACATAGCTTTCTTTATGGCATCAATTTACACATATCATCCTTTTATGCTATGTTTTTTAGGTGTTATAATGCCAAAAGTTGTCAAGTCTACGTTTATATATAAGTCTGTGTGTCTGTTTATCTATCTATCTATCCATCTATTAGGTTTACTGTCATGGCTTTCTTTATGGCTTTACTTGACATAGCTCCTTTTATGCCAGGTTTCATTTTTATAAATGCCAAAAGTTGTCATGTCTACGTATATATAAGTCTGTGTGCAGGGCCGGATTTAGACCTGTGGAGGCCCCTGGGCAGCCTCTGTGTGGGGGCCCCCTTACATTACAAAATGTTACAAAGTATGAGATGCCGAGCAGCTGGAGGGTCCGGTGATTTTTTTTGAAATTTTAGCCTTTTTAGGAGCATTTTGAAACAATCAGCATAGCTAAATTGAGAAAGTATATTAACTTTAGCAATGTATACAATAGAGAAGGGATTGATTATCAGTCATATTTATAAGCAAAGTAAGTAATAGCTACTGTTTACAACACTAGTCTGAATATCTATGATGCATATCTACATTTTCCATATATCTGCAAATGAACAAATACATTTTACAATACCAATAGCTACCTTTAATTACAGAACTGGCAGTGGCACTTTACGAGATCTAGCCCTTGCAAAGTTTTTGATCAAACCATGGAAGTCAGTTTCTCTGAGGATGTCATATTCAATGCTCATCAAAGCTAGGTGGCTAAGCCTGTCATGACACATTGTAGTACGAAGTCTGTTTTTGATAAATTTCATTTTACTGAAAGAACGTTCTCCAGAACAATTTGTAACCATGAGCACCAAGTACATCCGCAACATTATTTCAACATTTGGAAATGTATCTACAACATTCTTGTATATCAACAGCTTGTAAAGGAAATGTGCCCTCCCTTTCTCTACATCTTCGTCTTTGAGAAATTGAGTAAAGAAGGCTACAAACTGCACTAGTTCAACTCCAAGTGTTTGATCCAGATCATTCTTGTACTCAGCAACCAATTTCGCAGCAGCTGCTTCAATTTCATCACAATTCAATGATTGCAGTTTATCCAAGAATCCAAAAAGTGAACAGATTTCTTCATAGGCCTTCAACCGTTGATCCAGTGAACTCAGGAACTGATCAATTGCTGTAAGGAAATTCTGTATGCGAAATGCTTCTGACTGTGAGAGTGATGCTTCTTCAGATCGTCCATAATCCAATGGATTGAGTAGGACATTACGTTGGCGCTTACGTGTCTGTAATTATTCCTCGGTTCCTGACAATTATTTCCCCTTCTCCTCATAAACATGGAAGCGATCTCGTTTTTCACGTACAAAACATTCCAAGGACTTCAACATTGCGACTGCTGTGTTCAACTCAAGTTTTGGACCTTGCAATGCGTGGCTTGTGGCATCAACTCTACCAAGAATGTCATGCCAAAAAACAGCATAAATGGCTGTCTCTAGCTTGCCCATCTTTTCAAGGAGACCGCTGGCTTCATAACGAGTTTTTCTCATCTCATTCTCATCTCTAGTTATTTTAGCAAGTGCTTCACGGATTGGGACATATCCTTGGACAATTGCTTTCACTGCAACAGCTCGACAGGACCATCTTGTTGTAGAAATCCTCTTTGGTACAGACACTGGGCCAGATTCTACATTTTTCAGTAAATCGCTAAGAATTGCATAACGACGTGTAGAAGCTGTGAAGAACACATAAATGGCCTCTAGAAAATAAAAAAAATGAGATAACTGCTTGACAACATTCAGCTGCAGCTTTTCCAACCAGGTTTAATGAGTGACCTGCACAAGGTATCCAAAGTGCATGATGATTTTTAGCTGCAACTTTGGCTTGCAGACCATTGTAACTCCCACTCATAGATGTTGCATTATCATATGATTGCCCACGACAATTTTGAATGTCAATATCATAGTCTGTTAGAAATTTCATCAAACCTTCAAACATTTCTTGAGCCTTGTGTCCTTGATTTGGTAAATTTTTTACAAATCTCTCTACAGGTGTATTATGCTCCATGTATCTGAATATCAGTGTTAGTTGATCAACATGACCTTCATCAGGTGTTGAATCGAGATAAATTGAGTAATATTTTGACAGCTTTATACGTGCAAATATTTCCTTGAGTACTTCATTGCCTATTAGTCTGATGATTTCTTCACAGATGGTTGAAGATAAATAGTTTGTATGGCCACTGCCTCGACTGGCATGATTATGTATGTGTTGCCTGAGGAAATCATCATACTCGGCCAAAAGCTCTAACAATCCTAAATAATTTCCATTATGAGGAGATTCAATTATTTCATCATCTCCTCGAAGAGCTAGGCCTCTTTCACATAAAAATTTCAACACACTAATCAGTCGTTTCAAAAGACTACACCAATACTGCTCAACTTGATCCACTTGTGTTGTTAGCTTTGAGTCTACACCTCCAACTCTCATTGCACGACTTGTTGCTGACAAAACTGCTTGCATGTGATCCTTTGATTGTTCATGGACAGCAACCCTATTGGCGTGTTTCCAGTCACAGAACCCATCAGATGTGAACTGAGATCTCGAAGCACCCATTAGCTTGCAATAGAAACAGTAGACCCGCCCATTTTCTGGAGATAAGAAACGAGAGAAAAGGAGAAAAGAAGAGCCAAGAAAAGCCAAGAACGCTTTGTAACTTCCCCATTTCGATTCCTTCGCTCAAACATACCTGGTGTGCATTATTTTGCGACTGACATTTTTTGCGTCTTTTTGGATTGCTGAATTAGCTTCCAAAAATGTTGCATCACTGTGGTGGAGACTCTCAGCACCTTTCTCTTTTTCTTCTGTTTTTCTTTTACTTTTTTATCTATCTATGTATGTATGGATCATCCACACCTGTGGATACACAAGGAAGCACAAGGAAAAGATGCAGAGGATGTTACGAAAAGATATCACTAGGAGAAGGATACATGGTGGCCTCAAACAAGGCTAG
>JACEEZ010026078.1:35000-40000 GCA_016584305.1 Chionoecetes opilio
GCGTTCTCGAAGACCCGAGTTCGATCCTGAGTGAGACCCATAAATCCACTTAAATATTTCTGCACGTCGAGTGGCCTAAGAACACCCACATGCCCTGTCCATTAACTCTACCTTCGATTGCGAGTGCATCGGAGGACACAGGGGGGCGGCATGAGCCTCTAATCACAGGCGTCACTATAACAACACTATAATCTAATCCATTTTTTCTTTACATTTGTGCCTATAGCGCCTGTAGGCAGTGACTTCCAAGGCTCGGATGGTAGACCCTGGAGGTTCACTTGAGGGCTGTGATGGTTGGCCCTCGCCCGTGGTGGCGCAGGCAGGATTTTTATAGTGACGCCTGTGATTAGCCCCATGCTCAGAGAGGCTCATGCCACCCCCTTGTGTCCTCCGATGCACTCGCAATCGAAGGTAGAGTTAATGGGCATCAAAAAATCATGTGGGTGTTCTTAGGCCACTCAACGGTGCAGAAAGATTTTGGTTTTCGTCGGGGATCGAACTCGGGTCACCGAGAACGCCACTCGGAGACGCTAACCACTCTACTATCGCCTCCCCTTATTGCTATACACTTTTTTTTCCCCTTCGCCAGTCCTTTGTTATGTAAACACACACACACACACACACACGTACACACGACTCAGGTGTGAGGTATATACAAAGTAATTAAAGCCAGAGGTAGTATAATCCAATAAAGACAATTCCTTAGAAACGAGTGAGTGTACGCTGGGATCAATCAAGAGGCACAAGAGGGAGCGTGAACTAGAGCTTAATTACTACATTCACTCACTCCTGAAGCCCCAATGAATGCCTGGTTTTTACTCTGTCGTCGCCTCATTAGGGACTCATCCATACTGTACCACACACGCCAAAGAAAGGTGTTGATGAATGTAATGAGTAGAGACGTGGAATTAAATCGACTTTTATTCATGTGTATTTATCTGTTATAGATGTGTGTTATGATAAGGTGATTCTATGCCACAGCATTTAAGAGAGAGAGAGAGAGAGAGGAGAGAGAGAGAGAGAGAGAGAGAGAGAGAGAGAGAGAGAGAGAGAGAGAGAGAGAGAGAGAGGAGAAGAGAAGAGGAGAGAGAGAGAGAGAGAGAGAGAGAAGAGAGAGAGAGAGAGAGAGAGAGAAGGAGAAGAGAGAGAGAGAGAGAGAGAGAGAGAGAGAGAGAGAGAGAGAGAGAGAGAGAGAGAGAGAGAGAGGAGAGAGAGAGAAAAAAGTCGAGATTTCATGTAGGTCTCCCTCTTGCCTAAACTCAAAACAAAACAGAGAGAGAGAGAGAGAGAGAGAGAGAGAGAGAGAGAGAGAGAGAGAGAGAGAGAGAGAGAGAGAGAGAGAGAGAGAGAGAGAGAGAGAGAGAGAGAGAGAGAGAGAGAGAGAGAGAGAGAGAGAGAGAGAGAGAGAGAGAGATGCAGGAAAGAGTTGTAACATATATATATATGTTTTTCCATAAGATATGTTAACAGTTCATTCTATCAATTAAAGTTTTATTGAGCGTATTAAAAGAGCGGCAGTGTTAAAGTGCCGCCTCCGTGGTGTAGTGGCTATAGCGTGCCTGGCTACGAACCTATAGGCCCTGGTTCGAGTCTGGGCCAGGGCAAGTCGGCGGCCAGCCCAAACAGCTTTTCTTCCTCCCTTTCGGGGTTGAAAAATGGGTACCTGGGGAAACCTGGGGAAGGTAACTGTGGTAACCCGGATGTTACACTAGCTCTGTGTCCCGGGGTAACGGGTTGTCAGTTTTGTCACCCACCACAGGCTCAAAAGGCTAATGCGACGGAGATGAGCACCGAGGCCACGCGCAGCATAGTGTATGTCCCCATCTTTACCTTAAGAGAAAAGTAAGGTAATTCTATGCCACAACTTTTAATAATTATTGTAACATACTATTTTCCATGAGACAATTAAACTATTTTTTCTGTTAATTAAAGTTATATTGACAGTGTTGCAAGACCGGCAGTGTTAAAGTGTGCTACAAAAATTATCTATGGCGAGGTGGTGAACATAAGAACATAAGGAAGCTACAAGAGGCCGTGAGACCTACACTCGGTAGTTCCTGTTACTTAACACTACCTACATCCACCTTTCATCCCCATCCATAAAGCCTTCCAGTCTCCTTTTAAAGCTCCCTATTGACTCAACTACGGTGGCGGCCTCGTAATCGGCGTCTGTCTGTCTAAGCCTCGAAGGTGAGCTGTGAACATCGCAGTGACGCAGCCAATAGGTCGCCTGGCATTTTCCATATATATGTTAATCAGGCAACGGGGACTCCAATATTTAAACGCGAAGGAGGTGACACTTAGCGATGTAAAAGAAGGTTAGAACATGCAAGGAGGGAATTATTCAAGGTAAAGATGGGGGCATACGCTTTGCTGCGCGTGGCTTCGGTGCTCATCTCCGTGGCATTAGCCCTTGAGCCTGTGGTACCCGGGACACAGGGCTAGTGTGACATCCGGGTTACCACAGTTACCTTCCCCACGTTTCCCCAGGTACCCATTAATCGACCAACCCCGAAAGAGAGGAAGAACAGTATTTGGGCTGGTCGCCGACTTGCCCTGGCCCGGATTCGAAGCCTGGCCCGCAGATTCGTAGCCAGGCACGCTAGCCACTGCACCACGGAGGCGACAATTGTTCAAGGATAGGAATAAACGGATACTTCTGTTAATTAAAATGAGAAGAATAAGATCATCCGAGGTCTTGTGTTGTCAGTTGTTAACCCCTTGAGGCCCAGAACGTAATTTCCATTGTAATTTGGGTACCATTAGACGATTTGTTAGTGACTATAACCAATGTTTTATAGATATAACCTGTTTAGTATGCTTGTCCACTAGTTAATTTGGTATATTGAGTGACTTTTCTTAATTTTATGGCTTGAAAACACACAATTTTTTTATAGCAAAGGAAAGCTCTGGGCGTGAAGGGGTTAATTAACGTGAGAAGAATAAGATCATCCGAGCTCCCGTGTTGTGAGTTGTTAATCACTCCTTAATTCCCTTGCCTTTCCTTTGATCCTGAAGCAGACTAGAGCCGCTTACATACACGTCTTTGTATTAGTGTTCATTTCATTGTTTTGTATTGTATTAGTAGTTGATTGTATTAGTGGTGTTGTTACGACTTCACATGCTTGAATGGAACCAGACTATACTCTGGGTTTTTTTTAACGAGGTGAATAATCCTGCCCCCTTGCTGCTTACTAACTGATATTTGATGCCAGGAGAAGGGAATACTACACTTCTTCTAAATTGCTGTTGTATTGTATCATAGTTAACCATATTATCAGATAAATATAGGCATCATTTTAACCAGGAGAAGGGAATACTACTCTTCTTCTAAATTGCTGTTGTATTTTATCACAGTTAACCATAGTATCAGGTAAACACAGGCATCATTTTAAGCATGAGACCTTAAGATAGAATGGAATTTTTGCCTCGTTAAAAAAATAGACTATAGTGCCGCCCACATTACGTATTAGTATTGTTGTTGATTGTAGTGTGTTTGTATATCCGTGTATTTGTTGTATTAATAACCAATACTTTCTGTGACAAATGTACCAATAGAAGACGTGCCCCCCCCCCCCCTCTCTCTCTCTCTCTCTCCTCTCTCTCTCTCTCTCTCTCTCTCTCTCTCTCTCCTCTCTCTCTCTCTCTCTCTACCTCCTTCTTTACTTTAATTCCCTCTCTCTCTCTCTCTCTGCTCCTCTCATCTCTCCTCTCTCTCTCCTCTCTCTCTCTCTCTCTTCTCTCTCTCTCTCTCTCTCTCCTCTCTCTCTCTCTCTCTCTCTCTCTCTCTCTCCTCTCTCTCTCTCTTCTCTCTCTCTCTCTCTCTCTCTCTCTCTCTCTCTCTCTCTCTCTCTCTCTCTCTCTCTCTCATCTCTCCCCTCTCTCTCTCGCTCTATCGTACCCCTCCCTCCCTCTCTCTCTCTTGTACCCCTCCCTCCCTCTCTCTCTCGTGTACTCTCTCGCCCTCCTTTCTTTAGACTGTTACCCCCTCTCTCTCTTTTATGTCCCTCCCTCCCTCTTTCTCATCAACCCTCCCTCTCTCTTTCTCATCAACACTCCCTCTCTCTCTCTTTTCTGCCCCTTCCCTCTCTCTTTCTCATCACCCCTCCCTCTTTCTCTCTCTCGTACCCCTTCTTCTCTCTCTCAAGGGGGCAAAGCATAAAGCACCAAAACAACACACCCACTAATCAAGCCTTCCTAATTAAGCTTCCTTGTTTTCTTTTGGTCTTGTGTATCATGACCTCAGCTTTGCCTCGTGTAGGTCTAGGTACGTCACTACCACACACCGTTACCATTCCAGAGGGCAATGCATGAAGCACCAAAACAACGTACCCACTAATCAAAACACAACAAGAGATGCTAATGAAGATTGAATGCCTATGATCAGGGAGGGCTCAAAAACCTTTAACCCTGTACTTAAATGCCTTTCTCTGATACATACAGCTTCCCTATGTTCCTATGTTCTTTGTATAGCTTCCTTATGTTCCTATGTTCTTTGTATAGCTTCCTTATGTTCTTATGTTCTTTTATAGCTTCCTTATGTTCCTATGTTCTTTGTATAGCTTCTTTATGTTCCTGTTCTTTGTATAGCTTCCTTATGTTCCTATGTTCTTTGTATAGCCTCCTTATGTTCCTATGTTCTTTGTATAGCTTCCTTATGTTCCTATGTTCTTTGTATAGCTTCTTTATGTTCCTGTTCTTTGTATAGCTTCCTTATGTTCCTATGTTCTTTGTATAGCCTCCTTATGTTCCTATGTTCTTTGTATAGCTTCCTTAGTTCCTATGTTCTTTGTATAGCTTCCTTATGTTTCCTATGTTTTTGTATAGCTTCCTTATGTTCCTATGTTCTTTGTATAGCTTCCTTATGTTCCTATGTTCTTTGTATAGCTTCCTTATGTTCCTATGTTCTTTGTATAGCTTCCTTATGTTCATATGTTCTTTGTATAGCTTCCTTATGTTCCTATGTTCTTTGTATAGCTTCCTTATGTTCATATGTTCTT
>JACEEZ010026078.1:45000-47500 GCA_016584305.1 Chionoecetes opilio
GTTATCTACGGTTAGCGTCTAAATTCAAATCTAAATCTAAATCCACTAAACCAAAATCCAACTTCAATCTTCAAAAATTTCAATATCTTCAACTCATATATCCACTAATATCCACTAATATCAACAATATCCACTCTCATATAAAAATGGGATTACAAATTAATAAAAAATTATCAATATCAATTTCACATTCCATCCGATAACTTCTCCAAATTACTATAAAAAACACTCTATTCCTTCTTTACTTGCATTCCCCGCGTGACCTACATAACTACTTTTTGCATTTCCCAAGTGGCCTAAAAACCTTTCACTTGGTATGAATAAAATATGGTTAACTTCCATCTTAGGAATATTGATTAGCATGGGAGGTATGCAGTAGGATAGCTATAGTTTTTTTTTCTCTCTCTCTCTCTCTCTCTCTCTCTCTCTCTCTCTCTCTCTCTCTCTCTCTCTCTCTCTCTCTCTCTCTCTCTCTCTCTCTCTCTCTCTCTCTCTCTCTCTCTCTCTCTTTCTCTCTTTTCTCTCTCTCTCGCTCTCTCCCTTCCGGATAACTATATTAACCCCTTGAGACCCAGAACGTAATTCCCATTGTAATTTGGGTACCATTAGACGATTTTTAGTGAATATAAGCAATATTTTATAGATATGACCTATTTAGTATCCTTGGCGACTAACTAATTTGGTATATTCAGTTACTTTTCGTAATTTTATGGCTAGACAACAGAATTTTTTTATAGCAAAGGAAAGATCTGGGCGTGAAGGGGCAAAACTTGACACGTATTTATGTCGCAAAAGAACTTATATTCCTTTGCAAACTATATGTGTGATGACTATAGCAATAGATTAGCATGGAATTAAGGTTTATAGTAGGGTAGCTCGTTTCTCTCTCTCTCTCTCTCTCTCTCTCTCTCTCTCTCTCTCTCTCTCTCTCTCTCTCTCTCTCTCTCTCTCTCTCTCTCTCTCTCTCTCTCTCTCTCTCTCTCTCTCTCTCTCTCTCTCTCTCTCTCTCTCTCTCTCTCTCTCTCTCGCAAACTTACATAGAACTATATAAAACTACACGTATATAAGTCTCCAATTAACTTATTATCCATTGCAAACTATATGTGTGGCGGCTAAAGCAAGTTTGAAAAATAATATATAACCTACGGCTGTCATGACCTATATTCTTCCTCTCGTTAGGTTATATCCTTAAAGTTTTCGTGGCAATATTAGCCATTTTAACACCCCTTCACGCCCAGATCTTTACTTTGCTATATAAAATCGTCTGAATTGTTAGCCATAAAATTACGAAATGTAACTGAATATACCACATTGCCTAGTGGACAAGGACACTAAACAGGTCATATCTATAAAATATTGCTTATATTCACTAAAAATCGTTTAATGGTACCCAAATTACAATGGAAATTACGTTCTGGGCCTCAAGGGGTTAAAAGTTTTGAAGTGTGTCACAAAGTTGCGTTTTCTTCAACGACCATTAGGGAATTACTATAAAATATTCATAGCTTCGCCTTTATTTTTTACTATGACCTATTGACCTGTCTTTGACCTACTTTCCTATTTTTATACCTATAATGCCTATCTTTGACCTATTTACCTATTTTGACCTATTTTTCCTTTCCTACCGTAGATAACAGTGAAGTCGCCAGTTCTACGTTTCTTTGTTATTTACAGACGTGTGGTGGCGTTAATACTTACATTTGTACATCCATGATTTCAGGAAGGTCAGAAGGGTCTATCTGGAAAGTCTTGTGTCATTTTGTGTCTTCATCTGTGTCATATTAGGGCTATAAATGAACAAATGACAAAAATAAAACCGAGTGGCGACCTCACTATACCTACTACAGTAAAGTCGCCAGCTAGTATTTAAACCCAACAGTTGAGTCGCCACTCTGTGGAATTCAGGGAAATTAGAAGTAAAGTAAAACAAGTCTCTATATATATTAGCTGCGGAAGATGCTTGGATATATAAAAATTCCTCTGCCAACGTGAAAACAAATTCTATTCAAGTTTGAAAGATCTGGCAAGTCTTGTGTCCTGTCGCCCGAAAGGTGATCAGCTACTGTCTGTCATCGCGCCAAGAAAAACGTGAGAAGCAAAATGCGCAACAGTTATACTTGCAGATACAAAGCATAAAACAACGCTGAAATAGGGTAGATTATACAGCCATGATATAAACTACTGTGTAACATCTTAAGTGGCACATAAAAATCAGTAGTGATGCTATAATTCGTAATATTTGGCGCCTGGCGACTTCACTGTAGGTGGCGACTTCACTGTAGGTGGCGACTTCACTGTTATCTACGGTAGTGACCTATTTTTGCCTATTTCTGTGACCTATTTTTGCTGGCTGACTGCTAGACCCCCTTAGTCTCATACAGTGTTATCTTACATAGTTCTGGTATTCAGTAGTCTTATTATGTCCTTCAAATCAATACTTTTAAATACATCTATATTCTCATGTAGCTACCGTAGATAACACTAAAGTCGCCAGGACAAC
>JACEEZ010026078.1:52500-62500 GCA_016584305.1 Chionoecetes opilio
CTGGACCGAGTAAAACCGTTGTCACAAAAAATATCTCATGAAAATATTAAGAAATCATAATTAAATTCATACTTACGAGCACAGAAATCGAGACTTAATTAATTCTTGATCTTCAAACTATATTTTCCTTCCAAGTTTTCATAGATAGACGTTTTTATAACATTACAATTCACAAATCTAATTATTGACTGACGCAAAACAGTTAAATTTGTACAACTTTGAAACGACGCGAAAGTTTGACATTACTTAAATTTCACATAATAAGAAAATCAAGCCTCGTAGACTATATTAACTTTCCCATAAGCCTCGTAGACTATATTAAGTATCCATATATTTACCTAAAGCCTTCAGGTAATATATAGGTTAATAGTTTGAATACTAAGAAAAGTTTCGATAATTCCGCAGCGGCCGACGATCGCTCCCTCCCGCGCGGCACCGTCAGGCAGACTGACCGAGGCACTGAGCCTCTGAGATGGTGTTGGTGGTTTGGGTGGTGCGCCTCAAATTATGACACACGCGCATTGCAACCTTTTATCATACATAGATATACACTAACTCAATGCCTTGGTAGTTAATGATATAAACACAACAATATGAGAGACACTGAGGAGGTGACGGGACCGCATATTCCCGTTCTCCATGCGAGTATGTGGTTTCCGAGTGAAGACGCTTGGCTGTAGATCCGAAACTAACCCTAGGATTTTCTCGAATATACCCTCATTGTGATCCCACGCAAAGTTACAGTTACACAGCAATATACTTCAACTTAACCTACCCTTACCGTAACCTAACCTGACGTGTTCAAGAGTAAACGCCACATACTCTATCAGAAAACGGGAATATGCTGACAGGGCGACCTGACGTGAGATTGTGATGGTGGTACTGTACGTGGTGCGCTTGGCATTACTACAAATCCGGCGCATTGCAAGCTATTATCATACATAGATATACACTAACTCAATTCCTTGGTAGTTAATGGTATAGTTACAGACCACAGTGATATGTAGGCTATAGTGATATGATATGAGCGGTGATGGTAGTGGTGGTGGTGGTGGTGATGCGCTTGGCATTACTACGACACCGGCGCATTGCAAACTTTTATCATACGCTTATTAAACTCCTTAGTAATTCATGCTATAGTTAGTCAAGGTACCGTCAATAACACTATAGCCGCCACTGCACTAATGTCGCCAGGCGCTATATATTAGTAAGAGTTTTAGCATCACTATAGACACCGGCGCATTGCAAGCTTTTATCATACATAGATATACACTAACTCAATGCCTCGGTATAGTTAATGGTATAGTTAGTACAGTGATATGTATAGTGATATGAGCGGTGATGGTGGTGATGGTGCGCTTGACATTACTTCAATCACCACGCATTGCAACCTTTTACCATACACTTATTAAACTTAGTAATTCATGATATAGTCAAGGTACCGTCAATAACACTATAGTCGCCAGTGCACTAATGTCGCCAGATGCCATATATTACGAATGTTAGCGTCACTACAGACTTGATGTGCCAGTGAAGACACGCAGCAACATGATATAAACTACTGTGCATGCCTCTTCAGTGGCACCTACAAGGCTGTAGTGATGCTAACATTCGTAATATATGGCGCCTGGCGACATTAGTGCAGTGGCGACTATAGTGTTATTGACGGTAGTGCATTCTGATTTCTTACTAGGATGGAAATTTCGGGGGATGGAGGGGGGCGCTATCCTCCCCCCTGTGTGCCACGGAGTATTATCCTATACTGCGCTCTGGCAATACTAATCCCCTGAGGCCCAGAACGTAATTTTCATTGTAATATAACCACCATTCGACGATTTTAATAAACATATAAGTAATATTATATGGATATATGAACTGTATAATATCCTTGTCCATTAGCAAATTTGGTTTATTTAGTTACTTTTTCGTAGTTTTATGGCTAACAGACGATTTCATATAGCAAAGGAAAGATCTGGGCGTGAAGGGGCTAAGCGTATTTCCATTGTAATGTAGATTAATGCGATACTATATGGAATTCGGTGCTCTGGGTGTGTTAACGAGTGGTAGTTGATTTATTGATTTAATGGCAAAAAGGTGAATATGTGCCAGACATCAGAGGTCATATGGCACCATGGCAAAGCATAAAAAGGGGAGGGGTTATAGAAAAATAGCGAAACAGTGAGGGAAGGGGAAAGAACGGAATGTTACAGCAGGATGGTAGTTGAGAAGTGATTGAAGACGCTGCCACAGGAGCGCTACGCGTCCTAACATGTAGCCTACTACTGTACGGTAGCGTGTTGCTACAAGATTTTTTTTCTTTTTTTCTCTACATCATAAGAACGTTGGCCAAAGCGAGAGCAATAGAATAGTACACGAATACCACAATACAGTAGATGTTTGTCAATATAGTTTGTAAGGCAGTGGCGTAGGTAAGGGGGGGAGGGGGGGCTGTTTGAAATCGTCCCCCCCGGGCCCCCAAGAGAGGGGGCCCCCAAATGCATCACTCAAACAAAACTCCTGTGATCCGCTACAAACTTGGCTTAAACGCCTTGGGGTTTGTGTTTAATTTGATCTGTATCTTTTAGTGCCATCATAAGCTTATTAATTCGGATTAAAAAGGATTTATGGGCATTGAAAGAAGTCTCAGTGTCAAAATGCACCAAAATATGTTGATTTTCCAAAAATTTCCCGAAACCCCCCAGCTGGTTGCCTCCCCCCCCCCAAACACCTGCAAACTTTAGAGGGGGCCCCTCCAGGAAGCCCCCGGGGCCCCCAAATGTCTAGCTACGCCCCTGTTGTAAGGTGCCTTCATAGCTCCATTCTTAATTATAAATGTTCATGGCATGGAAGGAATCTAAAGTTGTTAATATCATCATATAAGTAGCGTGCATACTGAATATATAAATCAGAATAGAAGTTTGTCAATATAGTTTGTAAGGGGTCTTGAAAATCTGCTCTTAAAAAAACTGTTCAAGCTATGGAAATATTATAAAGTTGTTAATATCACCACATAGATAGCGTGCATACTGACTATATAAAACCTATAAGTCAATATAGTTTGTAAGGTAATATAGTTCTTGATAACTCTGCTCTTAAACAAAAGTTCAAGCCATGGAAATATTCTTAAGTTGTTAATATCACTACAAAGATACTGTGCACTGAATATATAAATGATTGATTGATTTAATGCCAAAAAGGGGAATGTGTTACTGAATATATGAATGATTGATTGATTTAATGCCAAAAAGGGGAATGTGTAGACTGAATATATAAATGATTGATTGATTTAATGCCAAAAAGGGGAATGTGTTACTGAATATATAAATGATTGATTGATTTAATGCCAAAAAGGGGAATGTGTTACTGAATATTAAAGATTGATGATTAATGCCAAAAAGGGGAATGTGTAGACTGAATATATAAATGATTGATTGATTTAATGCCAAAAAGGGGAATGTGTAGACTGATATAAATGATTGATTGATTTAATGCCAAAAAGGGGAATGTGTAGACTGAATGTATAAATGAATATATGAATGAAAACATAAAAAATCATGCAAATTGATGAAATACTTATTCGTGCATAAATTATAAGCATTTCTACATCATTATCCCACCTAATGACCTAAAAACCTAATTTCCCTCAAATTAGAAACAATTAAAACCTGATTTATCTCATATATATAATTTCCCTCAAACCAACTCAATAATGATACGGTAATTTATGCAGATGTTACTTATTAACTACTGAGGAAATTAGTCAACATTTGCTTAACCCCTTGAGACCCAGAACGTAGTAATTTCCATTGTAATTTGGCTACTATTACACAATTTTAATGAATATAAGCAATATTTTAATAGATATGACCTGTTTAGTATTCTTGTCGACTAACTAATTTGGTATATTAAGTTACTTTTTGTAATTTTATGGCTCGACAATATACAATTTTTTATAGCCAAGGAAAGATCTGGGCGTGAAGGGGTTTAATAAAGTAGTGGTGGTGGTGGTGAAGGGTTGAGTCAGGGTTAATATCATTTTATAGATATTTTCATCATATTCATTACTGTTAGCTAGAAAGAAATATAGAAATGTTATGGAAATATAGTAGAAAAATGATATATGGAAATTAAATATATAGAAATGTTATGGAAATATAGTAGAAAAATGATATATGGAAATTAAATATATAGAAATGTTATGGAAATATAGTAGAAAAATGATATATGGAAATTAAATATATAGAAATGTTATGGAAATATAGTAGAAAAATTATATATGTTAATGAAATATATAGAAATGTTATGGAAATATAGTAGAAAAATGATATATGGAAATTAAATATATAGAAATGTTATGGAAATATAGTAGAAAAATGATATATGGAAATTAAATATATAGAAATGTTATGGAAATATAGTAGAAAATTGTTATATGGAAATGAAATATATAGAAATGTTATAAAAATAGTAAAAATAAATTTCACACAAACATACGCTCCTATGACCCTAGAATGGCATGCAAAGAAAATATACATAAGTAAAATTATAGAGTAAAATGGGGAACAAAATTAATAAGATATACTGTAACTTTGTCTGGCATAGTTTTTCAGAGCAGCAGGAAATTAGTTTGCGAGATTTCCATATACATATATATTGTACATGTATATTCATATCTTACCCTCTTTAGTGGTGGTAGCCTTTTTCTGGTTTTCAATGGCCAATAGTCCACACACACACACACACATACACACACACAGCAGAGAAGGTCGATACACAAGAAGACATACAAAACAACTAGCAAAAGGGAGATGTCTGAACAACATAAAGAAGTACAGCTTCCCTCATAGCAATGTAGAAGTTTGGAATGGACTAAATGAGATGATATCGGCAAATAATGTGCACTAATTGAAAGAAAGACTGGATAAATGTAGATACGGAGACGGGACCACACGAATGTAGTCCATGAGCCAGGCCAGATATCGGTACCACCTGGGGTGACTAAACACGAATGGTACTAAAATGTTTATAGAGTGACTGTAAATACATTAAGATATGATAGCCTTCCCGCACTGGTAGCTTAGTCTGATTTTTTGATGCAATGGGGGTGCTACCATAAAAAGATTTCAGCGTGAACGCTGGGGGGTTTTCCTCATTTCTTTAAAATCAATCACACGATCGTGCGAAACTTTGGACACCTATGTAGAATTTGATTCTCTACCAGAGTTGTGCCTAGGATTTTTCAAATTTCCTCATATTTTGGGATTTACCCAAAAAAAAAAAAAATTGGGTATTTTCCCATAAATCTGGAATAAATCCCTAAATATGGGAGAAATTGAAAAATATATTCTAACAGCTTTTGTAGCTAATTTTGATTCTCTACAAGATTTTATTCCGATGTATATTTCAAGTTTCCCCATATTTAGGGGTTTATTTCATATTTGGTGATTTTTGTGATATTTTGGGGTTTAATTTATTTTTGGGAAAGGGAAAGCAAACATATGTAGAATGGTTTCCATTTTAAATGTTTTTGTTTGTTTGTTCATGTAATGTTTAATGGTGATATTTTTTTGCGGGGTTTTGTGCTGACGTCTGACGGCATGATGCAACCATCAGCGAGGAAGAGAGCACGGATGACTGTATCATCCACTGCTTGATGGACAACGATGCTCTGGTGCCCACCACAGGATTTGGACTCCGGAACACATTGCTCAGGGCGCAGAGATCAGGCAGCATGATCCGTCCTGGAAGCACCCAAAGGGGCCTTGAAGAAGGAGGAAAATACCACACATACATTATCACGTAAATGTCTTTAGTCTCTTTACAATGAAGAAGTCACTGGATTCTATCCTTGCAAGGGTGTCAAGATAGAATCGGCAAGCGTCGACCCCAGGAGGAGGCACAAGGGTGCCCTAGTACTAGCAGGGTGAAATGCCAAAGTATGTCTTTTCTGCGAGGAAGTCAAGCAAGTACATGAAAGCAGCAAAGACAAGGGGAGCCACTCATCCCAGTGTGTTCAGCTACGAGCAGATTGAGAAGACCCGCAGAGCAGCAACAAGGAAACTCAACCAGAGAACCCTTTGGTTTACTTAGCAGAGACCTTGTTTGCTGCAGAGGGTCACTACCACAAGTCGTGCTAAAAACTCTTCACAAAGATGATTCCCCAGCGGCGCCAGGTCTGGTGCAGGTGAAAATCGGGAAGAAAGCGCGGAGCACGCTACGAAGAGGTGAGATAGAAGCCCTCGAGGAACTCTTTTTGTATATAAGGACTGAATTATCCCCAACCCAGAGGTACTGCCTATGAAAAACCTCACATCTAGGCTTGAGAGATCCATGATGTCCCGTGGTATTATCCAACTGAAACCAGCGCCCAAAGAAACATGTTCGCCGAAAGATTGAAACCGAGTTTGGGGAATCACTACGCTTTGTCCAGATGAGAAAGGAAAGCTTCTAACTATCCACGCAGCCTCTCAATGGAGACCTTCCCCGAAAAGCACACAAAATGACAAAAGATCTGCAAGAAGCAAGAGCAGCTAACTCTGAAGATATCTTAACCAAAGCGGAATGCAGCTGAGGAATGAGATCAATAAGCAAGATGTGAGTCAGCCATGGCCTCCCGATACAGATCAGAAGTTTTCCTGCAGCAGTCACTAAATTCCTGCACACCCTGTGAAAAGGAGAGTGTGAGTGTAAAAACTCCCTCTGAAAGAGCTCAACGTCTTGCCACATCCTTCGGCAGTAAATTTGGTCTTTGCTGTTCCCAGTGGCAAGACAAAGCCACCCAAGCACGTAGCCTACTGCTGTCAATGCTGTAAAGTGTTTGACGGGAAAAAACACAGAACTGATTCCGAACTCTGAATCGTCTGGCCACTGTGTGTCCTACTCAATGTTTGAGGAGATCGATACAGCCTTTGTATCCAGAAGCTGGAATGTTCAAAGGATGACATTCCACGCCAGCAAACATTCCCTGGTGTGTTCACAACCCTGGCCTGGGATAACATCGACCGACTTGAAGAGACACTAAGTGGAGCAGGTACTTCTCACAGAGTCAAAGGCATTGCTTCCGTTCCAGGTTGCAGGCCTGTGCCAGAGAAGGTCCTGCCAGAGATTACCAAGTCCAAGATAAGAAGCATCACTCTGACCGCATCAATTCTGCCAATATACAATGTTGGGCGGCGCGGCAGGGCCACCCAGGATTGAGACTGCGTATGCGACACTACCAAAGAGGTCCAGGATTCAAAGACCAAGAACCATATCTGGCTTCTTACTCGAATGTCAGACCATGAGAACCAGTCCTCAGCAGTTGGACTGGGTTCAACATCAAAAATCCGCAGAGGGCATTGCAGTGGTCCAGGACACTGTAAGCTACCTGCCCACTATCAAATGCTCCCGCAAAAGAAATGTCCACCGTTAATGAAGTCTTGGAGCAAAACGCATGCCATCATGCAGTCCTTACAGCTTAACAAGATTGTGTGCGTGTTGATCAAGCACTCTATGCCAAAGCTGCCGAGGTTCTCTGGAAACAAGAGAAGTTCAAGAACCCTTATCATCAGGATGGGCGCTTCCACACAATCTGCAATCTCCTCTCCACCATAGGGAAGAGGTTTCAGGATGCAGGTCTTTAGAGATCTGTGTGTGGAATCAGGTGTCATCGCAGAAGGATCAGTGTCAGGGGTGATGGACGGCCCGGGGGTACAACAGAGCAGTGAGACTGCACAAACTCGTGTATGAAGCACTGATGAGGGTTGCATGGAAAGGCTTCCTTCCATGTAGAAGAAAACCATTCAAGGGACATACACCATCTGGATGGAACACTGAAGAACATCAACACTTCCACAGCAATGTGTCTCAGGGAACCTTTCAAAAGCTGATGGAGAGTGAAATCATGCACAATATCCTGAAGCTCTTCCAAAATTTATCTTGAGACCCTAAGAGATGACACAACCTCTCAGCATTCGGATGTCATACCTGGACATGGTTGAGAAACATGCTGGAACCTGGTTTGAGCCTCCAGAGAAGGCAATGGATGCTCACCTAGGAGCAATCCGACAGATGATACCGTGGTGTTTTGCCTATGACAAGGTGAACTTTGCCCGATTCCTGACCTACTACTATGCCATGATGTCTCGACTGCCCATTGAACACCAGAGGTCATGAACACTTCATGCAAGGTGGCTTTTCGGTCCAGATCGGTAGCAAAAAAACCCTTTGGACGGATTCCTGTGGACCAAAACCATCGAAAGAGACGATCAACAAAGACACCCAGACACCAGGGGCACAAAAGGCTTCAGCCTGAAAGGTGGAGCTGTCGCCAGGTATACCTGACATCGGAGTATCGCAGCGATACTTGAGGCAGCTCAGGGCCATGGTAGTAGGCCAAAAGTATACTGACTTCAGCCACCCCGACCTACAGATGCCCAGGATTAGAAGAGATGAGGCCCATGTCCAATCTTTAGTTCAATGATGGGGACCAGTGGTTGAACCCTTCAACACAGAGCAAGGGGATCTTGTCAGTTTTTCAACTGCGACTTTCAGCACCACCCGAAGTTGCAAAGACCTTCTAGGGCCTACAGAATAGAGAGGATGCATATCAAGCCTCAAGGAAGAGCGCCTGGAGACCGATACGCCAACTATACAGTTTCATGACACGATGACGAAGACGAAAAATGAGAACGTTCATAACATCAGAATGAAGCCCCGCTCACAAGGCCATGCCAAGGAGGCTATCTTGAAGGCTGACAGGAACCCCATTGGCCCGATGATCCTGTGCTGAGAACAGAAAGCTCAAAATGAGTGATGTCTTGGCTCATCCCCTGGGGCCTTTGCCATGGGCACTTGCCCGCGGTGATGGGTCTCTCCGCAAGACCAAAAAGGCTGCCCTAGCAAGGGAGTTGGAGAGGAATGTTTCTCCTGCAGAGGTGATCCCCGAGGGCCCCCTGCTACCTAATTGATGGGGGTGAGCCTGGTTTCCCGAAACTGAAGGGGAAAAGACAACACTTTTTTACAGCTTGCAGGCACAGCACTGAGTCACGTTGTCCATGAGGGTGCTAAGAGCAGGCGCATTTATGTTGTGTTTTACGTCACAAGGAGACATCCATCAAAGATGCAGAACGAGCCAACAGAAGTGCAGGCACAGGGATCCATTTCAAGAACATTCAACCTGGGCACAACATCCAGCAGTGGAGAAAGTTACTCGGTAGTTCCTCCAACAAGGGAAGTCTCATCAAGTTCCTGGTAGAAGAAAGGGAAAAAAACCCCAGCACAGGGAGAAGCTCGAGGGCAAGGAGCTGTATGTCAAAATGTGAGCAGCTCTGCTTCAAGATCACCAAAGAGCAGTGGGAAGAGGCTCCTGAGTTAAGTCAAGTCAAGAAGAAGCAGACACACGCCTCCTTCTCCACATGCACTTCATGCAGCAGAATCTGGGTAACAAGTCTGTCATCATCACTGCAGAGGATACAGACGTCATGGTCCTGTGTCTGGGGGATGTGCCACAAGATCCCATCCCAAACCCGTTCCAGAAGTGCGGGGGCGAAGAACCCGGACAAGATTCCTGGATATCACCACACTGAGCCGTACAACTGGGAGGCAGCGTGTGTGATTCATGATTGGTATGCATGCCTTTACAGGCTGTGATACCCTCAGTGCATTCGCTGGCCGGGGGAAGATGACGACACTCAAGCAGGTGAAGATGGACAAGACATACCAGGTGCTTTCCACGAACTTGGGCGCTCATGGGAAGTGTCTCCCGAACTCTTTGAGAAGCTACAGGAAATCACCTGCCACATGTACCTGCCATCTACCCACACAACTGAGGTGAACAAGCTTCGGTATGAGCTGTTCTGTGCGAGGGCGTGGAGAGGTGGAGTCAAGTCACTCCCTCCTTGTGAGGGGCTGCCTCTTCATGCATGCACTAGTGCAAACTACCAGGCTGCGATCTGGAGGAGAAGTCTGCAGAGGCCAGCCCTTTTTTGCGAACCCAACAGACTGCGGCTGGAGACAGATG
>JACEEZ010026078.1:67500-117500 GCA_016584305.1 Chionoecetes opilio
GAGAGAGAGAAGAGAGAGAGAGAGAGAGAGAGAGAGAGAGAGAGAGAGAGAGAGAGAGAGAGAGAGAGAGGAGAGAGAGAGAGAAGAGAGAGACGAGAGAGAGAGAGAGCGAGAGGAGAGAGAGAGAGAGAGAGAGAGAGAGAGAGAGAGAGAGAGAGAGAGAGAGAGAGAGAGAGAGAGAGAGAGAGAGAGAGAGAGAGAGAGAGAGAGAGAGGATAAGATTTTCATCCTATCTAGACACTTTGCAAGTACCAACTACAAGGTTATTGACTATACAAAGCGCCGCCACGTCAGCATGAACTAGGCGGACTCGAACCGCTGACCGAATGCACAGGGACGCTGCACATTGGGAACTCACGTCTCTACCAACCTTGCCACCCTGACGGGCAGAGAGAGAGAGAGAGAGAGAGAGAGAGAGAGAGAGAGAGAGAGAGAGAGTCTCTCTCTCTCTGAGAGAGAGAGAGATAGAGAGAGAGAGAGAGAGAGAGAGTCTGTGAGTCCCCATCCGGTGACAAGCTAGACTCGCCGCGGCACGGACCTGGCAACAATGTTAGATGGATGGATTTTCGACCCTATTGCGGGTTGCATATTAACTTCCCTTGACTCGCCCGGGATAAAGGAGGGTTTGGGCAATATAATGCCATACCTAACTCGATTTCGGTCATGGTGGCGCTTACCGGACTATGTTACTACATGCCTCATATGTAGTGGAAATAGAGAAAAATCACAGCCAAGCACATGAACATTGGTAAAGATGGGGACATACGCTAAGCTGCGCGTGGCCTCGGTGCTCATCTCCGTGGCATTAGCCCTTGAGCCTGTGGTACCCCGGGACACAGGACTAGTGTGACATCCGGGTTACCACAGTTACCTTACCCAGGTTTCCCTAGGTACCCTTTTATCAACCAACCTCGAAAGGAAGGATGAACAGCTGGTTGGGCTGGCTGCCGACTGCCCTGGCCGGGATTCCAACCAGGGCCCGCAGATTCGTAGCCAGGCACGCTAGCCACTACACCACGGAGACGTTTGCCCACATGAATATAGTAGCACCTTTGCTGCATAAATAATGTTGTGAGTTTGACAACCAATATATTTCATGTGGTGTCATGTCAGTGTCAAACATAATACTGGAGTAGTACCCGAGTATGTTAAGAATTTATTTTTCTGACAGTTACAAAGTCAATATTCCTACCTACTAAACTACATCAATTCACTTGCCTTGGACTAACATCCTATCACTGGCCTATTCTCCCTTCAAGGTTCCTATCAGCTCGCCCGAGGTCTGCAGTTCCTTGATGATGTCCAGGCCGCCCGCCAGCTCCCCCTTCACATAAACCTGAAAGTAACACAAAAAGAGACATAGAATATTGCCCACCTGAACAGTCATAGTATATTGCCCACCTGAACAGTCATAGTATATTGCCCACCTGAACAGACATAGTATATTGCCCACCTGAACAGTCATGGTATATTGCCCACCTGAACAGACATAGTATATTGCCCACCTGAACAGTCATGGTATATTGCCCACCTGAACAGACATAGTATATTGCCCACCTGAACAGTCATAGTATATTGCCCACCTGAACAGTCATGGTATATTGCCCACCTGAACAGACATAGTATATTGCCCACCTGAACAGACATAGTATATTGCCCACCTGAACAGTCATAGTATATTGCCCACCTGAACAGTCATGGTATATTGCCCACCTGAACAGTCATAGTATATTGCCCACCTGAACAGTCATAAGTATATTGCCCACCTGAACAGAATAGTATATTGCCCACCTGAACAGTCATAGTATATTGCCCACCTGAACAGTCATAGTATATTGCCCACCTGAACAGACATAGTATATTGCCCACCTGAACAGTCATAGTATATTGCCCACCTGAACAGACATAGTATATTGCCCACCTGAACAGACATAGTATATTGCCCACCTGAACAGTCATGGTATATTGCCCACCTGAACAGTCATAGTATATTGCCCACCTGAACAGTCATGGTATATTGCCCACCTGAACAGTCATGGTATATTGCCCACCTGAACAGTCATGGTATATTGCCCACCTGAACAGTCATAGTATATTGCCCACCTGAACAGTCATAGTATATTGCCCACCTGAACAGACATAGTATATTGCCCACCTGAACAGTCATAGTATATTGCCCACCTGAACAGACATAGTATATTGCCCACCTGAACAGTCATAGTATATTGCCCACCTGAACAGTCATAGTATATTGCCAACCGGGAACCCCCAAAGTCATAGTATATTCCCCCACCTGAAAGTCAAAAACCCAAAAACAAAAACAGTGTATTCCCCACAAGTATATATTATTTTATCTTTTTTTTTGCTTCAGTATTTAACCCCTTCACGCCCAGATCTTTCCTTTGCTATAAAAAATTGTCTGTTAGCCATAAAATTTACGAAAGTAACTGAATATACCAAATTAGTTAGTGGACAAGGATACTAAACTTGTCATATCTAAAAAAACATTGCTTATATTCACTAAAAATTGTCTCATGGCCCCCAAATTACAATGGAAATTACGTTCTGGGTCTCAAGGGGTTAATTAATGAGATCCTATCAATCTATCAACAATAAATAAATCCTATCTACTATCACCTTACTACTACAAGGCACTCCTGTGGATAAGTGGGCCAGTTGCTGAAGGTTTGAGTTCCTGCCGAACCTCTTCATCCGTCAAGATGTCAAAGGTTCATACGGTAAGCTGAGGGGGAAAAAAGACAAAATCAATGTAAATAAATAGTATCTATATGAGCAGACAGAATGTAAATAAGAACCCAGCACAACACTACTAAATTCTCAAGTACAGGTTGACCATCACTAATCCGGCAATCAATATTCCGGTTCCCATCAGTTTTCCGGCATGAATTTCGGAGCGCAGTTTCAAATTTCCACGGGTTGGCGCGCACTGTTTTCGGAAGGCGCCGTTAATGTTTTGATGGTGTTTACCCAGAATCAGCTGTATGCTCACACTTTCCCACAGCAAACAGGAGACGGTAGCAGAGTGGGTTAGCGTCTCCGATGGCATTCTCGGTGACCAGTTTCGATCCCCCAAAGAAAACCAAAACCTTTCTGCACCGTCGAGTGGCCTAAGAACACCCACATGCCCTGTCCATTAAATCTATTTGCCCTAATTGTTAAATCTACTGCTGTATAGCCCCATCATGGATTCGGCTAATAAAAGAAAGTGGCGTAAAACGCAAACATCGCTCGTTGTCGATCGCAGAGAAAGTTGAACTGTTAAAAAAAATTGATAGTGGTGTGTTGTGGTGTTGTGTGTTTGTTGTGGGGTGTTGTGTTTATTTTTTTTTTTAAAAAAAAATTATAAATTTTTATTAATTTTAAAAGCCAAATGTAGGGACTAAAAAATAAATCCTTTTGGCATCCAGTTCAGGGGGTTACCGATTGTATGGAACTGTTTTTGCAGAAATAGAGACGTCTGTGGGGAAGGATTGTGCACCCCAAAGGGCATCCTTCACATCGCAAAACATCAAAAATAGGGTAGTAGGATTAATAAGGAATTTTTTAGGCTTTCCTTAAAACCTTGTCAACCCTACCATTGGATTCATACGAGCGTTTTGGTTTTTTTAAAGTTAAACACCCTTCCAGCTTAGTGGTTTATTTCACTAGGAAATTTGGGCCCAAAATCAGCTCCCCCGCCCACCTTGAAATGGCCTAAACAACCCTGGGGGGCTCCCTGGGCAAAAGGGGAAAACCAATTTAAAGCAGGGGGGGAAGGATAGGAGGGAAGAAAGGATATTGCATATGAAGTGAAAATCGGTGTCGCGCTTGGGCTTGGGGGGGGGCGGGGGTGGGCGGGGTTTGGGGGGGGGGGGGGGGGGGGTGGGGGTTGGGGTGGGGGGGGGTTTTGGGGGGGGGGGGNCCCCCCAAACCCCCCCCCTTTTAAAACCCCCAAAAAACAAAAAAGAAAATTGCCACTGAACAGTCATAGTATATTGCCCACCTGAACAGTCATGGTATATTGCCCACCTGAACAGCATAGTATATTGCCCACCTGAACAGACATAGTATATTGCCCACCTGAACAGTCATAGTATATTTGCCCACCTGAACAGTCATGGTATATTGCCCACCTGAACAGTCATAGTATATTGCCCACCTGAACAGTCATGATATTGCCCACCTGAACAGACATATTTGCCCCGAACATATAGTTATTGCCCACTGAACAGTCATAGTATATTGCCACCTGAACAGACATAGTATATTGCCCACCTGAACAGTCATAGTATATTGCCCACCTGAACAGACATAGTATATTGCCCCCCTGAACAGACATAGTATATTGCCCCCTGAACAGTCATGGTATATTGCCCACCTGAACAGTCATAGTATATTGCCCACCTGAACAGTCATGGTATATTGCCCACCTGAACAGTCATGTATATTGCCCCCCTAAAACAGTCATAGTATATTGCCCACCTGAACAGTCATAGTATATTGCCCACCTGAACAGACATAGTATATTGCCCACCTGAACAGTCATGGTATATTGCCCACCTGAACAGTCATAGTATATTGCCCACCTGAACAGTCATGGTATATTGCCCACCTGAACAGTCATGGTATATTGCCCACCTGAACAGTCATGGTATATTGCCCACCTGAACAGTCATAGTATATTGCCCACCTGAACAGTCATAGTATATTGCCCACCTGAACAGACATAGTATATTGCCCACCTGAACAGTCATAGTATATTGCCCACCTGAACAGTCATAGTATATTGCCCACCTGAACAGTCATGGTATATTGCCCACCTGAACAGTCATAGTATATTGCCCACCTGAACAGTCATAGTATATTGCCCACCTGAAAGTCATACAAAAACAGACAGTGTATTGCCCACAAGTATATATTATTTTATCTTTTTATTTGCTTCAGTACTTAACCCCTTCACGCCCAGATCTTTCCTTTGCTATAAAAAATTGTCTGTTAGCCATAAAATTACGAAAAGTAACTGAATATACCAAATTAGTTAGTGGACAAGGATACTAAACTTGTCATATCTATAAAACATTGCTTATATTCACTAAAAATTGTCTCATGGCACCCAAATTACAATGGAAATTACGTTCTGGGTCTCAAGGGGTTAATTAATGAGATCCTATCAATCTATCAATCAATCAATCAATCCTATCTACTATCACCTTACTACTACAAGGCACTACCTGTGGATAAGTGGGCCAGTTGCTGAAGGTTTTGAGTTCCTGCCGAACCTCTTCATCCGTCAAGATGTCAAAGGTTTCATACGGTAAGCTGAGGGGGAAAAAAGACAAAATCAATGTAAATAAATAGTATCTATATGATGCAGACAGAATGTAAATAAGAACCCAGCACAACACTACTAAATTCTCAAGTACAGGTTGACCATCACTAATCCGGCAATCAATATTCCGGTTCCATCAGTTTTCCGGCATGAATTTCGGAGCGCAGTTTCAAATTTCCCGGGTTGGCGCGCCACTGTTTTCGGAAGGCGCCGTTAATGTTTTGATGGTGTTGTACCCAGAATCAGCTGTATGCTCACACTTCCGACAGCAAACAGGAGACGGTAGCAGAGTGGTTAGCGTCTCCGACTGGCATTCTCGGTGACCCGAGTTCGATCCCCAACGAAAACCAAAACCTTTCTGCACCGTCGAGTGGCCTAAGAACACCCACATGCCCTGTCCATTAACTCTATTTGCCGTAATTGTTAAAATCTACTGCTGTATAGCCCCATCATGGATTCGGCTAATAAAAGAAGTGGCGTAAAACGCAAACATCGCTCGTTGTCGATCGCAGAGAAAGTTGAACTGTTAAAAAAACTTGATAGTGGGTGTTGTGTGTGTGTTGTGTGTGTGTTGTGTTGGTGTGTGTGTTGTAGTGTTTGTGTGTGTGTGTGAAAAAGAAATATATAAATGTTTATAATGTAATTGCCAAACTGAGTTTAGAAAATAATCTTTTTTGTAATACCAGGTATACAGTGGTTACGATTGCTCATCGGAATGTTTGTGCACGTTACAATAGAGACAGTGCGGTGAGAGGTCGTGTGCAGCTTCCCAATAGGTCAGTCCTATCAATATCTGCAAACAGAAAGCTAGGATAGTAGGAATTAGGAGGATTTGTTATGGCTTTTCTCTTAACCTTGTAACAACATACCATTGTATTTCTATTTCGTTTATGCTGTTTTTTTTTTTTTTTCAAAGCTTGTAAACTATTCCAGCTTAGTGTTTATTCAATAGGTAATATTTTTTTTTTTTCAGATCATGTCTGCTCCTGCTACGTCTCGTCGTAAATGCCTAAAAAACCCCTGACTCCTTCTGCTATATATGTGGTAGTTTCAAAATTTTCCAAGTCAGAGGGCAACCCATCAGCGTATTTGTCAACAAGCATATTTCGCATATTTTAAAGTGAAACTGGGTGATCAAGACAAGCTATGGGCCCCTCACAAAGTGTGCAAGCAGTGTGTCGAGAGATTACGGATGTGGACCAAAAGGGAACACGTGAAAGTTGGCATTTGGTATCCCCATGGTTTGGCGAGAGCAAAAAGATCATTCCACAGACTATTACTTTTGTTTAGTGAAAACACAGGATTTAACAAGAAAAATAAAGAAAAATAGAACATCCTTATCTACCGTCAGCTATAAGACCAATGCCTCATTCAGCTGAAATTCCAGTGCCAGTTTTTCGAACAACTCCCTCCTCTAGAAGATCTGAGTGATTTTTGAAGAACGCGGTGACAGCAATGATGCAGTTTTTGACATTCACAGGATTCAGTTCGTAGGGGATTTGATCAGCACGAGTTTGAATGATTTAGCACTGATTTGGCCTATCCAAAAAAGCTTCGAAATCTAGCATTAAGACTGAACGAGAAAAACAACTTGAACAAGAGTGAAGGTATCATACTTTCGAACCAGAGAAAGTACATTTCTGCAGTACTTTCGAAGTGCCAGCGGTTTTGTGTTTTGCCATAACCATTCCTGGTTTACTAAAAGGAATTAGGTTTTTCAATCTCCCAATCCAAATGAATGGCGATTGTTTATTGATAGCTCAAAGCGGAGCTTGAAGTGTGTCCTTCTACACAATGGAAAATTTGTTTGGCGCAGTCCCTATTGGGCTTTTGGTCTGTCTTCGTGAAGAATTGGAGATGTAAGAGAGTCATTGGTTATTGCAATATGACAAACACAATTGGATCATCTGTGTTGCCCTTTAAAATGGTGTCCTTTCCTTCTTGGTCACAACGTGGATACACAAAGTATCCCTGCTTTCTCTGTATTGGGATAGCAGAGCTCGAGAGAACATTGGGTTCAGACAATTGGCCTCCGAATCTGATCTTAAACCTGGAAATCCAAAACTTGTACATGAGCCACTTGTTGACAGGAAAAAATAATATTCCCTCTGCACATAAAACTAGGTCTCATGAAACAGTTTGTAAAGCATTGTCAACTGATGGCGACTGTTTGAAGTACATCATTTTGGCATTTCCTGGACTGTAAATTGAAAAAATAAAGGGCCGGTGTTTTTTGATGGTCCACAAATTTGACAGCTCATCAAAGATGAACATTTCAACGGTACTATGTCAGACCTTGAAAAGAATGCTTGGCTATCATTCAAAGACGTCGTCAAGAACTTTCTTGGAAAATACACGTGAAAGGGTAATTACACAAAAATTGTTCAAAAACTATTGGAGAGCTACAAAGCACTTGGTTGCAACATGAGTATTAAAGTACATTTTTTGCAAAAGCCATCTTGCCAAACTTTCCGGAAAATCTTGGTGCTGCTAGCGACGAGCAAGGTGAACGATTTCACCAAGATTTGAAGGTTATGGAAGAAGTTACTAGGGTAGAGGGGATGTGCATATGATGGCTGACTATTGTTGGAGCATCAAACGCAATAGTCTCAAGTTGAACACTCCAGACAAAGCTACAAACGTAAATTTTTTACCTTAACCTGCACACAATTATGCCTTATCCTTTCAAAAACATGATAATTTTAAAATAAACATTCTATTCATGCCTATTTCTTTCATTTTTCATTGTATGTTAACATTTGCAACTTTTTATAAAATAAGCACAGTTACTGTTATGTACAGTATTTTTCATATTTTTTAAGAAAACGAAAATCCTAGTTCAAAAACTTGACGTGATAGAGAAAAACTGAGATCAGTTTTGGATTCAGCACCCAAAAATTACTTAATAACAAGTGTCAGACCTAACTCAACAAAAATTTGTTCCCCAGTGTTATGTATATGATTATAACACACACTGACACACACACAAGTCATCAACTATAAGTTAAGCAACAGTAGTTCTTACCCACCCTGCGTCATTGAGGATCCCAATCAAGGTCTTGGAGAAACCACACCTCGGCGTCGCCCGGTTCCCCTTCATGAAGATCATCAGCGGCGCCCGGTTGATCAGCATTTTTAACCTGAAATAACAAGAAAAAAAACCCAGATCAGCATTTTTTACTGGAAAGCATGAAAAAAAAAATCCAGATCAGCATTTTTAACCTGAAATAACGAGAGAGAAAACCAGATCAGCATTTTTAACCTGAAATAATGAGAGAGAAAACCAGATCAGCATTTTTAACCTGAAATAATGAGAGAAAACCAGATCAGCATTTTTAACCTGAAATAATGAGAGAGAAAACCAGATCAACATTTTTAACCTGAAATAATGAGAGGAAAACCAGATCAGCATTTTTAACCTGAAATAATGAGAGAAAACCAGATCAGCATTTTTAATCTCAATGAATGAAAAAAAAAAAAAAAAAAATCTACCTAATGCAGATGCATTATACAATTGATTTACAGATCTGCTACAAAATGATGGATTATGTTTTCCATCAGTCACTGCAGACATAAAGACAACGAGTAGGTTTGTCACTTTTGGGGACAGTGCAGGCATTTAACAATAAAGTAAAAATAAACTACAGTAATAATAGTAACACTTGTCAGTTCTGGTGTTAACAAAATGTATGCCTTGTAAAATAAATTATAGGAAATGCATAAAATAAGAAACAAATTACTTAGCTACTTAACTTAATGGAGTAGGTTTATTAATTTTAGAGACAATACATTAACACTCATGTCAGTTCTGGTGTTAACAAAATGTATGCATTTGGTCTCATGAAAGTAAATGTATAAAATAAGAAACAAAATACTTACTTATCCATTACAGACACATAAAACTAAAGTAAATTCTGGTGTTAACAAAATGTATGCCTTTGGTCTCATGCAAGTAAATGTATAAAATAGACACAAAATACTTACTTATCCTGTAAATTCAGTTTCTTTGGCAGCATGGCACTTAATTCTCCCGAGGCGTCCATCTCTTTGAGGATGTCCAGCCCGCCCACCAGCTCCCCGTCAACATACAGCTGTAACAACACAGGGGAGATTACAGACCTTCAAAAACAACACAGTGGAGTTTAGAGACCTTTAAGAAACAACATAGACCTTTAAAAAACAACAGATAATTAAATAACAAGATAGACCTTTAAAAAACAACATAGACCTTTAAGAAACAACATATATAATTAAATAACAACATAACCATTAAAAACCAACATAGACCTTTAAAAAACAACACAGTGGAGTTTATTCTTTGAAAATATCTGATTCCTATGAATGGAGACATCCTGAAAGATGAAATTGTGGAGTTAAAAGGATATATACGTCACAGGCTTATTATTGTGATGTAGTGTAAGGAGAAACTGGTTCACAAATAGGGTAGTAAATAATTGAAATGGACTCAGTCGTCAGGTAGTTAGTGCGGAGTCATTGGGGAGTTTTAAAAGGAAGCTGGATAAGTTCATGGAAGAGGATGAAAGGTGGATGTAGGTAGTGTTAAGTAACAGGACTACCTCGTGTAGGTCTCACGGCCTCTTGTAGCTTCCTTATGTTCTTCTGGCCTCTGTAGCGACCACACACAAATACATAGATAAATAGGTAGATATATTAACAGACATATAAATAACACACAAATCAGCTGCCCATCAGACTTGTGCAGATGTCGTCTCACTCTAAGGATGCAATAATTCTGCCGCGTACCTGAGCGTCATAATAAGTACTCTGGCATAATTAGGAGGCTGCCTGTTCAGCTATGTAAGATAATAATAAGATGTACCTTCACAAAACAACATAACATAAACTTCACAACATGAGCCAGACATTGAGGCAACATTCTATGAGGTTCTTAAGAGCATAGCCAAGGCATAGAACAGCATACCTAGTGGTCAGTTGCATTAATAAAGAAGATATGTAGAAAATAGTACTTGCTTCATCCGGAGTCATAATAACAGTAGCTACTCATACATAACATTACATCGCAATGGAACAAAAATTCTGCCGTCTTGCAACTCTAAATCCAAAAGAAAATCCAGAATAACAGAACGCAATACACTAAATCCAGAATAAATCCCAAATAAACAGAACACAATACACTAAATCCAGAATAAATCCCAAATAAACAGAACACAATACACTAAATCCAGAATCAATCCCAAATAAACAGAACACAATACACTAAATCCAGAATCAATCCCAAATAAACAGAACACAATACACTAAATCCAGAATCAATCCCAAATAAACAGAACACAATACACTAAATCCAGAATAAATCCCAAATAAACAGAACACAATACACTAAATCCAGAATAAATCCCAAATAAACAGAACACAATACACTAAATCCAGAATAAATCCCAAATAAACAGAACACAATACACTAAATCCAGAATAAATCCCAAATAAACAGAACACAATACACTAAATCCAGAATAATCCCAAATAAACAGAACACAATACACTAAATCCAGAATCAATCCCAAATAAACAGAACACAATACACTAAATCCAGAATAAATCCCAAATAAACAGAACACAATACACTAAATCCAGAAATAAATCCCAAACATAAACGATAACACAATACACTAAATCAGAATCAAATATCCCAAATAAACAGAACACAATACACTAAATCCAGAATAAATCCCAAATAAACAGAACACAATACACTAAATCCAGAATAAATCCCAAATAAACAGAACACAATACACTAAATCCAGAATAAATCCCAAATAAACAGAACACAATACACTAAATCCAGAATAAATCCCAAATAAACAGAAACAAACACTAATCGAATAATCCAACTAAAATCCACAAAATCAGAAAATCCCAAATAAACAGAACACAATACACTAAATCCAGAATAAATCCCAAATAAACAGAACACAATACACTAAATCCAGAATAAATCCCAAATAAACAGAACACAATACACTAAATCCAGAATAAATCCCAAATAAACAGAACACTATACACTAAATCCAGAATAAATCCCAAATAAACAGAACACAATACACTAAATCCAGAATAAACAGAACACAATACACTAAATCCAGAATAAACAGAACACAATACACTAAATCCAGAATAAACAGAACACAATACACTAAATCCAGAATAAACAGAACACAATACACTAAATCCAGAATAAACAGAACACAATACACTAAATCCAGAATAAACACAACACAATACACTAAATCCAGAATAAACAGAACACAATACACTAAATCCAGAATAAACAGACAAACACAATACATAAATCCAGAATAAACAGAACACAATACACTAAATCCAGAATAAACAGAACACAATACACTAAATCCAGAATAAACAGAACACAATATACTAAATCCAGAATAAATCCCAAATAAACAGAACACAATACACTATATCCAAAATAAATCCCAAATAAACAGAACGCAATACACTAAATCCAGAATAAATCCCAAATAAACAGAACACAATACACTAAATCCAGAATAAACAGAACACAATACACTAAATCCAGAATAAACAGGACACAATACACTAAATCCAGAATAAATCCCAAATAAACAGAACACAATACACTAAATCCAGAATAAATCCCAAATAAACAGAACACTATACACTAAATCCAGAATAAATCCCAAATAAACAGAACACAATACACTAAATCCAGAATAAATCCCAAATAAACAGAACACTATACACTAAATCCAGAATAAATCCCAAATAAACAGAACACTATACACTAAATCCAGAATAAATCCCAAATAAACAGAACACAATACACTAAATCCAGGATAAATCCAGAATAAACAGAGCACAATACACTAAATCCAGAATAAATCCAGAATAAACAGAACACAATACACTAAATCCAGAATAAATCCAGAATAAACAGAACACAATACACTAAATCCAGAATAAATCCAGAATAAACAGAACACAATACACTAAATCCAGAATAAACAGAACACAATACACTAAATCCAGAATAAACAGAACACAATACACTAAATCCAGAATAAATCCAGAATAAATCCAGAATAAACAGAGCACAACACAGTAAATCCAGACTAAGTAAACAGTGAGTGTCCACTGTAAGCTGACCAACCTGTGGATAGGTGGGCCAGTTGGAGAAGGTCTTCAGTCCCTGGCGAACTTCTTCATCCGTCAAAATGTCAAAACTGGAGAAATCTGCTTCAAGTTTGTTAAGGAGTTCAATGGTTGTGCGGCTAAATCCTGCAAGGAAAAAGAAAACACCAGTCGTTTCCAATCATTTTCTACAAATCATCTCTAATAACAACATTTCACACAGTACAGAACTTGGCAAGTACTCCTAATTATATTATAATGATATTTGGTGCTTTTAATAGTAAATCTTGGTATACACTGCCTCCCATAGTTCTTTTTCTTCCTTCATATATGTCTTCCATAAGTATGTATGTATGTATAAGTGTGCCTCTGAGGATCCTGCCTACTACAGTCACATTTAATAGGTTTACCTTAGTTGTTTTTTTGGTACATCAATATTTCCATTAAACATCAACACTCATTTATTTATATAATCTGTTGCTTTTAAAGATGAAATCGGTGTAATATCAATATAAAAGGATATTCAAAGATTATCTGTTGCTTTTAACCCCTTGAGGCCCAGAATGTAATTTCCATTGTAATTTGGGTACCATTAGACGATTTTTAGTGAATATAAGCAATGTTTTATAGATATGACCTGTTTAGTACCATTGCCGAATAGCCAATTTGGTATATTCAGCTACCTTTCGTAATTTTATGGCTCGACAACATAGAATTACTTATAGCAAAGGAAAGATCTGGGCGTGAAGGGGTTAATGGTGAAATTGGAGTATTGGCAATATGAACCGATTATTATCAAACAAATAAAGTCATTCCTACAATATATTTACACTAAATTTTACTCTTAAGGAGCTTACCACATTTAGGAGTGTCTGGCGTGCCCTTCATAAACAGCATACACTTGGAGGAGGCGACCAGCTTCTTGAGGCGAGTGTCCAAGTCTTGCACTGGCACGGAGGCAGGCGGTGCGCAGGACACCAGCGACGCCTTGGCTGCCTGGAAGACAAAAAAACCTGTAAATAATAGTTTCCTAATACTTTTGCAACTATAGATCGTCTAATGTCTAACCTATAGTCTATTTTATTTATTATGGTCAAAATGCAGTCAGGAAGCCACGCCCCCTGCCTCCCCTTCTATTCTACGGGGCAGCTGATTGGTGCATTCCTCGTATCATCACTACCAATCACAATATCTTCACTACTTAACAGCGCGTGACCACTGGACAGAGCAATCTTCACTACAGAGGGATTTCTGATTTTGTCACCCTCTGTAGTAAAGATTGCTCTGTCCAGTGGTCACGCGCTGTTAAGTAGTGAAGATATTGTGATTGGTAGTGATGATACGAGGAATGCACCAATCAGCTGCCCCGTAGAATAGAAGGGGAGGCAGGGGGCGTAGCTTCCTTACTGCATTTTGACCATAATAAATAAAATAGACTATAATGGAGAGAGATAGCGGGACTGCTGATAAACAAGAGTATTCCATTGAAAAACATGGCACAGGGAAAATTAGTGAAGCTTTGGCTCACTAAAATATGAGAAAACTGGGTTCATAGTAGTTGCTTAACCCCTTCATGCCCAGATCTTTCCTTTGCTATAAAAAATTGTCTGTTGTTAGCCATATAATTACAAAAAGTAACTGAATATACCACATAAGTTAGTGGACAAGGATACTAAACAGGTCATATCTATAAAATATTGCTTATATTCACTAAAAATCATCTAATGGTACCCAAATTACAATGGAAATTACGTTCTGGGCCTCAAGGGGTTAAGTTTTTTTTCTTCTCACAGTATCCCAATTTGTTCTCACCTGCGCCTTAACCTTGGTGGTGAGATCAGCTGCGTGTGCCCCGTCCACCCTGTCCACCAGCTGTCCCCCGCGCAGCAGCACAAAGGTGGGCACGGCAAGGACCTTGTACTTCAGGCTCACTTCCGAGAGATCTTCCGCCGGCACCATCACAAACCTGACACCCTGCAACATAAGAACATAAGAACATAACAAACCTGACACCCTGCAACATAAGAACATAAGAAACCTGACACCCTGCAACATAAGAACATAAGAAACCTGACACCCTGCAACATAAGAACATAAGAACATAACAAACCTGACACCCTGCAACATAAGAACATAACAAACCTGACACCCTGCAACATAAGAACATAACAAACCTGACATCCTGCAACATAAGAACATTAGAAAATAAGATAGCTAAGAACATAACAAACCTGACATCCTGCAACATAGGAACATAAGAAAATAAGGAAGCTAAGAACATAAAAACATAAGAACATAAGAAAGCTAAGAACATAAGAACATAAGAAAATAAGGAAGCTAAGAACATAAGAAAATAAGGAAGCTAAGAACATAGGAAAATAAAGAAGCTAAGAACATAAGAACATAAGAAAGCTAAGAACATAAGAACATAAGAAAGCTAAGAACATAAGAAAATAAGGAAGCTAAGAACATAAGAATATAAGGAAGCTAAGAACATAAGAAAATAAGAAAGCTAAGAACATAAGAAAATAAGGAAGCTAAGAACATAAGAACATCAGAAAATAAGGAAGCTAAGAACATAAGAAAATAAGGAAGCTAAGAACATAAGAACATAAGGAAGCTAAGAACATAGAACATAAGACAATAAGGAAGCTAAGAACATAAGAACATAAGAAAATAGGGAAGCTAAGAACATAAGAACATAAGAAAATAAGGAAGCTAAGAACATAAGAACATAAGAAAATAAGGAAGCTAAGAACATAAGAACATAAGAAAATAAGGAAGCTAAGAACATAAGAACATAAGAAAATAAGGAAGCTAAGAACATAAGAAAATAAGGAAGCTAAGAAAATAAGAAAATAAGGAAGCTAAGAACATAAGAACATAAGAACATAAGAAAATAAGGAAGCTAAGAACATAAGAACATAAGAAAATAAGGAAGCTAAGAAAATAAGAAAATAAGGAAGCTAAGAAACATAAGTGACCACAAATAATAGAGTGTATTAAGGACATCACAAAGACAGGAGAAGAGATTGAAGCTATTAAAGTTACACTCACTCGAGAGACGCAGAGTAAGGGGCGATCTGATAGAAGTTTTTAAGTGGTTCAAGGGATACAATAAAGGAGAGATAGGAAAAGTTCTTACGGCTATTAACCAAGGTAGAACAAGAAGTAACGGTTTCAAGCTGGAAAAGCGTAGATTTAAAAAAGAAATAGGGAAAAACTGGTTCACAAATAGGGTGGTAAATGGTTGGAATGGACTCAGTAGACAGGTAGTTAGTGCGGAGTCATTAGGGAGCTTTAAAAGGGGGCGGGATAAATTCATGGATGGGGATGAAAGGTGGATGTAGGTAGTGTTAAGAAAATTACTTCAAACCTTATAAATAAAACCTTCACAAATGATGCAACACGAGGGTAAATACCTTATCAAAGAGACTATCAACTTTCCATCATTAAAAAACAAGATACACTGCCTATTACCTTCAAGTTCGGCTGTTTACTGAGTTCCGTGAGGACGTCGTTCATCTGGTCGCACTGCGGGGCCCACTCAGCCATGAAGTGAACCACCAGTAACCCATCTTGTCTGAAACAGAGGCAACAATGAGATTCTGGTATTAATATAAAACTGATTAGAACATAAGGAAGCTACAAGAGGCCGTGACTAGTTCCTGTCCTGATATTAACCCCTTGAGGCCCAGAACGTAATTTCCATGGTAATTTAGATACCATTAGACGATTTTTAGTGCATATGCTAAGCAATATTTTATAGATATGACCTGTTTAGTATCCTTATCCACTAACTAATTTGGTATATTCAGTTACTTTTCGTAATCTTATGGCTAACAATAGATGATTTTATATAGCAAAGGAAAGATCTGGGCGTGAAGGGGTTAAGGACGTCACTCCTCTTACGATACAACTTTTTTCCCTAACTGAGCTAGGATGCTCATTTTCTTACTGAAAGTTGTGCACTTGATAGTAATTATACAGATAAAGTTTCATTTAATTATATCTGGGCTTACTGTACTTAGTAGCTCTTTGTTTCCCTTCTTACCTTCAACAATCCCACTTAAAATCAATGTCTATTTTAAACTTTTTGTGATATTTTAAGCTATTTCTGATGATTCTAGATCCTTTCCTTGCCTTATTAACCCCTTGAGGCCCAGAACGTAATTTCCATTGTAATTTGGGTACTATTAGATGATTTTTAGTGAATATAAGCAATGTTTTATAAATATGACCTGTTTAGTATCCTCGTCGACTAACTAATTGGGTATATGCAGTTATTTTTTGTTATTTTATGGCTCGACAACATACAATTTTTTATAGCAAAGGAAAGATCTGGGTGTGAAGGGGTTAACCGTTATTTCAATGGATTTTTAGATGGAGTATCATATTTCTCGCATTTACGGTAAAAATGGACGAGGCCTGCGCGGTCATTTTCTGAGACATTGACTCATTTATTCTGACCAAAAATAGGTGATTTTTCAGATGGAGATTTTTCCGGAAACCTGTTAAAAGTTCTTTTTTTATAATTTTCATCACCAAATCCTAAGATCGCCATTTCCATTGCAAACAATGTATCTCCAATGGGAAAAAAACACTAAAACTTGGCCAGGAAATAATAGTCAGTGTTTCAGAAACCAGGAAAGTGACGGAATTGTACGAAAACAAGTGTGCCCCGCCCCGCATTAGCCCGCCCGCCCGCCCGCCGCCGAGTGGTCCACTCTGCCCTGCCCTGCCGGGAGGATTATAACCTTAACACCTAACCTAATCTATCCTCCTAACGGCTCGAACCCCCGGCAAGATTATTACCCTAACCTAACCTCCTACATGGTGGGGGGGCCTCCGGACGGGGAGGCTGTGCCTGTATGCGCTATTAGACAAATAGACAAATAAATAATTAGTCTTACCACATTATAAATTAATGTGGCCATCATTCTTAACACATATTATACACTATAATATTAACACTTAAATGAGCAGACTAGACGCAAGTGTAGTAGAAGAACCCTGCCTTCAAAGGCCCCACGGAGAATACACGACCTTTCGAGCTAATTACTTTTCGAGCGGAGAACCATTCGGAGGACCCAATTGTGTGTGTTGTGTGTGTGTGTTGTGTGTGTGTGTGTGTGTGTGTGTGTGTGTGTGTGTGTGTGTGTGTGTGTGTGTGTTTGTGTGAGCGTTGATTAAAATAAAAAGTGAGTGCATTATAATGTAAAACGCAGAGGCAGCTGCAGCATCCTCCTCACTCACAGACATTTTGAGAACAACAGTTACTGAAGTCTGGACAGGAAACATTAGGAAACATTGTTTCCAACCTTTGGAAACAGTTGGGAAACTTTGTTTCCAACCTTTGGAAACAGTTGGGAAACATTGTTTCCAACCCTTGGAAACAGTTGGCAAACATTGTTTCCAACCTTTGGAAACAGTTGGGAAACATTGTTTCCAACCTTTGGAAACAGTTGGGAAACATTGTTTCCAAACAAAGTTTCCATCAATACTGCGGCAGTGAGAAGCGGGGCAAGGTTTGCGGGGCGGGGATCCCCCCACACAAGTAAACAAAAATTTATTTCCGACAAAAACGAGTGCAAGATTCATTCAATACACATCAAAACTATTCAGGAAAACTAAGTTGGAAATCGTTGAAAGCCCACTACCGAAATTTTACCGAAAATGTATTCGCTCAAATGGTCCTCCGCTCGAAAAAGTATTCGCTCGAATCGTCCAGACACCATAGTGACAGGTGTGGTGTATGGGGTAAAGCGAGAGAGGCAGTGAGGACACAAACACATCAAAATATATTAGAATATAAATAAAAGGCTCGTTTTTATATTAGCGGAAAGTTTTGAACCCAGAAATACCCCATTTTTACCCATTTAGCGTGCATATATAGCCTATGCTTGGGTATTATATCATGCAATACAGCCCCACACCCTTTCTTACCCCTTACATAGCCTTGAATATTGCAAGGGAACCCGTAAATTGAGGTAAAAAGCAAAAGAAAATAAGATAAGTGAAGCCAGAAATACCCCATTTTTACCCATTTAGCGTGCATAATGCATATATTGCCTTTACTTGGGTATTATGTCATGCAATACAGCCCCACATCCTTACTTACCCCTTACATAGCCTTGAATACTGCAAGGGAGCCCGTAAATTGAGGTATAAATGTAAGAAAAATAAATTTCCAATATGGCCGCTGTGACGCCATCAAGAGCTAGATCAGAGCGCCTCTTGATCTTGACATGCAACTCGAGTCAACAACTGTTCCCTTCATAATCAAATACGTCAAATAATTAATAAATCAACACGGATAAAGTAAAATAATGATAAATAGGACACAATAAGCCTAAAAAAACAATGAAATAACGAAGAAATAATTAAATATCCCGTATCAAAAGATGGCCGAAAAAACCTCAAATTTACCATAACATAAATCGACTTTTTACCTAAGGCTCAATAATTCGTGAAAAAATATGAGCAAATAGTATATGATGTGTGTATCTTATAAACAGTAACAGATCCTCGTTCAGTGTTGAAACCATGGAGCAATACGTGTTTTGTTTTTTCGATAATTTGCCCTTTTCAACCACTGAGTCAGATGTATTCCTCCAGTAAACACGTGAAAAATACGTCCCATAGGCACACACAAACACACTGCGCCTGTAGGCATAGCTAATCACACACAAATAACCTCACAGCTCACTTAGAAGGAGGAACAAGTTAGACATCAAAATGTAAACAAGACCCGCCTAAAATAAACAAACAAAATACAGCCACCAGGCGCGTGATTACTACATAAAACGATGCGGAAATATTTAAATATATTAAAACACACAAAAATCCCCTGTATTTAGTGTAAAAAAAGAATTATCAATAAAATATCGCTAAAATCTACGGTGTTACTAAACGATTAAATCACATTTCTTTTACGAATGTCTTAAAACACCAACACTTATTATGGAAAGTCATACGAGAAGCTGGGCTTTTCATCAATGCTATTCAATCCAATATCAGTCCATGAATAAAAAAGTGGATATTCGTTTTGAAATGCGTAATTGGCACCTCGTAACATGGCAGCGAGCCAAGGGCCAATCAGAGACCTCGCTACATTGATAGCCAATCAGAGGCCTGCAATCTCTCCCTACATCTCTCAGCCAATCAGCGTACAGGAACCAGGCCGCCATGTTAGTTGTTTACCCAAGATATGTACTTATTTAATGGGAAATAAGGTGAAATTTACCCTTAAATACCTTATTTATGGCATATTAATGATGCTAAGAGTATTGTTAGTGATATATATAGGTGGGACAATAATAATTACCGCCATATTAACCTTTCATCGTCATATTCTCCCTGAAATACATGACTGCTCTTATTTGATGCCGGTAAATGGAATATTTTGACGTGTTTTCGCTAACTGTCTCCCGCTGAATACTATACAGACGTACCCAGGGCATACCTTGATGCGCTGATCCTAGGTTCGAGTCCCGCGTGCCCGAGATTAGCTTCTATGACGCCGTTTTAGTGGACGAGAACTGCGCGTTCGCTCTTTAGGTCAGACACACACACTGGGGGCTAACGCCTCACACTTATATCTTCTTGGTCTAAGTCACCCTGTTTTTCATAATGGGCGAAGCGTAGTGCAAAAAACAAGGGGGGGAAGGGGGGCTAAGAGAGTATGGAAGTATTATTAATATTGTACCATATAAACTATGGTAGATTACGTACCGTAGATAACACTATAGTCGCCACCTGACCTAATGTCGCCAGCCACCATATATTACGTACTATAGCATCACTACTGATTTTTCTGGAACTGTCGCCGATAGCATTCTCGCCGACGTCGCCTATCGAATGACGAGACCGGGACAGATACCTTATTACTCCTCAACCACGCACACCCCAGCTTACTTCAATAGCTGTGTGAAGTCAGCGTCCGTTGTGATCTTGTGCACGGCCATGGTGGCGGCTGAGCGGTGAGTAATGGCAGGATAACAGCCAAGATAACACTTCCCGCAGCCCGGCGAGGCGAGACTGGCGAGGCGGTGAGAGGGAGGGACGCCGAGGATAAATGTTTACTATAACCTTCAACATTATATTACTTTAACCCCTTCACACCCAGATTTTTCCTTTGCTATAAAAAATCGTATGTTGTCAAACCATACAATTACGAAAAGTAACTGAATATACCAAATTAGTTAGTGGACAAGGATACTAAACAGGTCATATCTATAAAATATTGCTTATATTCACTAAAACTTCGTCTAATGGTACCCAAATTACAATGGAAATTACGTTCTGGGCCTCAAGGGGTTAACATTATTACTTTCTAACATTCATCAACATTATTACTTTCTACCTACTACTACTAATTGCTACTACTTCTATGTACTACTTCTACTACTACTACTACTACTACTTATGTAATGGGGGGCACAGCTGCGATGAGTCTGGGGGGACACTAGGCAAGCAGGAGCATTCTGATGCCACATACAAGGGTATAAGGGCATATTCATAGTGAATGATTCATAGGATCAGATAGTGGTGGGTATTAGAGCATTATACAGAATACGGCAGCCATGGCCAGTGGAGGGCACGTGCCCCTGTGCCCCCCCGTAGCTACGCCAGTGGTCGGCAGTTTGATCTAATCAAACTATTTTTCTATCTCCAAAATAAAAAACTGACATAAACTGAACATGATATTTCTTTTCCCCTCTCTCTCTCTCTCTCTCTCTCTCAGAGACACTTCGAAAAATTGAAGTAAAGGTAATTACTGAAGTGATTGTGATCGTAATTCTTTCAACAATCAAGGTATACATATATCTGGCACGTTTACTGTCATCAAATAGAACCTTAAAGCTCACGATAGACACAAGTTAAGCAAGTCACAGTACAAGAATCAAGGAGAAAACTGTGAAATGTAGCTTAAGTGTCGAGGCTTTGCGAGTCGTTTGGTTCTTGCTTCGTGAACTTCAGCGGGCGGGAGGCAGGAGGCTGGAGGCTAGGCGTTGGTGACGGTGATCTGCGGTTTACTCTTATTTGCTTGCTCTGTAACGCATTTAAAGGATTCGCGTATCCAACTATAGCGTTACCGTTTGTGTTGTGGTGTGTTAAGGTACTGTGGCTGCCTGCAAGCTTCGGGCAGGCCGGGTGAAGGCAGGAAGCAGGCCGGAACCGAGGTGCAGGAGGCCGGCCACTGGGCCATGCCGTGAGTAGCCAGCCATCTTGTGTGTGGTCATGGTTTCCTTGTGATATTTCTTTCATTCATCGTGTGTGTAGGACTGAGTGAGGCTATTTATATGTTTGTTCATGGCACTTTGTACGGTATATGGAGAACCACGACATGATGAAGGAAAGGCTATGAGGATAATGAGGTTACTGAGAGTGACTTTCTTGATGCCATAACCCCCCTTCCCCCCTCCCTCCTCTCCCTTGTTTCTTGGGATCCCCGAATCCTCCGCCTCCTCCGGTAAATTTACGTTTTAGGTCATCCCGCGATTTCAAGGCTGAAACTTAGTGTCCTGAATAGTTTTGATGTGCTTTGAATGAATGGCATTCGTTTTTACCGGAAGTCAAATTTGTTTAATAGGTGTGGGGTGTGCCCACAGAGTGCGCCCCCCTTATTTCCTTATTTTCTTATATTCTTATTTATTACGATCATTTATCATTTGTTTACATTGATGACTGTCTTAATTTATTTTCTATCTCTTATTTCAATCTAATATTTTATTTTCCTTATTTTAATCCGCCCTGCTATTTCTCCGCCACACCGCACCACGCCCGCCGCAGTGACTCCCGAGGGCCGCTGCCTGACAGCATCCAGCCTGGCGTCACCTGTCACCGCGGAGGAGATCTCTCAGCATGCGATGTGTCAGTTTGTTGAATGCTCGCCCTCACCAGTCACCAGGTGAGCTTGCCTGACTATTTGTTCCGGTATTTTGGTAGTTTCAAGCAGTAGTCAAGCTGGTGGAACGCCGCCGTGAGTTTGGACGGGATGATGCAGCCTGTGTTGATCTCATGAAGGCGTTTGACGCAGTGCATCGTGAGTCACGCTGGGATCTTCTGCGACTTCGCGGGATTCCTGCAAGGACTATTGGTTTGATGACTGGTCTGTACTCTGGGACTGAGAGTGCTGGGAAGTGTGGGGCAGGTATATCCAGCAGCCCAGCTTCTTGCCTGTGAATACAGGAGTGAGGCAAGGGTACGTCCTTGCCCCATCACTTTTCAACACTTGTATGGGTATTATTTCAGATGAACACCGAACTCACTTTGGTGGACGAAACAATTTTTTTCTGGTGAGTTTTGATGTGTTTAGAATGAATATGCTAACCGTTTCTGTCGCATTTTTTTTTTATATACTATATACAAAAAATGCGACTTTTCGAAAAAGCGAAAATTCAACTTTGCCCAATACCCAGTCCATACAAGGGTAAATTTCCAGATGCACTTCCTTTAGTGAACGAAACTATTTTTTTCTGGTGAGTTTTGATGTTTTGAATGAATCTGCTATCCGTTTCTGTCGCAAATCACTTTTTTTTCTTCTTTTTTTTGCAACAAAAATGACCAAAAAAAATAATTGAACCTAACCGAACATATACCTAACCTAACCTAACCTAACCTAACCTAATCTATACCTAACCTAACCTAATTTATAACTAACCTAACCTTTACCTAAAAAATATATATAATATAATTTGTTTTTTAAATACCTATATAATATAGGTATTTAAAAAACAAATTATATTATATATATTTTTTAGGTAAAGGTTAGGTTAGGTTAGTTATAAATTAGGTTAGGTTAGGTATAGATTAGGTTAGGTTAGGTTAGGTTAGGTATATGTTCGGTTAGGTTCAATTATTTTTTTTGGTCATTTTTGTTGCAAAAAAAAAAAGAAAAAAAAGTGATTTGCGACAGAAACGGATAGCAGATTCATTCAAAACATCAAAACTCACCAGAAAAAAATAGTTTCGTTCACTAAAGGAAGTGCATCTGGAAATTTACCCTTGTATGGACTGGGTATTGGGCAAAGTTGTAGATCAAAGTGATTGTGGAGCATCCCTCGGCAACATCAAGATCACTGATCTTGTTTTTGCCGATAATGCAGTAATCTTTTCTGAGTCGCTGGAGGTCCTGGTGATGGCTCCTGGCGCTGCATGAGGAGGCAAAGCCTTTGGGACTTGAGGTCTCCTGGCTTAAGACCAAGGTCCAGGTGTTTGGAGGCTTACTACCGTAGATAACACTAAAGTCGTCAGGACAAACCACGTACCACGTGTAGGCCTCGCGGCCTCTTGTAGCTTCCTTATTTTCTTTTGTTCTTTTGTTCTTTTGACAACGTTTCTTTTTTATTTACAGACATCTGGCGATGTTAATACTTATACATTTATACATCCATGATTTCAGGAAAGTTAGAAGGGGCTATCTGGAGAGTCTGTGTCGTTTTGTGTCTTCATCTGTGTCATATTATGGCTATAAATGAACAAATTACAAAAAATAAAACAGAGTGGCGACGTTGATAATGGGCTACACTAAGGTGTTAAGTGTTATCTATGGTAGATGAAACAGTACAGTCTGTTCATGCGTGCGGCGAGGACATTGAGATCTTGGAAAGTTTTACATACCTTGGTAGCGCAGTCCATAATGACGGCGGGTCACGTCAAGAAGTCTTAAGGCCGGTTCCCACTAGCCTGCTTCTACGGCCGCCGTTGCCGTTCACCGCCCAACAATGATGTCACCATCATCACCGCTTGAGTGGTTGTAGTGGTAACCGAGCAAAGTTTACACCTCTGCTCGAGCGGACACTGCCGAGCGGGAGAGATGACTTGATTTTAACTTTGTACGGCAGCCGTACAGCGGTACGGCCGACTTTTTTGTGACGTCATTGTTGGGCGGTGAACAGCAACGGCGGCCGTAGAAGCGGGCTAGTGGGAACCGGGCTTTACGGTGGCTTGGCATAGCCCACGGTGTTATGGAGTCGCTCAGCAGGAGTATTTGGCGTTGTCGGTAGCTGTGCAGGAGGACAAAGATCCGGATCTTCAAGTCGCTTGTGATCCCTGTCTTACTTTACGGTTGTGAGACATGGACCCTAAATAGTGACTTGAAGAGACGAATCAATGCCTTTGGTAATAAGTGCCTTCGCAGAATCATGGGGTATCGCTGGGATGATTACGTGTCAAATCAGCGATTGCACCATGAGACTGAATCGAGGCCTATTACCTGCATAGTCCGTCAGCGCCAACTCCGGCTATATGGACATGTGGCACGCTACCCTGAAACCGACCCTTCCCATCGGGTTGTATCTGTAAGAGACAATCCGGCATGGAGGAGGCCAAGTGGGCACCCACAAGGCTCGTGGCTGGGGCAAGTTGATGTTTCTTGTCGAGAGCTGCTTGGTATGGGAAGGGAGTCTGCATGGGAACTCACGCGTGGTGACCCCCGGGAGTGGCGTCGTAAGGTGGGCGAGGCGACGCGCCCCTCCAGCGTATGCCCCCAATGATTGATGAGTGGTCCCAGACGAGTGGTCCCAGCAGCTCACGAACGCGCTAAGAGTCCACTACGAGGCGGCGACTCAAGGGACGATGGATGAAAAAAGCCGTTACGACCCTTAGTGGCGCCGCAGTTCGGCCCTTGAGTCATGTATGTGTGACGGGCTTTAGTCCAAGATCATTTAGGAAATCGGTAAATATATATGCAGTTTCAACCAATACTACCAATCACCGTTTTCTTTTTCCCTCCGAGACAACAGGTTTGGGGGCTGGTCAGGGATGGATCTCTCTACATCATCAACATTTTGGAAACAGGGAATTTCTTGTTACTAGTATCACTAAGTTACATTGGGCATAGCTAGTTCAAATGGGCTCATTTTAACCCCTTGAGGCCCAGAGCGTACTTTCCATTGTAATTTGGCTACCATTAGAACATTTTAGTGAATATAACCAATATTTTATAGATATGACCTGTTTAGTATCCTTGTTGACTACCTAATTTGGTATATTCAGTTGCTTTTCGTAATTGTATGGCTCGACAACATATCATTTTATATAGCCAAGGAAAGCTCTGGGCGTGAAGGGGTTAATCAGGATCAAAGGTGTATTAAGACTTAGACTTCCATGAAAACCAAAGACATTTTATTCTCGGACTCTTACAAATATTTACATGTTATGATAGACACATGATAGTAACAGGAACTACCTCGTGTAGGTCTCACGACCTCTTGTAGCTTCCTTATTTTCTTAAGTTATGACAGACACCTTCACTTAGGAACAACCTACACTAACACTTCCTAGAGAACACAACAACACACACACACACACACACACACATACACACACATACACACAAAACAATAATCTTCATTAAAATATAAAAATAACTTTTCAGATTAATTACATATAGTGTGTTTACAAATTATTATAGTCTATATTGCTTACAAGCCATTAATTTAACTCTTTATTATTTATCTTTGGGTAACATGAAACAAAAAGACTAGAAATGGAAATTTGACAGAACATTTTAACAGTGTGACATTTATGACACTGCAGTGGTGACAATGTTGATGCCGCCTCTGTGGTGTAGTGGCTAGCATGCCTGACTACCAATCTGTGGGACCTGGTTCGAATCCGGGCCAGGGCAAGTCGGCGACCAGCCTACCCAACTATTCTTCCTTCCTTTTGGGATTGATAAATGGGTACCTGGGGAAACCTGGGGAAGGTAACTGTGGTAACCCGGGAGTCACACTAGCCCTGTGTCCCGGGGTAACGGGTTCTCGCCCACCACAGGCACGCTAATGCCACGGAGATGAGCACCGAGGCCGCGTGTATGCCCCCATCTTTACCTTAACGGTTATAATTAATCTTCAAATGGGAAGACCAAGGATGAACACCGACTCATACTTGCACACAGCTATGGACTATGAAGAAAAATACTCATGTTAGAGCACTCATTATTGTTGCATCATCTTTGTGTTTGCTGTTGTACTTCCTTAACCCCTTGAGGCCCAGAGTGTAATCTCCATTGTAATTTGGGTACCAATAGACGGACAATTTTTAATGAATATAAGCAATATTTTCTAGATATGACCTGTTTAGTATCCTTGTCGAGTAACTAATGTGATGTATTCAGTTACTTTTCGTAATTTTATGGCTCGACAACGTACAATTTTGTATAGCCAAGGAAAGCTCTGGGCGTGAAGGGGTTAACGGACTGATGGGCACATGGAGTTTTGTACAGACAACCTGGCGTGGGACTCCCTAAAATACCTCTTGTCATGGGAAAGGGATTGATTGATTGATTTAATGCCAAAAAAGGTGAATGTGCCAGACATCAGAGGTCATATGGCACTATGGCAAAGCATAATAAAGGGTCAGGGGCTATAGAGAAAGAGTGAAACGATGAGGGAAGGGGAAAGAATGGAATGTTACAGCAGGATGGTTAGATCAGATGTAGGATGTGGATTTGTTGGAGGAAGGAGGTTAAATTGTCCAGGGAGGAGGAGGGGGATTCCGGGAGAACGTCCGCAAGACAGGGAGGTCGGGAAAGGGAGGACAGATGAGGGAAGGAACTGGAACGGGCAGGAGTAAGATGGGGGCAGACAATAGGAAAGGGAGGGAGCTTTAAAAGGAGGCTGGATAAATTCATGGATGGGGATGAAAGGTGGATGTAGGTAGTGTTAAGTAACAGGAACTACCTCGTGTAGGTCTCACAGCCTCCTGTAGCTTCCTTATGTTCTTATGCTATTATGAAAGTTGTGCATGCTTATAAAGGCGTTAATGTTTGATCCCGAAATGAGGCGATATGACATACTGGGAGGACATGGCACAGTGCTTGGCAGGCGACACACACACACACACACACACACACACACACACACACACACACACACACACACACACACACACTCTCACTCTCACTTACACACTCACACACACACACACACACATACCCACACAAGAAGAGAGAGAAAAAAAACCACTTCATGCCTTCCAGATTTGCCTTACTCTGTACATCCACAAACCTTCCCTTCCTATAGTCTATTTTTTTTAACGAGGCAAAAAATCCTGACCCCTTGTTGCTTCCTGACTGATATTTGATGCCAGGAGAAGGGAATATTACACTTCTTCTTAATTTCTGTTGTATTTATCATATTTAACCATAGTATCAGGTAAACATAGGCATCATTTTAAGCATGAGACCTTAAGACAGCATGGAATTTTGCCTTGTTAAAAAAAATAGACTATACCTACAGGATCCAAAACTCTGATAACAAAAAGTTTGGCACAGAAAAATGAGCTAACTTGAGATCATTTTTTTATGATTGCACATAAAACCAATGCATCCTTAACCCCTTGAGGCCCAGAACGTGATTTCCATTGTAATTTTGGTATACAATAAGACAATTTTTAATGACTATAAGCAATATTTTATAGCTATGACCTGTTTAGTATCCTTGTCCACTAACTAATTTGGTATATTAAGTGACTTTTCGTAATTTTATGGCTAACAACAGATGATTTTTTATATAGCAAAGGAAAGCTCTGGGCGTGAAGGGGTTAACACTACAATTTGTATAACATTTTGTGTAAAGTTTTCCAGCGTTGAGTCATTTAGCGTCATCTTAGAGTTGCATTGTATCCGATATGTATCCGTCGTCTCAGCCACACTGCATTAACCCCTTCACGCCCAGATCTTTCCTTTGTTATAAAAAATTGTATGTTGTCGAGCCATAAAATAACGAAAAGTAACTGAATGTATCAAATTAGCTCGTCGACAAGGATACTAAATAGGTCATATCTATAAAAACATTGCTTATAGTCACAAAAAATCATCTAATGGTTGTAAAATTACAATGGAAATTACGTTCTGGGCCTCAATGGGGTTAGCGTGCACACTATGGCATCCCTTCAGCTGATGTCAGGCAGTGCCAGACTACTCCTGCCTGTACTGAATGGCATACACGCTGGTAGGCACTGTGTCATGCCTTGAGGCTGTCATGAACACACGCTGTCATGTACATTGTGCCATGGCCCTACACGCTGGGTATGCACTGTGTCATGCCTTGAAGCTGTCATGGCCCTACACGCTGGGCTGACACTGTGTCATGACATACACGCTGGGCAGGCACTGTGTCATGCCTTGAAGCTGTCATGAGTATTACACGCGACGTCCCGGCAACATGACAGTGCAGGGCAGGACAAGAGTCAAGCCCTGCACACATCATGGGGTTATATATAAACATAGATAGCATTATAATTATAAAGTAGTACATTAATAATGACCATATGAATTGTAGTGTACATAGCTACCATGATGGTGGCGATGATGAGATGAAGATGGTAGTGATATGATGATGAAGATAATATGATATTATTATTAATTATGATGATAAAAGTAATAATAATGATAAGTATAGTAATAATAATAATGATAACAAAGATATGGTAAAGGTTGATGACAGTCATCATCAATATCACTGCTAGGGAGTGTTCACGGGTCACCCCGGGTCATCCTGGGTCACCCCGGGTCACCCTGGGTCACCCTGTGTCACCCCGGGTCACCCCGGGTGGTGTGGCGGGGCTCACCGGCCTGTATCATGAATGACAGATCATGATGACAATAATAATAATAACAATGATAATAGTAATGATGATAATTGCATGTAATAACAATATACATATTAACACAATGTTGTTATTTAGGTGTTCAGCCGTGCACCGTCACACTGCAACACTGGAGAGAGCGTGTCCCGGGCTGGCTAGCAATGGGCTGCCAGGGCACGTGTAATACTGCCACACAAACTTGTGTCCTATTGTAATACTGGACACACGTACTAGACATTAGCCCCTATGATATGTACTAACACTGATAAGCTTACACTGCCTTAGCTTGTAATGCACTCACTGTACGCATAAAGTAGTACTCTTCCTATACTATAGGCCAGAGGAAGCAGGTCAGCTTGTCACTGACCTGGCTGGAGGTCACCCATGCTGGACGGCTGGCAAGGGGTGTGAGGGGAGACTTGTTTTGAGCATGAGGTGGAGGGGCAAGACGCTCTGGCCAGGGGATCAGTGGCTGGCAGCATTCACACATTGGTCTTGTAGCATGAGGCTTGGGAGGCATGGGAAAGGTCTCTTGGTGTGTTGTGTGGGTTATACTTGGCCACGGCACCAGAGGCAGTACGCAAACTCACCGAGCGGCCTACTGAGTGCCTAGGTACACAGGGCGCTCCAGGCTCAACGACAGAGCCATAAATCTTTTGACCCGTAGTACGTCCATAGAGGTCCTGGAGGGAACTTTGGTGTCCGGGGCCAGAGGAAAGGCTACCCTGTGGAATAGGGGGCAGGGGTATTTGTGGGGCCTGGGGCAACCTGTGGGGGCCAGACAGACTCCCGGTGGTACGTCCATAGACACCCTGAGGACTGTGATTGCCCACCCTTACACTATTGCGACCCAGCTGTCCGTACACCCCTTGACTCTTTGGCGTGAAGGCAGAATTACTGGGAGACAGAGACGGTCCTGGGTATTGGGGCACAGGAGAGTTTCTTGAGCTGTTGCTGGCACTGCTGGGGTTGGCACTGTTGCTGTGGTAGCCGCTGGAGTGTGTGGACTGACTGCTGTTGAAGCTGTTTTGGGCCACAGCCAATAAATCATCCTGCACAGCATCTCTCTTGACTTGTTGATGCTGCGGCTGATATTGATGCTTTTGGTGTTGTTGTTGTTGTTGTTGTTGCTGGTGCTGTTGTTGTAGTGTCTGTTGTTGATGCTGTAGTTGTTGTTTTTGATGTTGTTGTTGTTGTTGTAGCTGCTGTTGTACCTGCTGTTGTTGCTGTTGCTGTTGTTGCTGTTGTTGTTGCTGTTGTTGTTGTGTTGTGTTGTTGTTGTTGCTGTTGTTGTTGTTGTTGTTGTTGTTGTTGTAGGTGCTGTTGTTGCTGTTGGTCAGTGAAGGAAGTTAGGGGCCGGCTGCCATATATAGGATCCATAGGGGGCTTGATATCTTGTGTAATATTCCTCTGCCGGCGAATCACAACCGTTGACTCTGCAGCCGGGTAGACGAGGGTGCCAAGGGTGCCGGGCGCTGGGGAGACGGTGCGGCCCGGACTGTGACTGTACCCGTAAGGAGTGCCGGGCGATGAGGTGAGGGGCGGCCGCTGTAGTGACACGGTCTTGGGGGAGGTGGGCAGCTGGTTAGGGTCGGGTGGCAGCTGGGTGAGGTCATCCACACTGTTTGACCTGAAATACATCACCGACACCTGTTACTGTGGGGTTCAAGGCAGCACAAAGAGTGTAATGCTATGTGCTATTTAAGTGGATAAAGGGATTTAATAAAGGAGAGGTAGGAAAGGTTCTTAGGGCTATTAACCAGGGTAGAACAAGAAGTAACGGATTCAAGCTGGAAAAGCGTAGATTTAAAAAAGAAATAGGGAAAACTGGTTCATAAATAGGGTGGTAAATGATTGGAATGGACTCAGTAGACAGGTAGTTATTGCGGAGTCCTTAGTGAGCTTTAAAGGGAGGCTAGATAAATTCATGGATAGGTGGATGTAGGTAGTGTTAAGTAACAGGAACTACCTCGTGTAGGTCTCACGGCCTCTTGTAGCTTCCTTATTTTCTTATGTTCTTGTGTACAGTAACATTTGTATAAGTCAAGAAAGAATGCAGATGGTCAATGTTGAGTCTATAGGGGTCTTTAAAAGGAGTCTGGATAAATTCATGGATGGGGATGAAAGGTGGATGTAGGTAGTGTTAAGTAACAGGAACTACCTCGTGTAGGTCTCGCGGCCTCTTGTAGCTTCCCTATGTTCTTATGTTCTTATGATCAATTAACTCCGCTAATGTCAATGAAGAAATGAAATACTCAGCTGAGAAAAAAGCTACCATCCATACCTGTGTCTGAGAGAGAGAGAGAGAGAGAAGAGAGAGAAAGAGAGAGAGAGAGAGAGAGAAAAAAAAAAAGAGAAAGAAAAGAGTAAAAGAAGAGAGAAAAAGAGAGAGAGAGAGAGAGAGAGAAAAAAAAAAAGAGAGAGTTCCATACCTGTGTCTGATGAGGTCCGTGGCTCCCGAGTGCACCCCGGACTCCTCCGAGTGCTCCGGCGGGGTGTTGGAGGAGGAGGTGGAGAGGGAGTCGCTGCGCTGGGAGTGCTCCTCCGGCACCACCCCGGAGTCTGCGCTGCGGGTGCTGCGCGGCGTCATGGGGCCCTGGGGGGGGGGGGGAGTAATGGTATAAAGTGACCGAAGAAAATCACAGACAATCACAGAAAATCACTAAAAAGGCACAGAAAATCACAAAAAATCTCTGAAAATCACAAAAAAATATCAGAAGAAAATCACAAAAAATCACAGAAGGGAAAAGCGTAGATTTAAAAAAGAAATAGGGAAAAACTGGTTCACAAATAGGGTGGTAAATGATTGGAATGGACTCAGTCGTGGGGTAGTTAGTGCGGAGTCAATAGGGAGCTTTAAAAGGAGGCTAGATAAGAAATCACAGGCGTTACTATAAAAATCCTGCCTGTGCCACCACGGGCGAGGGCCAACTATCACAGCCCTCAAGTGAACCTCCAGGGCCTACCATCCCACCCCTGGAGGTCACTGCCTACACGCGCTATAGGCATAGATGTGTGTAAAATAAAAAAAAAAAAAAAAAAAAAAAAAATAATAATAATAATAATAATAATAATAATAATAATAATAATAATAATATAATAATAATAATAATAATAATAATAATAATAATAATAATAATAATAATAATAATAAATAAAATAAATGTTCTTATCAATATTTCAGATCTCGCCAATGCCTGAGGGGTGTGTACCTGAGTGTCGAGGTGGTGCAGGGCCTGGGGGCTGCGTGTGTGGAGGTGGTCGGCATCCTCATAGTCAGGCCCCGAGGCTGAGCCGTGCCGTGTCATTCGCTCCTCCATGGCCCGGCGGTAGGCCAGGATCTGTGTGGCAGGTACGGAATCAAGGTTTTAGCAAGTGTTCCGTCCATTAACCCCTTGAGGCCCAGAACGTAATTTCCATTGTCATTTGGGTACCATTAAACAATTTTTTTTTAATATAAGCAATATTTTATAGATATGACCTGTTTAGTATCCTTGTCGACTTAGAAATTTGTTATATTTAGTTACTTTTCATAATTTTATGGCTCGACAACAGAAATTTTATATAGTAGGAAAGATCTGGGCGTGAAGGCGTGAAGCATGAGGCCTTAAGATAGAATGGAATTTTTGCCTCGTTAAAAAAAATAGACTATAGGTTACATATTTTTGCACTTGTCCGTCAATGCCTGTGCTCACCTGTTGGCGGTCCACATATCTGGGGTCCGGGGGGTCAGCTGCGCAGCCACCGTGGTTCGCCGCTGTTTCACGCAACAGAGCGTAGTCTCCGGCCTCGTCCTCGGAGTCTGACAGCGTGGTCACCCGGCGGTAGGTGGCCTCCTGGGGGTGCTCGCCATGTCTGCCCCGACCCTTTCTGACGGGGAGAGAAGGAAGCATTGTATTAACCCCTTGAGGCCCAAATCTTTCCATTGATATATACTAGTATATAATTGTCTGTTATTAGCCGTGAAATTTCGAAAAGTAGCTTAAATATACAAATTAGCTAGTGGCCCTTTCTGGTGGGGAGAAAAGGAAGCATTGTATTAACCCCTTGAGGCCCAAATCTTTTCATTGATATATAAAATTGTCTGTTATTAGCCATGAAATTTCGAAAAGTAGCTTAAATATACCAAATTAGCTAGTCCCGTCCCTATCTGGTGGGAGAAAAGCAAGCATTGTATTGGCTGTACACGTAATGACTGGTGGGGCTGAGGTTTTTATGTGTAATTATGAGAACTAATGCGACTAATAATATATCTCATTAGTATTAAATTCACTGGTTTAGTATGTGTGTAAGTGGTGTGTTGGTGTTTGAAGTCAGTGTTCTGGTTGTATAGTGATGTATATACCCCTTCACGCTCAGATCTTTCCATTGATGTATATAATTGTCTGTTATTAGCTAGGAAATTTCGAAAAGTAGCTTAAATATACCAAATTAGCTAGTGGACAAGGATACTAAACATGTCATATCTATAAAATCTTGCTTATATTCATTAACCCCTTGAGGCCCAGAACGTAATTTCCATGGTAATGTGGGTACCATTAGATGATTTTTAGTGAATATAAGCAATATTATATAGGTAGATATGACCTGTTTAGTATCCTTGTCCACTAACTAATTTGGAATATTCAGTTACTAGCAGGATTATTATAGTGACGCCTGTGATTAGAGGCTCATGCCGCCCCCCTGTGTCTTCCGATGCACTCGCAGTCGAAGGTAGAGTTAATGAGCAGGGCATGTGGGTGTTCTTAGGCCACTCGACGGTGCAGAAAATATTTCAAGTGGATTTATGGGTCTCACGCGAGATCGAACTCGGGTCTTCAAGAACGCCACCCAGTGACGCTAACCACTCTGCTACCGCCTCCCCAAGGAAACTGTGACAAGGGTAGGTGAGGTGCCTACTTGGGTGAGGTGACTGTGACAAGGCTAGGCGAGTGTGTATGAATGAGTTTGTATGAATTATGTGTATGAATGAGGTGACTGTGACAAGGGTAGGTGAGGTGCTTACTTGGGTGCTGTGAGAGTGTTGTCGTCGTGGAAGGTGACCTTGGTGCGTGGGGACAGGGGCTTGGAGTGGCTGTGGGTGGGCTTGCTGGGACGCAGCCAGTAGATCTCCTCCTCCTGACCCCGGGCACGCTTCTCCTGGTGGGTCTGTAAGGTCAGGTCAGGTCAGGTGGACATAAGTATAGATTCCCTCAATAAAAGAAAGAATCAAAAAGGATCTTAATCTATTTTTCTTTGATTTATGCTATTTCCATTTGATACTTTTCTACTGCTTTGGCAGCCATCTGTCATGTGTGGGAAGAGCTCATTGTGCAGGTCACAAATAGGGTGGTAAATGATTGGAATGGACTCAGTAGACAGGTAGTTAGTGCGGAGTCATTAGGGAGCTTTAAAAGGAGGCTAGATAAATTCATGGATGGGGATGAAAGGTGGATGTAGGTAGTGTTAAGTAACAGGAACTACCTCGTATAGGTCTCGCGGCCTCTTGTAGCTTCCTTATGTTCTTATGTTCTAGGTATGAAAACTCCTCACTATCATAATTATGAAGTCAATATCAGTTATAGCAAGAACAGTAGTAGTAAAGCAGTAGGAGTACGTACATAAGAACATAAGAACATAAGGAAGCTACAAGAGGCCGTGAGACCTACACAAGGTAGTTCCTGTTACTTAACACTACCTACATCCACCTTTCATCCCCATCCATGAATTTATCCAGACTCCTTTTAAGCCCAGACTCCGCATTGACCACCTATCTACTGAGTCCATTCCAATCATGCACCACCCTATTTGTGAACCAGTTTCTCCCTATTTCCTTTTTCCTTTTTAAGTAAGTACTAGAGTAAGTACATAGATGGTGGTAATAGTGACTGTATCTTACCTTTTGCACAACACCCATAATAGTCCTCTTTGGGGCTGCGTCGGTGATGGCGTAGGCCTTGCCAGCCCCCACCACCAGCAGGGGGGCCGCCGCCTGCTCCTCCCGGGTGCCCTCACTGTGCACAAGCTCCACGTCATTCACCAGCTTGATGGAGCGAGCGGAGGACACGCAGGCCCGGGCCACTGTCACTCTCAGCTTGAATATCCATTTAGACTGTGGGAGAAAGTTGTGTTAACCCCTTGAGACCCAGAACGTAATTTTCATCATAATTTAGCTACCGATAGATGCTTTTTAGTGACTATAAGCAATATTTTATGGATATGACTTGTTTAGCATCCTTGTCGACTACCTAATTTGGTATATTTAGTTACTTTTTGTAATTTTATGGCTCGACAACATACAATTTTTTATAGCAAATATAGCCCTTGAGATCCAGAACGTAATTTTCATTGTAATTTGGCTACCTATAGATGATTTTTAGTGAATATAAGCAATATTTTATAGATATGACCTGTTTAGTATCCTTGTCAACTATCTAATTTGGTATATAAAGTTACTTTTTGTAATTTTATGGCTCGACAACATACAATTTTTTATAGCATAGGAAAGATCTGGGCGTGAAGGGGTTAAAGAGGAGTGAGGCTGTAGTGAAAAGGGATCCTATTGGCACACTTTGTATGACTTCTGTATCCCAAAGTCAGTGTTTGTGGCTGTGACATCCTTATAGTAATGGTCTTGTTGACAGTGTACTACAGTAAACACTCTCTAAATTGATCCTGTATAATTCAAACTGTTTCAGGCCAGTTCAAATTTTTCAATAACTTTCCATAATTCGAGCAAGTTTGAATTATCCTTACTAGTGGGAGTCCCCAAAATTCCACCCAGGTCTGCCCCCAATTAGATGGAATTAGAGAGGGTTTACTGTAATGAGCTCTGGTTTCAAAGTCTTTTCTTCCACCTTTCCCTTCAGCATACTATGAAACAAGCAGAGTGAAAAATTATTTACTAAAGAAATTGATTATTGCTGTATTGATAGGATGGATTAGTATGCATTATGAGAGGCTAAGTTGCTGTGTTTACCTTGACAGACAGTGTTTACCTAGCCATCTCTCTATCTATCTATCTAGCCATCTATCTAGCCATCTATCTATCTATCTATCTAGCCATCTATCTATCTATCTAGCCATCTATCTATCTATCTATCTATCTAGCCATCTATCTATCTATCTAGCCATCTATCTATCTATCTATCTATCTATGTTTACCTTCACAGTGAGCAGCAGCCAGAGCACCACCCACAGGAACAGGTGGACAATGGTGCCGATCACAGCCGCCAGCACCACAGCGTCCAGCGAGCCGCGGTACACCAGCGACAGGTCCCACAGCAGCGGCCCGTGCGTCACGCCCAGCAACACCAACACCACCAGGGCAACACAGGGCGGCACAAAGCTGTTCACCTGACCCGGCTCCTCCTCAAACTGACAAAAATAAAGGTACAACATTGATAAAATTGATTGATAAAGTTGATTGATTGGTTGATAAAAGTTGATTGTAAAAAGCTAGGTATTTTGAGTGCTTGGGTGAGTGAACTGTTCTCTGTTTGGTTAGAGAGAGGACTTAACCCTGTAAAAAGCAAGGTGTTTTGAGTGCTTGGGTGAGTGAACTGTTCTCTGTTAGGTTAGAGAGAGGACTTAACCCTGTAAAAAGCAAGGTGTTTTGAGTGCTTGGGTGAGTGAACTGTTCTCTGTTTGGTTAGAGAGAGGACTTAACCCTGTAAAAAGCAAGGTGTTTTGAGTGCTTGGGTGAGTGAACTGTTCTCTGTTAGGTTAGAGAGAGGACTTAACCCTGTAAAAAGCAAGGTGTTTTGAGTGCTTGGGTGAGTGAACTGTTCTCTGTTTGGTTAGAGAGAGGACTTAACCCTGTAAAAAGCAAGGTGTTTTGAGTGCTTGGGTGAGTGAACTGTTCTCTGTTTGGTTTGAGAAAGGACTTAACCCCTTGAGGCCCAGAACGTAATTTCCATTGTAATTTAACCACCATTAGATGATTTTTAATTAATATAAGCAATAATTTGTACTACATTAACATCACATGGCTCATCATTATAAAATTTTTCAATCCAATAAAGTTGAGGGTTAAGATGACAAGACAAGATACCCCCAATTAGATCGAATTAGAGAGGGTTTACTGTAATAATAATAATAATAATAATAATAATAATAATAATAATAATAATAATAATAATAATAATAAGACTGCTACTGCTACTGATACCGTTCTTAATTATTATCAAAAGAAAAAAAAATAGGTACAACATTAACCCCTTGAGACCCATAACGTAATTTCCATTGTAATTTGGGTATCATTAGACGATTTTTAGTGACTATAAGCAATATTTTATACATAATGACCTGTTTAGTATCCTTGTCCACTAACTAAATTGGTATATTAAGTTACTTTCCATTATTTTATGGCTAACAACAGACAATTTTTTATATAGCAAAGGAAAGATCTGGGCGTGAAGGGGTTAATGGCTGAAAGAAAAAAAAATTCTTCATCCAGATATTTTACAATGGAACAATTCTTTACAGACTTGAATTTAAGCCTTGACTTGCAAGAAGGAAAGAGGAGCCATGATGAAGGACCTTCCAGCACTGGGCTACGCTGAGTGAGTGTTGCAATCCATTTGGAGGAGACTGATGCCCTGTAGTCTATTTTTTTAACGAGGCAAAAATTCCATTCTATCTTACGGTCTCATGCTTAAAATGATGCCTATGTTTACCTGATGATATGATTAACTATGATTAAATATAGCTGAAATTTAGAAGAAGCGTAGTATTCCCTTCTGGTTAAAATGATGCCTATATTTACCTGATAATATGGTTAACAATGATAAAGTACAGCTGAAATTTAGAAGAAATGTAGTATTCCCTTCTCCTGGCATCAAATATCAGTCAGTAAGCAGCAAGGGATCAGGTTTTTTTGCCTCGTTAAAAAAAATAGACTAGTTAGACATTTAGACTTATTGTTGTGCCTTTGATTAGACACATTTTCCTCAATGAAATAGCATCCCAATAAGAACATAAGAACATAAGGAAGCTACAAGAGACCGTGAGACCTACACGTGGTAGTTCCTGTTACTTAACACTACCTACATCCACCTTTCATCCCCATCCATGAATTTATCCAGCCTCCTTTTAAAGCTCCCTAATGACTCTGCACTAACTACCTGTCTACTGAGTCCATTCCAATCACTTACCACCCTATTTGTGAACCAGTTTTTCCCTATTTCCTTTTCCCTATTTTATTCCCGATTAAATGGTGGTCAGATGTTCAGATAGGGAACAAGGCCATATTATAATTTTTTTTTATTGAATAGGGAAACTCCATCAGTCTTCTCAATTTGTAGTAATAGTAGTTCATTACTTTATACTTTGATAATGATGGCACTAGTGTATCTGCTATTGGTGCCTGCTATGACCTTCTCTTGCTCTTATGGCACTTGTGTATCTGCTATTGGTGCCTGCTATGACCTTCTCTTGCTCTTATGGCACTTGTGTATCTGCTATTGGTGACTGCTATGACCTTCTCTTGCTCTTCTATTCTCATTCTTTGTATGAATTGATATATTTTTTATGCATGTTGATGTCCCTTCGTTAGTTTTACTTTTATGGTTATATAAAAAATGTCGAGAGGAACCTTAATCGCCTTGACCATTACCTTGTTACCGGAGAGAGAGAGAGAGAGAGAGAGAGAGAGAGAGCAATCCGCATAGATCGTGGTGTTTTAAAATGTGGTTGAGATTCGGGGAGAAATTTGTGTTTATAATTGAGAAATAAGTTGAATACAAAGGTAAGTGTGGAATAGGGTGATGCCTGTGTACAGTAAACCCTCTGTAAATTGTACCCGTATAATTCAAACTTCGGATAATTCGACCTTTTTAGGGCCAGTTCAAATTTTTCAATAACTTTCCATAATTCGAGCAAGTTTGAATTATCCTTAGCCTTACTATCGGGAGGGGGAGGAGGAAGAAGGGGGGGAGGGGAGGGGAAGGAGGAGGAGGAAGGGAGGAGGAGGAGGAGAGGAGGAGGAAAAACAATTTTTTTTAAAGTATCCTTCGATTTGTATACAATCATTCAGAGTCCTTCACTGGCCTCTTCGCTCCTTCACGCATCCTACAGGAGTCATGGGAGGGCATTAGAAATCCCACATGATTGCTGTTGCTTGCTTGTTAGGAGGCCTTATTTCTTCCCTACTTCTACCTTCCATCACGGTGACCCTCGATGTTAGGTGGCCAGCAAGAGTAAGTACGTGTGTATCATTGTCTATGCAAGCCACAGTAGGTCTGTAGAGTCCGGGGATAAAGAGTGAAATAAGGGTTGTTTACATCGGGCAGCAAGACATTCCCACAGCCAGCCATTAGCCAAGCGTTATCGCCAATCTGACATTATATTGGCTTTGATATTCTAATTCCTCGGTCTTGATAAGGGGGGGTCCACTCTACAACATTTCCTTAATAAATCGATAATTAATGAGAAAACAGTGGTTTGTGGCACCGTATTAGCGGGACCATAAAACAATAACATTTTATTTTCTTTCCTTTCCTTTGAACTATGATTTGCGGAGCTCTTATGACGTTACTTTATTTATTGGAGGGTTTGTTCATTCAATTAAGCCGTTACTTAGGCTGTCATCATATTTGTATAGCAGAAAGTACTCTAGCTTTCCGCAATTAAATTTTTTTTATTTTTATTCATGGGTTTAAGGCAATATTTATGTTAGATCATTAAACCAATATGGTTAAATCATCATTAATCCCCCGTACATATATATAACTTATAAAGGCATTGCGCTGGTGAATGAAATGATCACCAACACACGACAGCCGTCAGCAGTGGCGTACCGAGGGGTATATATATATATATATATTTCTAATTATTTATTCCTTGCAAAAGGGGGGGGGGGCATGGCCGCATAGCCCCCCCCCCTCGTAACGCCACTGCCTACATCCACCTTTCATCCCCATCCATGAATTTATCCAGCACCCTTTTAAAGCTCCCTAATGACTCCGCACTAACTACCTGTCTACTGAGTCCATGCCAATAATTCACCACCCTATTTGTGAACCAGTTTTTCCCTATTTCCTTTTTAAATCTACGCTTTTCCAGTTTGAATCCGTTACTTCTTGTTCTACCCTGATTAATAGCCGCAAGAACTTTTCCTTCCTACATCTCCTTTATTATATCCCTTGAACCACATAAAAACTTCTATCAGATCGCTCCTTACTCTTCGTCTCTCGAGTGAGTGTAAATTTAATAGCTTCAGTGTCTTCTCATAACTAGAGATATTATGAGCGTCCCAAGAGCAGTGTGTTAACCCCTTTACGCCCAGATCTTTCCTTTGCTATAAATAATCGTATATTGTCGAGCCATAAAATTACGAAAAGTAACTGAATACACCAAATTAGTTAGTCGACAAGGATACTAAACAGGTCATAGCTATAAAATATTGCTTATATTCACTAAAAATCGTCTAATGGTAGCCAAATTACAATGAAAATTACGCTCTGGGTCTCAAGGGGTTAATTATGCTCATGCTCCTTCCCTCACCGTGACATGGAAGCGTTGTCGGCTGTGTGCCACAAACTGCGTGAACTTCTGATAGCCGTAGAGATAGAGGGCCGAGGAGGACACCGTCACCAGCATCACCGCCGCCAGTAGCAAGCCAACAGTCGCGGGGAGATTCAGAAGAAAAGTTTCACCGCCTCGAAGCTCCTGGCCGTTGCCGCAGACGTGAAGCTGTGTGGAGGGAAGAAGGTTATTAGAAGGGTATTAGAAGGTAGTTGATGAGTTGTTTGGGAGGGAAGAAGGTTATTAGAAGGGTATTAGCAGGTTATTAGAAGGTAGTTGAGTTGTTTGGGAGGGAAGAAGGTTATTAGAAGGGTATTAGAAGGTAGTTGATGAGTTGTTTGGGAGGGAAGAAGGGTATTAGAAGCTTATTAGAAGGTAGTTGATGAGTTGATTTCATATTACCAGTAGTGTATTTCCCTCAGGGGGCTTAGAAGATAGTAATCAAGAGATGGCGATAGGGACAACAGCATCCATTAACCCCTTCACGCCCAGATCTTTCCTTTGCTATAAAAAATCGTCTGTTGTCGAGCCATAAAATTACGGAAAGTAACTTAATAAACCAAATGAGTTAGTAGACAAAGATACTAAACAGGTCATATCTATAAAATATTGCTTGTATTCACTAAAAATCGTCTAAAGGTGGTCAAATTACAATGGAAATTACGTTCTGGGCCTCAAGGGATTAAAATACAGATGTCACATGGCAATGTGTTTCTTGTGTTGCCAGTGACGAGCAAGGGGTGGGACAGGCGGGGAGGGGGAGAGAGGGGTGACAGATCAAGGGGGGGGGGGGGGGGGGGGGGGGGGGGGGGGGTAGGTAGTGGGGGGAACGGGGTGCTAGATTAAGGGGGGGGGGCAGGCTGGAAGGGGGGGAGGGGAGAGGGTGACAGTGAGATGGTTGCCGTTCCCTAAGCCATAACACAAACCTGCCCAGCTTTAGGCCTCGCATAGAGATTCGCACACCTGTAATGTGACCTGTTACACCAGCACCCCCCGCACCCCTTCCTCACCCTTTTGAGGTATCCTGGATGTTCTGTGCTTATGTCTGTGTCTCTATATATGTGTGTCTGTGCTGTTCTGTCAGTCAGTGTCTGTGTGTCTGTACTGTTCTGTCAGTGTCTGTGTGTCTGTGCTGTTCTGTCCTGTTAGTGGCTGTAGGACGTACCTTGTAGAGGACGGTGAAGGCGGTGACGATGAGGAGGGTGTGGATGCCGTTGACGATGAGCTGCAGGGAGAAGAGCAGCCCGAAGGCCTTGCTGGTGTGCCAAAACACCGAGGGGTATCTGAGGGACACATACGAAACATAAGAACATAAGGAAGGGTTCATATACGCCCAGATCTTTCCTTCTATAATAATATAAGCGAAAGTGTGTCTGTCTGTCTGTGTGTGTATGTGGTATAGGTTCCGCCCCCCGTGGCGCAAACACCTCATATGGCACATTTTTGGAATCAGGTTGACCAGGGGAAGGTCATAAGCCCATTTATGAGATGATCCGATCACTTTTTTTTATTTTTTATTTTTAGCAGCCTATTAGCGATAATTGTGAAAACAAAAGTGGGTTGCGAGAATTGAGGAAGCCTTGATGTAGAGTGATGGGTAATGGGTGAGTGAATAGGTGGGGTGATGGGTAATGGGTGTGGGGTGATGGGTGAGTGAATGGGTGGGGGGTGATGGGTTGTGGGTGATGGGTGATGGGTGAGGGAATAGGTGGGGGGTGATGGGTAATGAGTGAGTGAATGGGTGTGTGGTGATGGGTAATGGGTGAGTGAATGGGTGGGGGGTGATGGGTAATGGGTGAGTGAATGGGTGGGGGGTGATGGGTAATGGGTGAGTGAATGGGTGGGGGGTGATGGGCAATGGGTGAGTGAATGGGTGGGGGGAATACATACATTTCTACATCCATGATTTCATTAAAGTTAGAAGGGGCTATCTGGAGAGTCCATGTTTGGTGGGCCTTCGGCCCACCAAACACAGGTGCTGGGCCGAAGGCCCACCAATAGCCCTCCGCAGGAGCTAGCCAAAAAGTCCGCCCGGAGGGCGGCTTTGCGGCTAGTTGCTGTATAAAATCGTCTGTTGTCGAGTCATAAAATTACGAAAAGTAACTGAATATACCAAATTAGTTAGTCGACAAGGATACTAAACAGGTCATATCCATAAAATATTGCTTATAGTCACTAAAAATCGTCTAATGGTGGCCAAATTACAATGGAAATTACGTTCTGGGCCTCAAGGGGTGAATAAAGGCACATGGTATGAGTACATCAGAGCACATAGTACCAAAATGCATATGCTAAACACGCACCTGATGGCAAACACCAATAGGGCGATGGTGTAATTCAGCAGCTCAGGCGACAGAGGAGTCCAGTCGCCAACGTCAGGCAGATGCGCGGCTAGGGACGGGCTGTAGGCGGGGGGCGGTGACGCTACCCCCGACGCGCCGCCTTCAGGAGACCCATGTACTACGCTCCTTCCCCCGGGCTCCCTAGACGTCTCCCACTTTGTTGTTGTGTCATAGGAAGTTTTGCTCCCCGTCACTACGTAGGCACCTTTTCCAGAAGGGTGTTTGTCTCGGGTCTTGGCCTGTGTACCTTGTGGGTGGGGAGGGTGGCCCGTCGCGTCCAACATGGCCTCGGGGTTGCGTAAGGGGGAGGGCAGGGACAGAGCCTCGTCAGTGATAGGCACGGAGACGTTCAGGACACTCTGCACTATCAGTCTATCGTTGTGAGGCACTAGGAAATCCAAATCAGTTTTCCAAATTTCATCTGCAAGAGAGAGACAACATGCGTTAATATATTACAATTATTACATACATACTAAATTGGAACTAAATTGGCCCACACATACACCCTTTTTATATTCTCTTACTGTCTTCTTTAGAGGGACTGGCAATTGGTGGGCTTTTTGTTACTTTATATATATATATATATATACTCACCAACCCCTTCTGTCTACACGCTGATGAAGACATATCCAGTGTTCTTTACATGCATATTAAAACGTTCCTCTCGTGCCCATCCTTCCATCGCACCCTCAACCCGCACACATCACGCCGTAAATAATCCCAGCGCGAGGGACCCCCAGCCCTATACGCCATGAACAGCTTTCCCCGATCGCCCATTCTCCCTCCTTGCGCCCCTCGGCTCTTTCTAATGCAAATCAGCTCCTGATGTAACAACGGGTCCTCTGCGCCCCGCCTCAGACAGGGACGGGAAGACAATACATGTGGGGGAGTGTGTGTGTAGCGGTTCTTCCTGACGGAGGTGTTGACGGAGATAATGAAGGACTCTTAACCCCTTCACACCCAGATCTTTCCTTTGCTATAAAAAATTGTCTGTTGTCGATCCATAAAATTACGAAAAGTTACTCTATACATATACCAAATTAATTAGTGGACAAGGATACTAAGCAGGTCATATCTATAAAACATTGCTTATACTAATTAAAAATCGTCTAATGGTACCCAAATTACAATGGAAATTACGTTCTGGGTCTGAAGGGGTTAATACCAAAAAAGGGGAAATGTGCCAGTCTCTTGGTATAAATGAGACAATATCTGACAGCAGTAAAAAATAAGGTGATGGGTATTAATTCATGATAGTTCAGATTGAGTTAGTTGCGGGAAAGGTAATTTTTTTTTTTTTTGTATTGAAACAGTTATTAATTAAGTGATGTGGTGGTGTGATGTTTTGTCTTGACCCACGCCAACGATGGTGGTGGTGATGGTGGCGGTACCGAGGCCCCACGCTGCCAGACATTGATCGTTGCCACTCCCTATTGCGGCACACACACACACACACACACATGTACACACACATACACACACACATGTACACACACACATGTACACACACACTATAGTCTCCCTTCCCCATCCTTCCCCACATTTTCCTAATCCTCCAGAACTGATCATTTAACAAAGGACCTTCGATTTATGTCGCTCAGAGAGAGAGAGAGAGAGAGAGAGAGAGAGAAAAAAAAATATATATATATAAGAGAAAAACAGAGGGAGAGAGAGAAAAGGAAACAAAATATAAGAGAAAAGAAAATAGAAAAAGAGAGAGAGAGAGAGAGAGAGAGAAAAGAAACATAAAAGATAAGAGAACCAAAGATAAGAAACAGAACTACAATTTTTTTCCCTCGGCATCGGATTTGTGTGTGTGTGTGTGTGTGTGTGTGTGTGTGTGTGTGTGTGTGAAAAGTTGAAAACACGCACTGGAAGACAGGCTTTGTTGATTTTCCAGAGCCACGCTGGAACCACACACACACTCTCTCTCTCTCTCTCTCTCTCTCTCTCTCTCTCTCTCTCTCTCTCTCTCTCTCTCTCCCTCCTTCCTTCCTCTATTTCTCTTATTTACCCCTCTCTCTCTCTTTACCCATCCCTCTCTCTTTCTATCTTTCTTCCTTCCATCTTTCTCAACTAATTCCTCTCTCTCTCTCTCTCTCTCTCTCTCTCTCTCTCTCTCTCTCTCTCTCTCTCTCTCTCTCTCTCTCTCTCTCTCTCTCTCTCTCTCTCTCATCTTTCCAGTTAATAAAGTCAGCGTCGGACATCAAGGACGAAATGGAGAAGGGGAAGAGATCTTTGAATGAGAAGAGAGAAAAGAAGAGAGAGAGAGAGAGAGAGAGAGAAGAGAGAGTCAAAAAAAAGAGAGAGAGAAGAAGAGAGAGAGAGAGAAGGCGTCGTAACAGGGAGAAAGGGAGTTTTAGAGAAAAAAAAGGCGTCAAGAGAGAGAGAGAGAGGAGAGAGAGAGAGAGAGAGAGAGAGGAGGTGTCGTAACAGGGAGAAAGGGAGTTTTAGAGAAAAAAAGGCGTCGGAGAGAGAGAGAGAGAGAGAGAGAGAGAGAGAGAGAGAGAGAGAGAGAGAGAGAGAGAGAGGCGTCGTAACAGGGAGAAAGGGAGTTTTAGAGAGGGAGAGAGAGTGAGGCGTCGTAACGGAGGGAGAGAGAGAGAGAGAGAGAGAGAGAGAGAGAGAGAGAGAGAGAGCATCCTGCCAGGCCAGTCATCAGATACATAAATCACCCTGGCTGGCTCCCCCTTTCTTCTCCCAGCTCTTCGTCGCTTTGCCTCGCGTAGCCAACTCCTGTAGGCGATGGGCGGGCGGGGCGGAGCTGTCGGGGGCGGGGCTCATAAAAAACAATTGTGGTAGTGGAGGACGGGTGGTAGTTGGTGTTGAGTGGTGAGGGGTTACTGGTTGGTGTAGAGGTGTTTTAGTGGTGGTGACAGTGTGTTGCTGATGGTGTTGGTGGTGGTGATTGTGGTGGTGTTGAGTGGTGAGTGGTGGTTACTGGTTGTATACTGTATTGTAGGTCTACTGGGTGTAGAGGTGTTTTTGTGGTGGTGACAGTGTGTGGTTGGTGTTGGTGTTGTTGGTGGTTTGAGAGGGGCTCATAAAAAAAATTGTGGTGGTGGTGGAGGATGGGTGGTGGTGTTGGGTTGGTGTTGAGTGAGTGGTGAGGGGTTACTGGTTGGTATAGAGGTGTTTTAGTGGTGGTGACAGTGTGGTTGATGGTGTTGATGGTGTTCGTTGTGGTGGTGGTGGTGGTTGGTGTTGAGTGGTGAGTGGTGGTTACTGGTTGGTGTAGAGGTGTTTTAGTGGTGGTGACACTGTGGTCGTTGATGGTGTGGTTGGTGTTGGTGGTGGTGGTTGTTGTGGTGGTGGCGGAGGATAGTTGGTGGTTGGTGTTGAGTGGTGAGGGGTTACTGGGTGGTATAGAGGTGTTTTAGTGGTGGTGACTGTGTGGTTATGACACAGTAGTTGGTGTTGGTGGTTTGTTTCTGAGCCTCTATAATTTTGACTTATTATTTTCTTTCATTTTTTTTAGCTACTGGTTTTTTTTATTAGCTACGGAACTAACTATATCATTTTTTACTCTCTCTCTCTCTCTCTCTCTCTCTCTCTCTCTCTCTCTCTCTCTCTCTCTGTGTAATTTTGACTTCTCATTTTTTTTAGCTACTCTGGTGGTGTTTTTTTTCGACCCACGGAACTGACATAGCATTTATTTTACTCTCTCTCTCTCTCTCTCTCTCTCTCTCTCTCTCTCTCTCTCTCTCTCTCTCTCTCTCTCTCTCTCTCTCTCTCTCTCTCTCTCTCTCTCTCTCTCTCCCTCCTTAACTTACTTAGAGCTGAGCAAGAAAAAAAGTTGTAGGAGGAAAAAAAGAAAATAAATTGAAGACTGGTTTCCCCTCGAGGCTGACGTCTTCCGGCTGCTTCCTCCCCTCCCTTCCTTCCTCTCCTCTCCCCTTTCCCTTCCCCTCCCTCCCTTCCCTTCCACTCATCTCCCTTCCCCTCTCCTCTCCTCTCCTTTCCAGACCTAGCGTCCCTCCCTACCCCCAGCCTCCCCTCTTTGCGTCCCTCTCCTCCCCTCTTCTCCCCTCACTTCCCTTCCCTCTCCTCCCTTCCCTTCCCCTCTCCTCCCTTCCCTTTCCCTCTCTCCCCTCCCTTCCCTTCCTTTCCCCTTTCCTCTTCTCTCCTCTCCCTTCCCCTCTCCTTTCCTCCCCTCCCTTCCCTTCTCCTTCTCCTTTCCTCCCCTCCCTTCCCCCCTCCTCTCCTTTCCAAGCCTAGCGTCCCTCCCCCCGGTCTGTCTCCCCTAAATGCGTCCCTCCCTGTCTCCCCTCTTTGCGTCCCCCTTCCCTTCCCCTCTCCTCTCCTTTCCAGGCCTCGCGTCCCTCCCTGTCTCCCCTCTTTGAGCCTTCCAGACAGCGTGGTGCCCGTTTGACCTCTTTTCTCCTTCATTACATTCTTGTCTTTCCTCATCCAACACCTTTTTTGTCTGTCTCTCTCTCTCTCTCTCTCTCTCTCTCTCTCTCTCTCTCTCTCTCTCTCTCTCTCTCTCTCTCTCTCTCTTTCTCTCTGTCTATCTTTTTGTTTGTCAGTCAAAATATGGAGCCAAAAAAAACGGGTACGTATTTCAAAAAAGTCAAATAACACTTTAATGGTTCTCTCTCTTCTCTCTCTCTCTCTCTCTCTCTCTCTCTCTCTCTCTCTTTTTGTTTGTCATTCAAAATATGGAGCCAAAAAAAAACGGGTACGTATTTCAAAAGTCAAATAACACTTTAATGGTTCTCTCTCTCTCTCTCTCTCTCTCTCTCTCTCTCTCTCTCTCTCTCTCTCTCTCTCTCTCTCTCTCTCTCTCTCTCTGACACATTTAATCAACGTCCCTTTCCTATGTCTGGAGATGATACGTAATTATTATAACGAGATCCAGTTTGGAGTCATAAAGCGAATCATCTCTGTTCCTTCACGTCCCTAAAGTGAATAAGAAAAGAACTAATGTCCCATAACGAAAGAACGCAAGGAAAGTAGCTTAAGACGAAAGAAGTAGGAAAAAAGTAGCCTAAGATGGAAGAAGTAAATACAGAGAGTAGGATAATGTTATTCATATAATTAAATTTCCTTGGAGCATGTTCTCATTTCTTTCTGTCTCCGACCTGACTTTTGGGATCACGTCTTTATTTTTTTTTCTCGAGATATCATTGTAGTGTTTTTTTAATAATTCTATTTATATTCCATTTTAATATTCTTATTTCTTCTGGTTTCATATTCAACATACATATCCATAGCAACTTAAGGGAAGAGTTGACAAGATTGTTAACTAAAGAGACGAAGTTGAAGAGGACCTATGAAGCGATATTAACCCCTTCACGCCCAGATCTTTCCTTTACTCTAAAAAATCGTCTGTTGTTAGGCATAAAAATACGAAAAGTAACTGAATATACCAAATTAGTTAGTCGACAAGGATACTAAACAGGTCATATCTATAAATTATTGCTTATATACACTACAAATCGTCTAATGGCACCCACATTACAATGGAAATTACGTTCTGAGTCTCAAGGGGTTAAACGTCAAAGATTACAAGAAGTGCACATGAGCGATATTTGCGACGCACTTTTATATATGAGAAGCCTTCGCCGCTACACTCCCGGTTGTTATCTGTTGGAGAGAGGGACGAGGAGAGGGTGAGGCGAGGCAGGAGGCGGGGGAGCATAAGGGAGGAGGGAAGGGAGAAGGGGCTGGATGGATTTGACGCTCCGATGAGAATGTGAGCCTGGATATTCCCACGACTCTGGGATTCATGTTGCCTCTACGCCACTGTGTGTTATCCGTGTTCCTAGCACATTGTATACTTGAGGATTAGCATACAGTTTTGATGTTTATTTGAGGATTAGCATACATTGTTTTCATTGTTTTGATGGAGAATATGATGCGCGCAGAATTATAAGGTCAAGATGCCTCGCAAGAAAGGAAACTATACTAATTTTATCTTTTTTCATTATTGTTATTATTATCATTATTATTAGTGTCTATCATCATGCTTGTATATAATTGTTTTTCCCTTGGTATAGATACCCTTTTTCTTTGAGTTAGGTACGTAAAAGGATAATATAAGAGTATAGTATCATTGGTTACGTATAGTGTATAATTTTATAGTTGCGAATTTCATTACCATATTCATATAGATATAGATTTAAGAATCTTTTATAATTTTCAATCGATATTTTATGCATCTATCCTTTTTGTGCTCCGACCAAAGTAACTGATCTTATAATAATAATAATAATAATACAGTAACTTTGGCTCCGACTATAGCTGTTGAGAGAGAGAGAGAGAGAGAGAGAGAGAGAGAGAGAGAGAGAGAGAGAGAGAGAGAGAGAGAGATATTTCATTGTGACAACCCGAGAGATAATTTTGTTGTCCATTCACGAAAGAAAGGAAACCGGTATTTTTTTCACTTCCATCATTATTATTACTATTATTATTTTCATTATTATTACTATTATTATCTATCATCATCATCATTGTGGTTACATGGTGCATGGCCGCGGCGCGAGGCTGTGAGTGAGTCAGCGGCCTCGAGGGCCAGGCGGTGATGGGCGGGGCCTTCCCTTCATTGTGACAGCCAGGGAGAGAGAGAGAGAGAGAGAGAGAGAGAGGAGAGAGAGAGAGAGAGAGAGAGAGGAAGCGAGAGAGATTTCAATTGTGACAGTCCAGAGAAATATATAATTGTGGACAGCCAGAGAGAGAGAGAGAGAGAGAGAGAGAGAGAGTACTTAAGTATATATTAGTATAGAAAATGCGTTTAATTCAAGATCAGGAAAATAAATGTGTAATCCCAAAGGAGAAATAAATATTAGGTAATAGTGAAATGTGGTGAAATTGAGAGAGAGAGAGAGAGAGAGAGAGAGAGAGAGTGGTCTAGAATAATAAATATTTCAGAATATAAAGCCATCACCATAAATACCCAAGAACAGGAATGTCACGTTTGAGATACGAGCAACACCACACACACACACACACACACACACACACACACACACACACACACACACACACACACACACACACACACACACACACAGCACCCAGTTTTCATCGTAAAAAAAAATCATCAGAGAAACTTCAAAACTATTTCCCTC